>JAKOGI010000588.1:0-232500 GCA_029747015.1 Carnegiea gigantea | reverse complement strand
GATACGTAACCTGTTGAAACTTCTTCGTGTTCCTCTCTCGCCGGCTGTCTTGCATTGTGGTAATCAAGCTGCCCTGCATATTGCAGCTAACCCAATCTTCCATGAACGTACCAAGCATATTGAAGTAGATTGTCATTTTGTACGTGAAAAAAGTTGTCTCTGGGGATATTGTTACATGTTACACTCCTACTATGGAACAACTTGCAAATATGTCCACCAAGGCCTTGGGGCAGTGACAATTTTATTATCTTCTTAAAAAGTTGGGCGTTACTCCGGTTCACGCTCCAACTCAAGGGGGAGTATATATTAGCATATTAGCTATGTAATATTTTGTCATCATTCTTTCCTTAGATTCTATCTTGTGAATAGGCAATTACCATGTATTCCATATCTTGTATCCTTATAATCTAAGACGTTTGGAGCTAATAAAAGGCAAGGCAATGAGGGAGAAGCACTGTGAGAAATTCTCTCCCAAATCTCGCATAAGTTTCTCATAATTTGTTTCAATTGAGGGCGCAGAATGTGTTGGAAAAAGATATCTCTGTCGTAATTTGAAAGTAATACCTTTCCTTAGAATCTTGGGGAATGTGCTAGAATTTGAATTCAAGTATCATAGGGTTTCACTTGGGAATGTGTACTGGTTTTTCACATTTTTGCTATTTTACTATCGTTTCTTTTGTTTATTTAGGTTATGTGCAAAGGACCTAGCTGCTGCAGATTGATTCTAGCTGGTTCTATCTGATGGGTCTAAACCCTAATGAGGCTTTGAATTGCTTTTAATTTGCAGCACATTCTAGTGAAACCATTTATCATAGATGAGCTTATTTGGCTGTTTGGCACCATCCTAGTTATGTTTACGTTTCCGTGGAATTTAATCTAATCAGTTTTTGGCAAGATACGATGTTGTAATCAGTTGTAAGGAGTTCACCTAATCAGTTTATGGCTAGATTACTTATGACTCTTTGAATTCCTGTATACAAGCTAGCTAATGTGTGGGTTAATGCGTCATATGATATCATGATGTGCATCCAGCGTCTATATGAGCGTCTCAATTGTGGAAGGAAAAAAAGTAAAGTGTCCATTATCTCCCGTGAAAAATGTGTTTACAATTACCAAAAAGAAATAATATGTTGAAATAAAGGATGAAAATGATATCAAAGTAACAACATACGATTAGCTACAATCAGCAAAGAAACTTTTAGTTTGGACTTGCCAGTTAATGATGAATGCCTATGTGAAGAAGTTAATCGGAGGCTTCCAACAACGCACGTTTGCCCCGACATACGTACACACCACAATATACCCCCCGGCGCCAACTTGAAGGTTTTCTTAGGGGGTGCCAAACTAACTTTGATTAATCGACAATCATGAATCCATTCACTAAATGAGTCAGTTTATAATGCATGAGAAAGAACACATTATGACGACTAGAATACGCTATCTAAGCAAGACTTGGCTATTGACTATAATTAAATCATAAATTATTTTGACAAAAGAATCTAATATATAATTAAAAAAATTACAAAATAGGTTTAGCTCATAGATTAGAATTTGTTTGTTGAACACAAACAATTACTATTATAATGTCAGGAGTCAGCCTTTCGTTTTCTTTTTTTTTTTCTGGGGGGAGGGGCGGTAGAAAAAGAGTTCCAATTGGAGAGGCGGATAATGGCTAAAACTTAAGCATAAAATTTGGAAGTCTGAGATGAATATATCAGATCTCTTAAGCATGATCTGCTTGATTTCTAGGGATCTATTAAAATAATTTGGAAGCTATCAAAAATATGCAAAGTTAAAGCACACAAAAGATGGTAATTAACAAAGAAGTCAGGGAAATTGACAGGCCTCACTGCAATTAATGCTATCAAAAGCATGCAAGTGATATGAAAAAGAAGTAAATTCGCAAAAATTGTACAATAATACCGGCACAGCTCGCCCATTGCATGAATCAAGTGTAAGAGGGAAAAAGCAAATAACGTACGTTCATGAAGCAGCTGATCAATGGCTGGGGGTAGAACTTGACGATCTGCTGGCCAATTTTGAAGGATTTCCTCTGGCCTCCGCCAAGTGAATTCCCTTCTGCTTGTCAACGGATTGTGAGTCGTTGCAAAGAGTTCGATCGAGGAGCAGGTGAGAAGAGGGAATGCTAGGAAGCTAATTAAGGGAAGCAAGGCTTATGGCACGCACCAACGATAGCAAATTTTCATTTCATTTTTATCAGCAAAAAGTGATTTTTGTCGAGGGCGCTGCTGTCTCATTGGTTAAGAGTCAATGGTACTTGCAGAGTTGCAGACCCTTTGGCGTGGTTTCCAATGGTTTTTATGCCCTTTGCAAAGACATGAATCAGAAGGCGAGAAGAGGTAGGCGCGGTAAGGAAATGCTGGGATGCTAAAGACTTTTGTTGTTTACGCTAACTAACAAAGGTAGACTTCTAACACGTTTTTATGGCCATCTTTTTTGTTTTGATAGTTTGGTAAGATAAGCGTGGACCATGAGCAAAAAGTATACCCCACCTCAAAATACTCCTCATTATAAAACTATAACTACAAAAGTAGACTTCTAAAAACATGAAAATTGCTATGTTTAAACACCAAGACTAGCGCAAATTGTTTAAAGTTTAAACCCTTACTCCTAATTTGTCTAACAAATACCCCTTACATACTATGAAAATAACATAACGAATTCAATACAAAGCGTCACCTGCAGTCTCAACCTGACAAAGCATGATATCAAAACCCCATTACTCTATCTAAAGTGGTCTAATGTGTCATAGAACATAATGAATGTCTTTTCAAGGAGATATAAATGTCTTTTCCCTTTTTTTGCCAAAGGATATATAAATTTCTTGTCATGTTATATTTTACATCTCTCCCTGAAAAAAAGATAAAAATGATATTTATGCCATTTTTTAAAATTTTATATATTACAAATGCGTGTAACTCAATTTCTGCTCTTCCAGCGAACCAAGGGTAATTAAATATTAAAGATTTATAAAACCTTTCTTTCAAGTCAGGCTTCTTATACGGTTATGATAGGTAATTATATTATTTTATTGCACAATTTAAAATGTCAATACCTCACATTACGCGTTTGGTAAATATTGCATTGCAGCCTTGTAGTACTCAGTGCTGATTTTCAAGGCATCTTGTTCTTATGCTGTATTGCAACTGTTACAGCATGCTTGGTACACTGTATACTACATATATTCCATGTTGTTTACTTTTTGCACACGCACACAAAAAAAAAAAGTTGTTTACTTTTACTTGTTGATACAAAAAAAATTAGTACTATTTTTTAAGATTTTATCGTCTAATAGTTCGATCCCATGGCTGGTTATGATTTTGACTCTGATTGCCGTCCACTTTTTAAAGGTATTAATTATTTTTTATGGCATGAACCAATTGAACTTTATATCAAGTACAAGGGTCTCAATCTTTAGGAGATCATGGTCAAAGGTCCAATAGTTATTGAGCAATCGAAAAATGAATATAACGAAGATGATTATAAGCGAATATCCAAAAATTTTAAAGTTATAAACATTTTATATTGTGCTCTTACTATTGATATTTATAAGTTTATCTTACATTGCGATAGTGTCAAGAAAATTTTGGAGACTCTTTATTATTTACATGGTGCTAATCAAAATGTGGTGTTAAGAAAATTTGTGGCACATGATGAAATGATCATGGATGAAAATGTTAAGCAAGTGCAGGATGATCAATTATATGAAGCGCAAGAATGTGAAAGTGGTGATAAAATTCAAGATCTTACACATAATGATGTCAAGCATGTCTGAGTTGAGGAGTTGCTTGAAAATGGTTAAAAAAATAAAGATTCTTGTTATTTATCTATTCTACAAAGTGGTAAGTGTGAGGTAAAATCCATGCTTGAATTTTCAAATAATAGTTTATCTCCAAGTTGTCACATTTTTTATACTTTAAATACCACATCAAATTTTTAACTTTCAAAAATTCTTGATTATAGTGTTAAATCAAGAAAATGTGTCAAGATTGAGGGAAAGAAAAATGTTTACTTCATTAATTTTTCTTACTTGTAACAATTTGAATCAAAGAAGAAAAGGGTATGAAAATTTGGTCGAACAGGTTCATTGCTGAAGAAATTAAAAAGAAATGTGCATGTTTGTGGGATGTTATTGATTCCTCATTTGGGTACTAATAATCAATTTTCAATAGCATTTAATCTTCTTGAAAATTTTAGTGGGCAAGAAAAAATTGGAGCTTTGTAATGGCATATAGTAAATTATGGTTTGCCAAAAGTAAAAATAAGATAAGTCCACTTATTTTGTCATTGCCTAGATTTCAAGGCTATGAAATACAGTCCAAGACCTTAAAAATTAGGCAGAACCTAGAATATTACTGCCTATAAATAACTAAAATTCAAGGGCTTGAATTTTTATGTCGACGTCTTGATTAGTGGTAATATTTGCATTCTTGCTATACAAAAGGCGATGTTACATTGCATGATCTACTTCCTATTTGTGGCATTTTAATTTGCTTTATTATCTTTGTAAGGTTAGCATGATTAATATTTCCTCATATCTTATGCTATTAAGACATTTGATTACGCACATAAATGATATTGCTTGCTTCTATAAGATAAAAATTATATCACTTGATGATTTTTCGATAACCTTGATTTATTCTTGAAGGAGGAGAATTGTTGTATCAATAGTTTGGTCCCTCGCAATGGTCATGACAATATCAAGTTAATGCATACATGTTAGAATACATGATTTGATCAAAATATTAGTGTTTAATCCCTTATATTTTTTATAAGTGCCATAGATTAAGGGGGAGCATTTTTATATATCATTGATTTGTTAAGGGGGAGCTATATGTATTTGACATAATTTTTATATGCTTCAATTTTTCCTTCTCCTTCTTATACTACCTTTTCTATGAAATTTAAAAAGGGGGAGAAGTAATTGGAAAGCCTTCGTGGTGTGTCATTCAAAATTATATTGATATGTACACTACAAAAATGTTGTTCAACTCCGACGAACAAAGCGACGCGTCAGTCAGCGTCGGAAAAATTGCAGACAAACCGACGGAATTTCAGACGAATTCCGACGGAAAATTAAATTTCCGACGGATTTTCCTACGAAATTTCCGACGGAATTCCGTCGGAATTCTGGAATTCCGACGGAAGTCCGACGGAATTCCGTCGGAAATTTAAAATTCCGACGGGAATTCCGTCGGGACAGAGTTCCGTCGGAATTTCCGACGGAATTCCGTCGGAATCCGTCAGGAATTCCGTCGGAATTCCGCGCGGATCTCAACCTCGCTCGTTTGCCCGGCTTTAAATTGGGGGGGAGGGGTGAGATTTCGAACGGTATTTGGAGAAATAGAGAGAGAAAATGTTCGAAAAGAGAGAGAGGGAGAAGGAGGAAGAGAAAGAAAGTGAGATTTCAAGGATTTGATCATCGAAAAATTTTACGGTAAGTGATTTTTTTGCATAATTTATTGTTTGAAATTGAAATTGTTAAGTTAATTGATATTTTTTACGGTCTTTGTTTTTCACGTTTTGCCGCCGCCAGTGCCACCGCTAATTGATATTTTTTACGATCTTTATTTTTCACGTTTTGCCGCCGCCAGTGCCACCGCTAGTGTCGTCACCGTCTGTAATCTGATTGATTTTTCGGGTGTGTGAAGGTTAGTAGAATTGTTCCGCTTTTAAGTTGTGTTAATTTGATATGTGATGTTCATTTTTCGGGTATATGAAAATTAGCAGAAGCATGTTTGTTTTGTTTGAATAATTTTTTTTTTCCGTTGAATATAAATTTGAATAACGTTAGTTTTTTATTTAATTTATTAAATATGTATGTTAGAATAAGTGGAGTAAAGCATGTTAAGTATGTAGATCTGTAATAATTATTTGGTTATTTGAAAATATTAAATATGTTAAGCATGTATATTATATTTTATTAAAGTGAATAATTTAAATGAAACAAGTTTGTTTATAATCAAATATTAAATATATTAGGTATGAATGTTTTTTGAGGTATGATTTAATTTTTTATAATTTGTTTAGTTTGAATAATTTATTTTTTCCATTGAATATAAATTTATATGACGTTAGTTTTTTAGAATAAGTGAAGTAAAACGTGTTCAGTATGTAGATCTGTAATAATTATTTGGTTATTTGAAAATGTGAACAATTTAAATAAAACAAGTTTGTTTATTATCAAATGTTAAATATGTTAGGCATGAATGTTTAGTTTGAATAATTTATTTTTTTCGTTGAATATAAATTTATATAACGTTAGTTTTTTAGAATAAGTGAAGTAAAACGTGTTGAGTATGTAGATTTGCAATAATTATTTGGTTATTTGAAAATGTTAAGTATGTTAAGCATGTATATTATGTTTTCTTAAAGTGAATAATTTAAATGAAACAAGTTTGTTTATTATAAAATGTTAAATATGTTAGGCATGAATGTTTGTTGAGGTATGATTTAATTTTTTATAATTTGTTTAGTTTGAATAATTTATTTTATCTGTTGAATATAAATTTGAATAACGTTAGTTTTTTATTTAATTTATTAAATATGTATATTAGAATAAGTGGAGTAAAACATGTTAAGTATGTCGATCTGCAATAATTGTTTGTTTATTATAAAATGTTAAATATGTTAGGCATGAATGCTTTTTGAGGTATGATTTAATTTTTTGTAATTTGTTTAGTTTGAATAATTTATTTTTATTTAATTTATTAAATATGTATATTACAATAAGTGGAGTAAAACATGTTAAGTATGTAGATCTGTAATAATTATTTGGTTATTTGAAAATGTTAAATATGTTAAGCATGTATATTATGTTTTATTAAAGTGAATAATTTAAGTGAAACAAGTTTGTTTATTATAAAATGTTAAATATGTACTTTATTTGTGTCGTAAAATATGGATGTAAATTACATTCAAATTTAAGTTTGTTTATCAAGTGTATTTATTTGAACAAATAGAGTAAAATAGTATAACAATGTTAAGTATATATTATAACATATTACAAAATATATATTTATGTGATATATATATATATATATATATATATATATATATATATATATATATATATATATATATATATATATATATGTTGAGCTGGTTAAATAGATTTCTAAAAAATGTTTATTGTAATTGGTTGTAGTTTACATAACAGTTAAGGCAATCATATTAGGAAGATATGGATGGACCGTTGCATCGTCAATGGATGTATAAAAGAAGAAATCCTAATGGACATGGACTTAGAGATGAGTGGTTGATGGGAATTAATATGTTTGATGAATTTGCACGAAATTAAGAGGAGTATAGAGTTAATGGAGTTTATAGATGTCCATGTGCGAAGTGCAAAAATATGCAATATTTTACACCTGATGTTGTAAAGTCTCATTTGTATAGAAAGGGATTTGTGAAGAATTATTGGTATTGGACAAGTCATGGGGAAGACAATACTATAAATATTGGTGCGGTTTTTTTGTTCTTATTTGTTAGATGTTTGGACTCAATGGTGGACGTGGTCATGGTCGAACGGTCAGGAATGATGCGGGTAGAGGTGCACCACAACCGGCTCCACAGTATGATCCTGCTAATCAAAACTATGAAACAAACACTTTCAGTGGAATGTTTGGAGGTTTTCTTGATCCAACTCAACCATTCGGAAATTATTACGGTAGTATGAATGAGCAACCCCATATGCAACCACCTTTTTTCGGCGCGAGTATGCAGACACCAATCCAACCCAATATTCCATACATGGGTGGTACTTCAGCTACTCCATTACTTTATCAACAGTTTGGCATTGTTAGTCCACATTTCAACGGTAATCAGATGATGGGGCAACCTAGAATGTCAAGCCACTCAGTGCACAACGAAGCAGTCAAAAATGAAGGGGTAGGAAGAGATAGACACAGTCCTGCACCTGATAGTGAAACTGCAAGCACCATTAATAAGATATATTTACAACCCGATGGTGACGCGTTAGTTCATTACAAATTTTGTAACTTCTTCACTAATCATATTTTTTTATTGCCTACAGTAATTACTTTTAACAAATTCTTTTTTTGTTCTTAGTTTTGTTCCATATCAGGGTGTAATTCAGAAAATTATGGAAAGTTTTGCAGGTAAGTACCCACGTGCTTGGACCACGTGGGGAGAAGTTCCACAATCTCATAGAGATATATGGTTCAATGAATTCAAGGTTAATTTTCTGTACAACGAATTTCAAAGTTGGCATTTGATTGTGTGAGATGTTCAATTACTAATATACTTCAACTTTGGCACAGAAACACTACTACTGGCATCCAGACAATGAGACTCAGATACGGCGTAACTTTGAGTACAGAGGGGCAGCTCGACTTAGGGACATTCTTGGATATGCCAGAAAGTACAACAAAAAGGCGAAGTGATTACCACCTATTGTTTGGAATGAGATGCTTAAACATTGGACTGAGGATGACAAGTTCAAGAAATTGAGCCAACAAAATAAAAAGAATCGATTGAGTGATGCTGAAGGTTTTGGTCCTTCGTTACATATATGTGGCTCAATTCCGATTAGTGAAAGGAAAAGACGCCTGGTAAGGATTGTTTGTTTATTAAAAAGCGTATTTCTTATATATAATGTATAGTATGAGTTAGGGCTCTCGTCCTTGTTTTATATTTAATAGTTGGTTACTTTTTTTTTTCCTCTTTAGGCCAAAACATTAGGTAGGGAACCCACATGTGAGGAATTGTTTAAGGACACCAACTGCAAGGTGAAAGACAAAACGTTTGTGGATAAAAAATCTGCAAAAAAATTTGTAAGTTTAATTTGGCACATTTTATTCAGAGATGAATCATATGTTACAATTGTAGGTTTAGTATGAAACTTATTTATTTGTGAAAATTTTCAGGAGGACTATCACAACAAATGGCAGGAGTACTCTCAAGCTGCAACTCAAGGGAGCTCCCAACTGTCACCTATGACCCAAGAAGAGTTTTGGATTAAAGAAAATTTGGACAAGAAAGGCCGTGTATACGGTTTTGGTACGGAGGGGGTGAAGTTGAAGAAATCAGCTACCATCGCAGCTGCACGTCACTCATCAGCAGAGCATTTTGATCCAAGAGAGCAAGCGCAACTCCTCAGTGAGAGCATAGCCAAGCAAGCAGAGGCTATAACTCAACTAACCAAGAAACAAGGGAAGACAGAGCGCATGCTGAAAAAGGTTTTCAGATTTTTCAAAGATCAAAGTGTAGGTTCTTCCAGCCACATCGACTTGAACGCTGATGATGATGAAGAGGACTCTCAAAATGACAATGATGATGATCCCACAAATTTATCTGACTCTGATTAGCTGATATGATATTCGTGTAATTTATGTAATCTGCGTGTATATCTAAAACAACGTATATGTTGTACTTATATATGTTGTACTTAATATTTATATATGTTGTACTTATATGTTGTACTTAATATTTATATATGTTGTACTTAATATTTAATTTATGTTGTACTTAATATTTAATTAAGCACATTTTATTGGCAGATTTAAAACTTATTATTAATTTTTTTTTTATTTTGAGAACTTTTGAAATTTAGAAACAAACTTTTCGGAAAACAAAAATTTTTTTTAAAAATAATCCGAAATTCCGACGGAAATTCCGACAGAATATTCCGTCGGAAATTCCGTCGGAATTTCGGATTATTTTAAAAAAAATTAGATGGGAATTTCCGACGGAAATTCCGACGGGAAATTCCGACGGAATTTCCGTCGGAAATTTCGGCCACTGTTTTCTGCCAGTTTCTGCTTGACAGTATCCGACGGAATTTCCGACGGGTAATTTCCGTCGGAAATTCCGTCGGATTTCGTCGGAGTCCGTCGGAATAAAAACTGCGACGAGTTGAATCCCGACGATCATTTCCGCGTCGGAAACCCAATTTTCCGTCGGAAAATGGACCTTTTCCCGTCGAATTTTCCGTCGCAGATTAGATATATTTTTGTAGAATTCTATTGGGTTTTGTCTTTCATTAAAAAGAGGAAAATTGTTAGCTTCCTTAGGCTTATAATATATTTTATTAATATATATGTTTTGATGGAAGAAAAAAATGAGTTGGCCTGTTGGTATATTTATTATATTATATTTGGACCCACCTTAGTATTTCTATTGTTTAAATGTGCTATGATTATAAACAGATGTCGACATAATTAATGTTATCTTGGGGATAGTTCAGTATTCAAATTTGAATATCAAACAATATCTTATGATTATAAGTAGATGTTGATATGATTGATTTTATCTTGGAGATAGTTATAGTAATCAAATTTGAATATGTGATTTTTATGTTCAAATTTGAATACTAAATCTTGAGATAATATTATGATTTTGATTGTGTTTGATAATATTATATTATGAGATACGATATCCCGTATTATTAGGGACCTTCACATAGAAAATATTTGACTTTCATCAACAAGATGTCAATTTTTAAAAATGCTTGAGATTGGCTTTGATCATGGAAGGAATTGCAAATCATCTCAAGAAGATCCTTAATTAGCCAAAAATGGAGTGACCGTTGGAAGAAATCTCAAATCATCCAAAAATAGCCACTTAGCCATTACTTGCTGGAATTGTGTGATCTTCAAGGCCCCCTGAATTGTTGTTCAAGGCCCTTGAACTGTTGTTCAAGGCCTTCAACTGAAACTGAAATTATGGATGAGTCTAACAGCTAGTTTCCTATGATTCCTCAAAGTCTTTGTTGTAAATACAGAAGCTGGTTGAGGGCTGGAGCTAATAAGAAAAGCAAGCACTCATGGGCATACCTCTTGCTCAAGCACTCATTGGCATACATTGAGCTTATATTGGTATATCTATTGTATTTATTTACTCCTTGTTATAAAGTGTATCTTATTATCTTTCTTTGCATTGGGTTGGATTGATTAGTTAGAGGGTTGACTACCCAAGTACGGTTGAAGAGCAACGCGTACGTTAGGACACCTAGAGTTGTAGGGCCGACTTATAGGTTGTACGATTAGTGAATCGTGTGTGGTCGACCGACCTAATAAAAGAAAAAGGTTCAAAATGCTATCAGTAAGGGGCGCCTGCGGGTCGAGGACTAGGTGTGGTCAAACCTCTGTAAATTATATGTTTTGTCTACATTTACTTTTCTGTATTTCTATTATTTTACGACTTTGATAATTACCCTATTCACCCCTTCTATGGTGAATTAACTAGCCAAATTGGGCTAACATAAACCATTTTAACTGAGAGATTGGAGAACAAACAACTTCTACCAACCAATTGAAGCTGTGGTGTGGTCAATTAGTAATAAACATTAGTTAGCCTTTGTTTATCAAACGCAAATTCTCGCCAATCAATTGTTGAGAAATTGAAGAAGTAACACATTCATAAACCTAGAATAATTAAAAATAAGAAATTATTTAACTAATACAAAACCCTCAATAATGAAAACAATATCTTACGTTAAGTGTTTATAATTCTAAATATTGACATATCGTCTAGCTCAACCCTTGCATAATAAGGGCAATCGTTCTAGTACGTTTTAATTTTGGATACAATGGTGTAACCATACATGTATTTTACGTTGGTAATTAAATTCATGTCTCTTTATTTGGGCTTTATTTTTGAATTTATATCCACCGAGACAGTTCTCTGATGAGAACTTTTTGCTAAACCCTGATATAAAATCATATAATTAGAAGACCCATAATTCATTGCATCCAAACAGAAAGCATTTAAACTTAGGCTAAACAACACAGTAATAGTTACATTACTAGGATAATCAGTTAAACTAAAGAAATTAATTAACACATGATGGCACATAAATGTGCTTATTGCAGAGCAAGACTCGTTAATCACTTAACAATGCACAGCGAGGCCATAACGGGACCACCTTCATTCCAACCCTTTGTTGTCAGGACCACTAGACCAGCGAATTTACTAAGTCACCTTAAGGACTCACGAAGGCTGACCACTGCTGCTGACAAACACACAGCTTTTATGCCAAACAACTCTATGTAGCAGTGCCCCCTAGATTTGTAAGACTCAATAGCCACAAGGATGTAGTAACGGAAAAGATCAAGCCTCTGCACTTAGCTCTTATGAGCAGCTAGCAAACTTCAATAAGCCTGCTAGTAATCAACATTAAAAAATATTCCCATACAACTATTCAAGATCTGCTTACTATTCAAGATGCTTCAATAATTTTATTCTTTTACTGTTCAAGTGTCATAAATAATATCATTTTACTATTGCAATTTACCATTCATGCTAATTTTTGGGCCTATATAAAGGCTCTAAAGTTGTAACATTTCAGCATAACTCATTTGTATCATTTTCCCTTCCTACTTTTCTTGCGCTCCTTATCCTTTGGTATCCGTTGTTGTTATAAGTTCTCATCTGCTATGCAATCAATAATAGTAAGTCTCTATTTGACTTACTATGTAATTTATTGTTCATCTTGCTATTTACGTTTACTGACAATTACAATTCAAGTTACTGTATTTTACTATTCACATTGCATTAGTATTCATCTTTTATTCATTTCGTTTATTAGTGACTATTCATATTTGAATTACTATTCATTACTATTCATTTTTACTATTCACTAGAGTGACACCTGTGTGTTGCATGGATGTGAGAATTTGCTCATTCATTATAAGGTGATACATCTCAGTATGCATGCAAACATATTATAAGATTGTACAAATAATTTTTTGGTGATAATATTAAGATCATAGTGGACATAAAAGAGTAAAATATATATTATAAAAATATAATGAATATGTTATGAAAGCATTAGTGATTGATATGAAAGTAGCATTTTTATGACAAATTAGTTTGTATTATGTAATGATGCTTAAAAGAATCATATATTTGATCATATGATCATCTAACCCATGACTCCTCTTTTAATATTCTACATAATGATTTGGTAATCAATGGCTCAATTAAATCAAAAAATTTCACAAACAAAAAATTGCATGCCTTGTTAGGTTTTCAATCATGTCCCATGTTTATAATTAAAACTTTTAGGTAATTATTTCTTTTGCCTTTATCTTTATTATCATTTAATGAAAAGTTGCTTTAATTGACTAAAACAAACCAATTGAAGAATATGAGCAGTTAGCCAATAGTAAAAAGAAATGAATCAGAGCTAGGGAGATATGTTAATTATTAAAAATATAATATAAAGATAAAACATAAATATAGGGTTAGCCACTAATTTTGAGACACTTGTCAAAAGAAGATGCTAGCATTCAATTTTATATATATCTATATAGATCGTTTACTATTCAAGTTTCTTTTAACATATAAATTTCAAAATTAAAATTTATATTCGGTCCTATTCCACGACTGGTATCAGAGCTAAGTGCGTACACAAGTGTATGGTCAAATTTTAAGTCAAGTAAAAACGCTTAAAAGCCAAGGGAGAATATTGAATCTTGGCCATTACAACTAAAACTAACCCATATTAATTTGATTGAAAGTAGTAAATAAGCAAAATATAATCATTCAACTAACAAAACTAAAAAAGGTTAATTAACCTTTAATGATATGTGAATATCCTTATTAAGGATTTAGATAAGTTGGTCATTTGGCATGACAGCTTTGTTGGTCAGCAGCGTTGCTGAGCCTTCGTGCGTCCTTAGGGCGCCCTGATAAGTTTGTTAGTCACCTTGGTGACTAGTGGTCCTGACAGTATGTTTGAATGGAGGTGGTCCCGTTATAGTCCCATAGTGCATTGTTAGGTGACGAGCTAGTGTTTGTTTGTAATAGGCATATTTATGTGCCATTTCAACTTGATTAATTTCTTTAGTTTAATTGATTATCATGAGACTAATTATCTTATCATCTTGGTATTATCATCATCATGTGGCACTCTTTAACGTTTAATTTAAGCATAACGCATAATGAAAGTTTGTATTCAAACGGAATTTTTTTCAAGCAGAATGACTTCGTTTGACCTATCAAATTAACCTGTTCCACTAAAGGTTTGAACTTACAAACTTTTCAACAAAAAATTCCTTTTCAGATAAACAAAATCAAATTTCAAGTTAATAGGCCCTACCTTAATAAAAAGTTTTATCAAGATTACAATCAGACATATCGAGACAGGTTTTTTTCTCGCTTTTAGAGGCATACAATTATTACTCAAAACTATTCATTACAATCAATAAGCTAAAATCAAAGAAAATATTCCTTTCTTCGATTGGCTAGATAACTATCTTTCAAAACATCAATTTTTTATTCCTGATTATAATAAATCCATCTATGTCACTAAACAAGACTTATGGCACAAATCTATCCCTAAAGAAACAACTATTTCCATTCATCATTCATCTACTCATGTTGTTAAAAGTGACTCTATTGTCAATCATCTTCCAAAGCAAGAAATTCAAAAACTATTAAGAACCCTCCTTCAAAAAACATATTTTGTGCTGATAAACTATTTTGTAATAATCAACTTGAGAGCTTAGATTCTAAATCAATCACCATAGATAATTCAAATCTTATTCAAACCATTGAATACAACTTCAATGAAACTCAAATTAATAAACTAGGCACACAAAATTAGAAATCAAAATCAATCATATTATCCTAGATCTATACATCCAAATCTTCAACTTGAAACCAACAAGTCATTAATTCAATCTAGTTATGATAAAAATACTATTTATGAGAGGAATATAGATGACAATTCTAAATATCAAATGGGCAATACTCTTAAAGAAATGAGAATTTGTGCAACTTCATATATTGCAAAAAGAGTTCTAGCTAAAGATGCTGCAAAATTCCTTGCTTCTGGCTTTACATGTCAACTCAAAAAAATGGTGGGATAATATTCCTACTGATCAGGATAGGATGAGTACCTTACACGATCAACTTCAAAATTCAATAGAAACCATTCAAGATCTACAAACTGCTGAGGTCAAGTCAGTAGTTACGTATAAGTCTGATGCACTTGAATATCTTATTTATACTATAGTCTTGTACTTCATAGGAAATACTAAAGAATTAACCTCTTCTCATTTAGAAATAATTAAAAATCTCAGATTCCCATGTTCAAGTGATTACAAATTGCATAAGGATACATTCCTTACTTATGTCCTACAAAGAAAAGATGCCAGTGAAAATTATTGGAAAGAAAATTTTATTTCTGAAGTACCCACTTTATTTTCTTAAAGAGTAACATGAAAGTTAAAAAGGAAGGATTAGCCCATTGCACTAAACTAAGAAGGACTAGCTCTTTGCATTGAACAAAGAATTCAAAATAAATATCAATTTGAAAAGAAACTATTTGCATGTCTAGGTATATGACATTTGCATGCATTCATGATAATTGAAACAAATGCATCAAATATGGGTTTTGGTCGAATTCTCAAGCAATGTCTAGATCTAAATCCTGAATAATTAGTTAGATTCTATGGTGGAGTCCGAACATGATCTCATCTCAATTATTCAACAATTAAAAAGGAAATTTTATCTTTTATCTTATGTATTTCAAAAATTCAAGATAATTTGTATTACAAAAAATTCTTATTACTAAGAATTGATTGTGACAGTACAGAAGAAGTTTTGCATAAAGATATTGTTTCAAAACAAAATTTTTGTCAATGGCACACAATGCTTCCACTTTTCGACTTTCATATTAGATCTATTAATTGAGAGAATAATTTCCTCACTGACTTCCACACCAGGAAAATTCCTTCAGGAGAAGGGATTTGACTTCATTTACTTCAAATGAAGTCAAACAATCAATTTTACCCCTACTCAATCTCATGTCCATCTTGAAAACATTAAAGAGCTTCTCCTGTTCTACATTAGAGATGGTGAACCATATTTTACTATACTCAAAGTGCCCAAATATAATGAATATGTCATCCGTATTGATACGATCCAAAACAGAGGTAAAATTTTATAAGAAATATATAGTTGTCAATCGTAGTACTTGAGAGTCGAATCCATAGAGATGGGGTTGAATTTAGGATTATAGATAAAACTAGCCCATATTAATTAAACTGAAAACAATAAACAAGCAAAGTAGAATCATTCAACTAAGAAAAATTGAGCCCAATCTAGTCATGATTAAAAATGTAAATTGAACAAATAACAAAGAAATTATCACAACTACTAATGAAATAATAAATTTTAAATAATCAATAGGCAAGCGATAGGAAAGAGGTTACCATATAAGCCAACAGAGAATATTGATTGTTCGATAGATGTCAACAATAAAAATTCAGCATCCACCATAAACCAAAGGGAGTAATATGAATCAAAATTTAGAATGAAGTA
The DNA here is from genome assembly GCA_029747015.1 of Carnegiea gigantea. Classification (NCBI taxonomy): domain Eukaryota; kingdom Viridiplantae; phylum Streptophyta; class Magnoliopsida; order Caryophyllales; family Cactaceae; genus Carnegiea; species Carnegiea gigantea. The sequence goes on along the minus strand of JAKOGI010000588.1, from coordinate 216,186 downwards.
ATTCGGAAGATGCTTAAATCAAACTAAAATTGAAATTTCAAAGCTTGAATTAAAACTAGAAGCAGAAAATTTGAAATAAAACATGAGCTAAAAATTGTATTAAAATTTGACTCGAAAAAGTAATTGAGCTTACCAAAATCTTTAAAACTACTAAACCAAAGCTATAACTATAAGGGAGAGGAAATTGACGATTTAGTGAGCACAGAAGGACCCCTATTTACGCTTGTAACGACCACTCTAAACTTTCCAAATTACATTGATATTCTTAATACCCAAGCTAATATTTCACTTTCGTAATTGCAATTGATTTCGAATTTTTTTTCAAGTGATTTTCCCACTTTCTTATTTGTACCCAACTGCTAATTTCTAAACCATATTTCTTCAATTCCATCGTAGGTTCAATCCTAAACTTTTCAATTTTCACATGCGAATCGTCATGTGATCTGCTGGGCTTAACTTGGTGTGTTGAAGAAAAGTGGCTGTTGACTTCTAGCTTGTGGACATGCTAATTATTGAAAATCATTTATTAAACCTTCAATTTTCGAGCCCTTTCCTCATCCTCTTTTTACCTACAAAATTACACAAAATCCTATTAAAGTACAAAATAAGCTCAAAGATAACTGAAATCTAGGTGAATATAGGTACAATATTAACACTTTTGGTGACTAAACAAATACCCCCACACCAAAATTTTTCTCATCCTTGAGTAAAAGAAAATAAAAAAAAGTATACCTAAGACACCTAATTCACTTTTGTAGGAATCACGGTTGCACTGTACTTAGCACGTGTTACAAACCCTTTAAACCCTAGGTTCTCCCTAGTGGATGAGTGTGTTGAGGGTTTGCAGAAGATATACCCACAAATCATTAAAGAAGAAAAGAAAAACAGAAAGAAAAATAGAAAATTTTTTAAATTTTTTTATATAATCAAATATATATAATGGCAAACTCACTACAAGAAAAATGCCTAATATGGACGGAATCAGCGACGGAATACGGTTAATCAGCGACGGAATTTTAACATCAGCGACAGAATTGATGACGGAATATGGCTGTCGGATTTTCGCTCGTCGCTGAGTACTCGGCGACGGATTCAGCGATAGAAATTGCGACATATTTTTTTTGGCGAGGAAAAGTGGCGGGGCAGGGGGTGGCGATGGAATTAATCATCCGTCGCCATCAGCGACGAAATCAAAGATGGAAATTGCGTCGCTGATGGCGACGGATTATGTAGTCCGTCGCCCCCTGCTAAAAAATTTTTTTTCCTCCTAATCCATCACCATTCCGTCGCTAGGTTTCTCTTTTTTTAAAAATAAAATCGCTTATTTTTGATCAAATCCGTTCATACAAATCATTCCCTGCAAGAAATTTACAAGATCTTTGCACTTAATCAACATCCAATGGCTTCAAATAGGGCTTCATTCGAAGCATTCGCAACAATTTCAAGCCACACAAACGTGGAATTTCACATCCAACACCACAGTTCTAACCAAGGGTTTTCAATTCACAAATCACAAGTTCCAAACAAACTCTCTACATATCACAAACTACAAGTTCCAAACAAAGTCTGTACATATCACAAACCACAAATTCAAACAAATTAACCAGAAGTTACCAGTAATTGAGAATGAAGTTATATATATGTTTGCAGAAGAGGGAGAAGTAAGCGCTAAATGAAAGGGGAGTGAAATAAGCACCAGGGGGAGGAGAGTGAAATTAGCAGAAAGGGGAGGGGAAGCAAGCAGTAAGAGATGTACTTCGTGAAGAATCAAGCAGAAGAGCCACCAGCTGAAGGAAAACTGCAACCAACTCAATCACCAAGGTCTTTCTCTTCCTCTTCCTCTTCCTCTTCCTCTACCTCACCATCTTCCTCATTATGTTGCGAGTGATGAGTAAAGGGTGGCTGAGATCCCGAGCCAGACGCCTGTTGCATTTGAAAGAAAGCTTTGAGGCGCTGATCGATGCTCATCATTTGTTGGCTTAGTTATTAGTTGCTTTGTGTGAGCAATCTATTGGATTCCTCCAGTTGCTTACATTTCTCCACAACCAACCGGTAGCTTTCAGCTTGTGAAGATAGCTCACCCCCCAAGTTGGTTACTACACCCCTTAAGTCATTGAGCTCTTGTTACAATGGTGTAGAACAGGTACCTGCTGACAAGCATTTCAGTGAAGTACTATACTAGCTTCGCAATTAAGTAAATTCAATGTATAACCATGGTCGTTGGAACTTTAATATGAAAACAATACCGGATCTTTGAGTGGGACTGAAGTAACCGGATTCCGTCATGTTGACAGCCTCATCACCAATGCCGTAAATACGACCCTTCTTGTTCTTGAACGTCTTCACCCACAGCTCATTTCGGTTTGGAAATGGCTGGTTTGGATCTTGAGAAGAGCCATCTCCGGTCCCTTGAGAGTTGATAACATTTTGAAAATCACGTTCAAAGGTTTTCTACAATACCGCAACATGCGCACGAAATCATGCATAGTACAATAACTTAAAATAAAGTATACGAGTTCATGTTGAACTGCCAATGAAGATTAAGAATAGCTAATTACTTACATATGTTTGTTGTGATTTCTTATCAACCCAAGGGGCATCTTCTTTGCCCTGGAGTTTGTGAGTACGACTGAATAATTCAACAATAGTGGGCTCCGTCCCAAGTTGTTCTCTCTATGTACGTGTCAGAAGAATGATGTCAAGTACAACACAAAATACAGTATTAAACTTAAACAAATACGTAGCAAACATTAATTCATTTACCAGACGCCGCCTATGCTCATGCATAGGGATCGAGCCACAGGTGTGAAGAGATGGGCCACCACTTTCTGAAGTTCCTAGTCGGTTCTTCTGCGCTGATTCACGCAATTTTTTGTAACGTTCATTCGCCTAGTGCTGTTGGAGTCCCTCCCATTGAGCATCATCGAGCCAAACAGGCTTCTTGTTATGCTTCCTTGCTGTGCCAAAGAAATCTCTCAAGCGTGCATTGCCTCGGTTTTCAAAATTCCTTCTTATGCGTTCCTCATGGACCGGATCCCACGTAAACCACTTCTGCAATTATGAAAACAAATAACACATCAAATAATTCAATAGTAATTTATCACCTATTTCTGAAACTGTTAATACGAAGTCACTGTAGTTACCTTGAACTCTCCAAACCACAAATCTCATATTGGTTTGGACACTTTGCTCAAAGTAGGCCAAGTTCCGTCAAATTTGCTTTGAAATATGAGCGAAATCCTACTTACAGCACCATTATTAGGGGGAAACCTAATTGAACGTAACACATAAAATTCATTACTTGTTATGCAAAATTTATGTAGTACTTTATAAGATATAACAAATGAAAACTTACCCGTTACCATCTAGCTCACTCTAAGTCTTAGCTCGAGTGCTCCCATGACTGGATTGTGCTTCACTTTCACCACTTCTAATGTTCTCTTGGGATTGGTTTGTGTTAGGGTGAGTGGGTTGGGGAATGGGTTGCACAGTGTGAACAATATAGGGGTTTGGAGGAGTGTTATAGGCAAATTGGCCATATATGATGCTTTGATTGGGAATGTATGAGGTCTGATGATGGAAAGCCCCAAACGGGAGAGGCAGTGGCCCTGAAATACCTGATATATAAGCAGCCATTGTCGCTCCTGGCTGAACTGATATATAAGGTACCTGAGAGGAAGATGGATCAATGTCCATTGCGGTCGGATCTTCAGTAGAGCTCCTACGCCCTCGTCCTCTACCTCGAGGGGAGGACTTTGCTTGACGAGAACTTGAATCCATACCTAAAAATAGGTGACAACAAAGCCAAGTACAAATATATAATGATTGCACATAGAAACTGTTTTCCTTATACATCATAATAGGCTGTAGGTTACACATATTTTGCAAAGCTCATTCATACAATATAAGTAAAGTCATAACTAATTGTTTGACATGCAAAGTACTCAAGTACGTAAGAATTTATAACCACTCAATCATCTGCATCCTCAGCTGCATCCTCAGCCTCATCAATGTCGTCATCATCATCATCATACAAACGCAAATTTTCTTCAGCTTCATCTGTTTCATTACTGTCATCCCATTCCCCCTCTTCATGACCCTCATCATTCTCTATCTCATCTATCTCGTCATTACCCTGAATGAATGAAAACCCTATTTCATCATTAACCTCTTCCGGTGGTGCACTTTCATCCACTAATGATGCAGGGATGGCGTCATTCACAGGTTCGACGATAGTCGTCATGTCTATTTGTTGGTACATAGTAGGTAGAGTGTACTGCGGATCCACTCTCACCCTTGGTTTGGTTGGTATGACAACAAGACAATTGATCCTATCCCTTAAGCGATCTGCATATGGTATGAAGTATGCTTGTGATGCGGTGTTTAGGAAGATAAATGGGTTGTACTTTCGGTACCTTCTTGTACGGCGGACCTCAATAAGGTTGCTTAGTTTATGAGATCGTGTCCCACGATTCAATATGGGCTCGAACCACTCACAATTGAAGAGCACGCATCGCTTAAGTGGTTCGCCTACGTACTCAATTTGGACAATATCTTTCAGTACACCATAATAATCATTCTCAATATCGCCTTCCCTAGTGCCACAAACACCAACACCATAATTATATGTTCTCTTCCCGACGCTTTGAGCTTCTGTGTGGAATTTGAATCCATTTACTCTATATGCCGTCCATGTCGACACATACCGCTTTGGCTTTGCAGCCAATTGGCTCAAGTAGCAATGTTTGTCAGTCTCGAACAGTTGAATATAATGCACCTAAGGTGACATAACATGTGATTTTAATTAATACAATGCAACTAATTAACTGTTATGTTCAACTTATGAATAAATGAGTTACAATACTTACATTCTCACTAAACCAATATGCAAAATGAGTTTCAATGATGGTGTCGATATCTGCGTCGTTGACATTGGGACGTGCAGCTCTTACTTGTTCTGTGAAAATTCTATCACATTTTATAAAGCCTATTAGTATACTTGCACTCTGAATGATAAATTCGAATGGAAGTGAAAATACCACTCACCCTATATAAGGTTTAACTTCATCACAATTTAACAGCACATGAAGATGGACATCAATATATTCGACATCTATGAGATACGTTGATCTTTCCCTACCAATAGCGGTCCCTTACGGTGCAAACACGGACAGAGTTGGAAGATGATTAATATGTTCATTGTCATCCTCATTTCTCTTGCACCTAGTGCGCATGGAGGGCATATTGGAGTCGAAGTAATGGGAGGCGAAGAATGTCCTCTCTGCCTCTAGGTATGCTTCTGTGATTGAACCTTCAGGACACACTTGTTGCTTTATCCTTTTCTTCAATCGGCCAAAGAACCTACCAAAATCACAATTGCATTCACTTCTAAGTGATTCCACATATAAGAATTAAGATAAAGTTTAATCGATTATAGTATAATCTACCTCTCAAATGGATACATCCATCGGTATTGTAATGGACCACCTAGTTAAGCTTCTTCTGTCAAATGCACTGGTAGGTGCTCCATTACATTGAAAAATCTAGGAGGGAAAATGGTCTCCAACTTACACAAAGTGATGACAATGTTGCGATGCAGTTCCTCAAGCATATCCTCCCGTAATGTTATTGAGCATAAGTTCTTGAAGAACTGGCTTATCTTAATAAGTGGTTTCAACATATCATCTGGGAGCGTGCCAAATGCAATTGGTAAAAGAGTCTTCATGAAGACATCACAATCATGACTTTTCATGTTGTTGAACTTAGCCTCATTACGGTCCATGATATTCCTTAAATTAGAGTAATATCCATTAGGCATTCGAAGCTCCTTCACCCATTCACACAACTCTCTTCGTTCATGCACAGGAAGTACGAACTTCGCTTTTGGTTTAACCGGCTTACCACTTGGGCCTGAATGTAAATGTAATTCTGGTCTATCACATATTTTTGCAACATCCATTCTTGATTTGGCATTGTCCTTTGTGTTCCCATTAACATCCATAACAGTGTTGATAATATTCTTCAAGAAGTTCTTCTCAATGTGCGTCACACCCAAATTATGGCGGAGCAGTTGGTGTTGCCAATAAGGCAACTTCCAGAATGTGCTCTTCTTCATCTAGTTGTGCTCATTTTCCTTAAATCCTGGTATGACAAAGTCCCCATTTGTACTTGCCATTAGGTAATCTTCCACCTCGGCATAAAGTTCTTCCCCAAATAGTCGATGAGGAGGACTCCCTGTAACAGTTCTGCCTTTTCTAAATGCGGTTCTATTTCTTCTGAACGCATGATTCCTTGGCAAAAAACACCGATGACAGTCAAACCATGAGAATTTACCTCCATTTCTCAATTTCAAAGCCTTTTGCTGTTTCATACATATGGGATATGCCAATTGGCCATTAGTACTCCTCCTAGATAACATTCTATATGCGGGAAAATCATTAATGGTCTACATAAGTGCAGCCTTAATCTGAAATGTATGCCCCGTAGAAATGTCATAAGTCTCAACTCCAACATCCCGCAACTCTTTCAACTCATCAACAAGAAGTTGTAAATAAACATCTATCTTATTCTTGGGATTTTTGGGCCCGGGGATTACACAAGTCAAGAACATAAACGGTGTGGTCATACACATTTCAGGGGGGAGGTTATAAGGTGTAACGACCACCGGCCAAATGGAGTATGATCCTGAAGACAATTTGTAAGGATTAAATCCATCAGCATATAAGCTAAGCCCCACATTCTAAGGCTCTGCAGCAAATTCAGGATACTTGGTATCGAAATATTTCCATACTGCCCCATCTAATGGATGACATAATACACCATCCTCACGTCGATGTTCATAATGCCATCTCATGTGCTCTGCAGTACCTCTTGATGCGTACAACCTCTGCAGTCGAGGTTTTAACGGAAAGTAAAGCATCCTTGAGTATGGCAATGAATTCTGATTCCTTTGTTGTGACCTTTGCCTCTTCCATCTTGAATGCCCACAAAACTTGCACGCGTCCAGGTTTGCATCCTCCTTATAAAATAGCATGCAACCTTTCCAGCAACAACCAATTTAGACCACATCGTTGCCGAGATCTTTGACAACCTTCTTCGTTTACCCATAGTTGTTTGGCACGCGGTTGTTATGGGGACATATCTCTTTCATTAATTAAACAACTTCATTGAAACAATTTTGAGGCATATTATAATCAGATTTAATGCTCAACAGTCTCACCGCCGCAGATAGCTTACTGTAGGTGGAGCAACCATCATATAAGGGTTGTTGAGCAGCTTGAACCATATTATAAAAGGGTTCTCGGCAAGTGCTTGACCCCTCTTCCCTTACATTTTGATTTGCTATTATAGAATCATCAACCATGTCCTCCACTCAATCTATGTGGGATTCGTAATAGTTATTATTAACATGACTTGAACCTCCAATTTCGGGAATTTTACTATTTAAATACCCAGAATCATATTGCTGAGGTTCTATTTCCCCTTGACTTATACAAAACCAATACCCTTACACAAAACCCTCATACATAAGGTGCATCTTGACCTCATCAGGTGTCAAGTACACCCTATTTTTGTATTTCACACAAGGACATCTATACTTTCCCCCATTCATAAACTCTGTCTATCCACGTGCAAATTGATCGAATTCGTTCAGTCCATCAAGAAATTCTTGCATATAGCCACTACGATAAGGCAGTAATCTATTATACATCCACATACGATGTGGAGGACCATTCATATTCTGCTCAAATAACAATAACTGCATAAGGTATTTCATAAGAATTAATTTTAATCAACATTATAATAATTACATAAATTATGTAATTATATATTATATATGTTTACTTTAAAATTTCCACATGCAACCAAAAAAATAAACTTATACATTTCGACAAATATACTTACATTCTCACGAATGTCACAAAACTAATAATTCATACATAGTTGACCACTTTATTCCACCAACATATCAAATTTCAACTTAAAATTACCAAATCTACGTGTACTTTGCATTGGGCAAAATCTTCGAACATATACGAGCTATAACTTCATATGAACATTACATATCAACAAAATAATAAACAAAAGCATCTTAATCCACCAAATTAGATCAATAATCTCACACAAATACCACATTTCAACAACATTACGAATTAAAACATTTCATTCCACCAACATGAAATTTCAACTTCAAACCACCAGACCTCAACCCTAAATTGCATTTACCAAATTCTTGTAACGAATTAGAGCAACAACCTCACATAAATAGCACATTTCAACAACATTATCAATTAAACCCTTTCATTCCATCAACCTATCAAACTTCAACTTCAAACTATCAAACCTAAACCTTAAATCGCATTTACCAAATTCTTGTAATGAATTAGAGAACAATCTCACATAAATAGCACATTTCAACAACGTTATCAATTAAACCATTTCATTCCACCAACTTATCAAACTTTAACTTCAAACTACCAAACCTAAACCCTAAATCGCATTTACCCTAATCTTGAAGCAAATTAAAGCAATAACCTCACACAAACACCACATTTCAACATAAATTTGAACTAACTATGAAATTCTCATAATCTAATACAAATATTTGTAGAAAATTACAACTAATTTAGTTGAATAACTCACCTCAAATGTGTTGAAAACAAGGGACAAGAGGGGCGACGGAGGGGCAGCGGCGGCTGCCGGTGGTGGGGGAAGGCTAGCGATGACGGCAGACAGGCCGGGTGGCCAGTGGGTGGCGCGGGCGAAGGTCAGGTGTGGGCATTGGCTGCGTTCGCCTCTCTCTCTCTCTCTCTCTTCCTTTCTCTGTTGCGTCGTGGAGTGAGTGAACCAGCACCGAGCTAGTTCACTTAAATAGGGGGCGACGGATGGGCGACGGAATTTCCGTCGCCTCCCAAAAAAAATTTGAATTTCAAATTTTTTTTTGGGTGTGGTGATGGAAATTCTGTCGCCTATAAAAAAAAATTAATTTTTTTTGCTAAGCGACGGAAATTCCGTCGCTGACACTGAATTTTGGCAACGGAATTATTTCTCCGTCGCCGAGTTCATCGCATAATCTGACTTTTTTAATGTTGTTCTTCCGTCGCCATTTCCATCGCCATTTCCGTCGTTAAAAAATTCCATCGCCATATTCCGTCGTTGTTTTTAACTTTTTTAGTAGTGACTATACACACTTAACTAATAAATCACCGCTGCGTCCCAAATATCGGATTATACACATGCACAATGTACATATCAAGACTCTTAATCCTTACTGATGACACCTACACACCAATTTTTCACCGGATAGGCCATCAAAACAATGAGTCCATTCTAGTGTACGGTGCGCAAGTGTACCATCACCTTAGGGGTTAAGCTCACCAATGTTTGACTTAATCCCTTTTCATTACTTTATAAACTTATTGACTTGCACTACAAAAAATAATGCATCCTCCCACATTTATGTCACTACACTTAATTAAAGTGTGGGGAGAAAAATAATAAGATTTGGCAGTTTTCTTGATTCCACATTTAACAAGTGTGGGTAAACTATGAACCTATTGCTATACTTATTAAGTGCGGAGAATTAAAAAGAGCTTTTATAATTACTTTATATTATATTAATGAGGTAATTTGTACAAAATATTTCAATATTTATATCTAAATATATTAGCTAAAGGAATAAAACAAAGAATCAAAAAAATACACAAATATCTACCAAAAATGAAATTATAATACGAAATATTAAGCGGGTCCTTTAATAATTTGCCCACCTACCACCCTAAAGCAGCAAAAAGCTCAGTGTGTATCAATACCTAAAATTCACTCAATCCTTAATTCGTTCTTCATCTAGCCGGCTACCTTAGTAAATTCGATCTATGCTACAAAACCTTCCCCAGAATTCGAACTCCTTAATTCCTTCATTTGGGTAGCAAATTCCAGGCAGCAAATTCTTCCCCAGAAATTCTTCATCTGGGTAGCACAAGTGAATTCTGAGCAGCAAATTCATTCTTCATCGATGTAGCACAAGTTAACTCCTGAGTTCGTTCTTCATCTGGGTAGCGAATTCTGGGCAACAAAAACTTTCCCACACTTGCATAGCAAATTTTGGGCAACCAATAGGAGCATCAAATCGAACAATTAGGGCAAAATTAGGGCATGAGTTGAAGAAATTATGGGTTCCGTGAATTTGCGTTTTACTTCGAAGTTGAGCAGCGATTCATATACGTTGTCATCGTAAGGTAAGCCTCAACTTTAAATCTGAATTCACTCAAAGTATGGGAAATTAGAAGAATTCTCTATGCATTTGTTTTCTGGAAGGCTTTGAATGTGTGACGTATGATTGTGAATTTGGATTTTATTGATGGTGCTTGAAACTTTCACAGGTCCATCATAAGAATTTGCTTTATTTATTTGTTCAAAGATCTAATTTTAGGGTAGATTGTGTTTCACCATTGTCTTTTTCTTATTTTTCCCCTTTCTTTTTTCATTTTCTCATGATTTAATTTCCAGAATCCCTAATGGTTTTGCGCATTCTACAGGATTTTAGTGATTAAGAGGTTTTAATCATTTTGTTTGATTTTGTTTGTTATATTGAGCACTGAGCAAGCATTATTCATGAAATTGGCCCATTTGAAGTTTAAACTCGTATGACAATAGCTCTGGTTACTTATTTTTCGACGTTGAATTTGAGAAGTTTAGGTTTGCATTGCTATTTGGTCCACCAAGTAGGTCTGTGGGTTTGGTTACGATGGTTCATTTGATGGTGGTGGTGTAGATAATCGTAAGAAAGGGGTCTAGCTTGTTTGATATATGGGTTTAGTGATTGAGTGATTTATTGAGTTGGGCATAGGGGGTGTTCTACTAGTATGTTCCGTTTAGTTTGAAGGAGATGCTCTTTAATACTATTACCTAGTTGAGATTTGGTTTTTAGTGGATGATTTATAGAGAAATTGGGATTAGTGAGGAGTTATTTTATTAAAGTAAAGATGAATTATCGGATTGAGATTTGGTTTTGATGAACCCATTTCTGGAAGCAATTGGTTAACATAAACTTTTGTTCCTTTTACAGCTTGTACCAACAAACACCAAACCTGTTTTTCTTCCTCTAAATAACCTTTTGAATTCTAGAGCTAAGAATCAGTTTGCAAATTGCTATTATCAAGAAAAACGAAGAATCTAGGGTGCATGTCAAAACTAGATTGCAGTTGGGTTTAACTTAACTATGTAACCTTTCGTTCCTAATTTGTGTCGTTTAAGGAAAAAAAGTGTGGATTAATATATGTTGTTTATGCCAATTATAAGTGGTTTCACATCAATTTCATACTCCAGCTTAGATATATTTCCATGAGTAACAAGTTCAATGAACACGTGTTGTAGCTAGATTGAGTAATGCATTCATGGAATAAAGGCCATACTAATGCATGTATAAGCTATTGATGTAGTAGTTTTTGCTCAAAAACACCATCTGCATTAAAGATTGCACATAGACCATAGTTAGCATAGACACTTAAATCCCTCGTGATTTGGGCTCCTCATTGTGGATGATCCATGTAATTGCTTATGTATTAATCATGTACAAGATGACATTTATTATGGATGAAGATGCCAAGAGGAATCATACACAATATTTTTTGCATGTGTTTAATACACATGCTTTGTTATATATCTTTGATGTGAGTTCGACATGGTTCGATAAATGCTAAGCTTCAGATAGGTTGTGATACAAGTAACTTTGTTAAAGATGCAAGTTTTTTGGGATTCCCTTTATTGTCTCCAAACTGATCAACTCCCCCCATATTTTCTGGAATCTATAAAATGGTCTTATATGTGGTGTTTAGCATAGTAAGCCTTTTGTTGAAAGTATTTGTGTTGAAGATCACTTTTACAGTACCTTATTCATGGAATTGAACTGAGTTCGTTATATGATAGTGCAGTCGCTATTCTAGTCATATTTAGCTCACTATTACTTGACAGATCATCATGTGATCTTAGCTTAAAAATCATGCCTGTAACACACATAGCTTTACTGTGTCGACTCTCAAGTCTGTTACTGAGCAATTGTATAGCTAGGTTTCACAAATAGTCTATTTTAAACATGTTTGTCACCTATATTCTCATACACTCCAAAGATCTGGAGACTTGAAAGCCCATGTTTAAACACATTTAAGCTGAAGGCGCATTTCCCAGCAGCAAACCTAGGTTGACATTGAGTTTTCCATGATGGGATATTGTTGGATTATAAGCCATCAATCTGTTACCTCTAAGGGTTGATGTTGACTCCCAAAGTAGCTCTCTATGTCTATCTCTTGCTCCGCATACTTTTTGTATGTGGGTTCACATGAATGCTCACCAGCAATGCCATGGGCAAGTGTTGGTTATCTAGTGAGTTGGCAGTTGCGAACAATAATTTGCACCCACAGCTTATCTTTCTTACTCAATTCCAATTTACTTTGGAGTAAACTTATGCAATTTAGCAATAGCAATGAAGGATGGATGTTCCCCCACGTTGAATTGTATGCCAATGAATTGAAAAGACTATAGTTCACATTTTAGTTTCTTCTTTTCTAAATCGCTTAGTTAGAAATATGTTGACTGATTTTGCTATATTAATTTTGCATCAAATAATGACAAAATTACATCTATAGCTTGCAAAATGATTTTTGGGACCTGTGAAGATTGAAAATAATTGAAAAGTCCATAAGCATTTGAACAAATAGGTCTATAGGTTGTAAAATGACAGAAATGCCCTTTTTGTTTTTATTTTCTATTAGTAGTAGCGGTAATAATAATATTGTTGTTGCTACTACTATTTTGGTTATTTTGAGGAAAAATAAAATGCAAAATGGATGTAAATCTATTTGTTCAAATGTTGATAAATCATTCCAAAAATTACTATGCAAAACTTGGTTGATCAAAATCTAAGTTATTCAATACCATCAAAAGTATTTTTGTGGGTTAAGTACAACAAATTGTTATGGGAAGAATTTTTTTGCAAAACAACTATTGCATAGACGTTGGTTTTACAAAATTTAAAGGCTGCATATGTGAGTGAGTGTCAGCTTAACCTGGTAAAATTTTCGAGATTTATTACCAAGGACCTGAGTTTACGTCTCATCTACATCAACCTTTGTGCCTCATTTGCATCCCACAAAAAAAAAAAAAAACAAAAGGATTACGCATGTGATGTTATGATGTATGTGAAGTTGATAATTTTAGATCTTGAGGTGACACTTCGTTCGTGCAGTAACTTATAAATTTAAAAAGATTTAGCCCAATAAAATTATAAATATAATAATATGTTCATAGGCATTTCATTTTATTTTTTAATCTTCAATTTTCTATTTAATTGGTAAGATAGAGTTTTTCTATTGCAAATTTTCTTTATTTACATGTTTGTTTGAGCACACATGTTGGATGGTTTTTTCTAGTGGCACACACAGTTGCTGGCCTACAATTTTGGGAATAATTGGATTTTTGACTTAGAGTAATTGCATTACTATAAGAAGATACATCTTGAAATCTTTGGTATGTCACACATATTGAACGTTTAAAATTTACTCATTTATTTACTTGCTTGGTAAGTACCTTTCAACTCCCCCTCCCCCAAGAATACAAAAGTTGTTTTTACTTTCCTTAGCTTGTCATTCCTTAAAAAAGAATTTCCTTTGCTTGTTTAAGTGTAAAACTTGTTATAAAATTTTCCTTTTTTTCAATTTACTTAGTGATTTTTATGCCTTGAACAATGTCTAAATGGATGCATATTATTAAGTTGAAGAACTATTTTCATCTTTGGCTTGTTAATATGATAGAATTTGTAGCTAGTGGTTTAAATTTGCTTAGTTCTTATGGCGTAGAATGCTCTAAGCACATGATTTTGATGTGTTGGTGTGACCTTTGTGATTCTTTTCCCCTCTTCCTTTAATGATTGCTAATGCTTAGTTATAATGCTTATATTAACTTATATGATGACCTTGTAGGTGGGTTGCTAGAAATTATAATAGACAAAAGTTGGATTCATATGCATAGAACTCTTGAATATAGGAATGGCATTGAGTCATTTTTGGAATTTGCTTTTTGCAATGCTGGGGGTAGTGAGCTGATCATATGCCCTTGTAACAAAAGAAGAAGTCATACACCATCTTATGTTTAATGGTTTTTGGCCATACTATAAAGAGTGGGTGCATCATGGGGAGGAAATTTTTGAACCTTCTTCATTTTTTTGTGACAATGGCCACAATACTACTAATACCCAATCAAAAAGTGGTTTTCGTGACATTGATACTATGAGAATGCTTAATGATATTTTTGGGATACATAAAAATCATGGGAATGACATGTTTCATTAAGAGGGTGATGTGGATGAAGAAGACAATGGTGAGCTAGGGAATGAGGGGCATGAGGGTGATACTTCCATGGTAGACAAAGATGATGGATATGAAAGGCTACTAAAACAATTTGAACCGGAGCTATATCAGGGTTCAAAATTTTCAAAACTCTCTTTTCTATTGCACTTACTCCACTTCATGTATGGTTGGTCTATTACATCATTTAATATGCTGCTCCAACTTTTGAGTTCTGCTTTTCCCCAGATAGACCCCATCCCATCATCATGGAGTAATTGCCAGCAATCACTTAAGGACTTAGGCCTTGAATATGACAAAATACATGCCTATCCTAATGATTGCATATTGTATTGGGGTGAAAAGGAACGGCAAGAATCATGTGACAAGTGTGGTTCTTCACGATGGAAGAATAGTGAAAAGAAATTGCCACCTAAGGTATTACGCTATTTCCCTCTCATTCCTAGGCTGCTTAGGCTTCATAAATCATCGAAGTTAGCTGAAGATATTATTTGGCATAATAATTATCATACAGAGGATAGGATTTTGAGGCATCCGGCAAATGTAATTGCATCTGATCCTCGAAATATAAGGCTTGGGCTAGCTAGTAATGGGTTTAATCCCCTTCATGTCATGAGTAGCACGCATAGTACTTGGCCAGTCTTACTAATTCTATATAATTTGCCTTCCTGACTATGCATGAAACAATCCACGATAATACTATCGATGATTATTCCCAGTGAAAAGGCCTCGGGTATGGACATCGATGTATATCTTCAACCATTGAGTAAAGAGTTAGTGTAGTTATGGCACGGTGTAGATGCATATGATGCATGCACAAACACAAGATTTACATTATGAGGTGCTTTTCACTCTATTATAAATGACTTTCCTACATATACTAATCTGTCTGGGTGGAGAACGAAGGGTCGTTTCGCATGTCCATCTTGTGGGAAGGCAACTCAATCACTTTGGCTGGAATATGGACATAAGTTCTACTATATGGGTCATCAGATATGGCTAGTAGAAGACCATCCTTTTCGACATGATAAGGATGAATTTGATGGAAATATGGTGTTTGGTAACACTCTAGCTTCATTAACAGGGAGTCAGGTACTTACAAAATTAGAGGGAACTATGTTTACATATGAGAAAGGCGAAACCAATATAGACATTGATGAGAGGGATGAAGAGTAAATATGAAAGAAACGAAGCATTTTCTTTGATCTTGAATATTGGCAGTTTAACCGTCTTCGTCATAAATTAAATGTAATGCATATTGAAAAGAACATTTGTGATAGTTTGTTGGGAACTTTATTAAATTTGGAATGGAAGAGCAAGGATAACTTAAAGGCCCACCAAGATCTTTAACAAATGCAGATAAGGCCTAAGCTCCACCTAGTTTTGTTACCAAATGACAAATATCATTTACCCCTAACTCCTTATAATTTGTATACTGATAAGAAAACCTCCTTGTTAAAAGTCTTGAAGCACATCAAGATGCCAGATGGATACGCAAGCAATATCTCTCGATGTGTTAATTTGAAGAAGTGCAAGTTGTTTAATTTGAAGAGCCATGATTGCCATATTCTATATAAGATTTACTTCCAATTGTATTGCGAGCAGTTAAGGATGACAATCTTATAGATTTGGTGTGTGAGTTGTCTGATTTTTCTAAGGGATTATGTGCGAAAGAGCTGAATGTTGATAAATTGGAAGAGTTACAAAGCAATGTGGTCCTCATATTATGTTGTATGGAGAAAATGTTCCCACCTAGTTTTTTCACCATTATGGTGCATTGGATTGTTCACTTGTGGAGGAACCAAGACTTGGAGGGCCTGTATTTTATAGATGGATGTACCCTATTGACTGGTAAGACCATAAATTTTATGGGTTTTGATTTATTGTTTTTCCCCTAGAAATCATATATTAGTAGCAAATTATAGGTACTTAGCACAGTTAAAAGGATATGTCCGTAATCGAGCACAACTAGAAGGATCAATGGTAGAAAGATACATTGCATAAGAGTGCATAACGTTTTGCTCAAGATACTTTGAAGGGGTAGAAACTGTATTTAATCATTCGCAAAGGAACGATGACTCTATTCCTAATGAAGAAATGTATTTTTTTGGCGCTGGTGGATAATCTAAAGGTCAGGTTGTAATAGTGGAAATGGATGAGTTGAGCCTTAAGCAAGCCCATCGGTATGTGCTCCTATATGTTCACAGGATAGAATTTTATCGCAGGTTAGTAAAATTAGCTTTACTGATAGTGATGATAATAACCCAGAGTCAAAATTGTTAAGAGCTGTGGCTCAGGGTCCAAACTCCATAGTCAAAAGAACGAAGGCTTTCAATATCAATGGGTGTAGATTCCACTCTCAAGCCCGAGATGAGACAAAGAAAACTCAAAACTATGGGGTTATGATAGAAGCTTATGAAAAACCTTACTATGGAAAGATCATCGACATCATTGAGTTGGACTACTTTTCTGAATATAAGGTAGTTCAATTTCGATGTGATTGGGTGGATGTAAACTTAAGTCGGGGAAGAAAAGTTGACAAAAGGGGATTCACTCTCTTGAATTTTTCACATAAGATACATAAAGAAAGTGCCTTGAAGGATGATCCATATATTCTTTCATCGCAAGCCAATCAGGTATTTTACATTGAAGATGAGAAAGACAAAGACTAGGCTCATGTTGTAAGAGTGAAGCCAAGAGATAGTTACCAATTATGGGCAACCATGGCAGATGGGGATGAATTGTATCCTCAATACATGCCTCCTAATATATCAAAAAAGGATGTATTCAAAGATCTAATAAATTGGGATACTGCTGATTGTGAGGAATGGGAACAATTTTAGTTTTTTCATTATCATGTGTTGGCATTTACAGATCTTGTATTTTGTTCTTATTTCGAAAGTAACTATCATATTACTCCTAATTGACATAATAGTTCAAGCTTGCAAGGATTCACATCCTTTAGTCATACGAACCTCAAAGGCCAAGCCTGTGCACAAATATTTGTGCATCATATTATTATGTTTCGATTTAAATCTATGCTAGTTTCAAGCTTTGATTAATTACCTCACAAGCCAAGTAAGTAAAAGGAAGGAATATCAGTAAACAGGTGTACATGATTATTTTGCTTACATAGTTTCTCTTACTAGATAATGTTTGATTTTTATAATATAGCTTCTATTTTACTTTTAACCATTGTTTCCTTGAATTGCATCATAAACTAACACGAGTTTTCCTTGTAAGTTTTAAAGCATTATAATCATGTTCCAATCCAGGATCACCTTAGAAGAGTATCTTAAGTTTGTTCAACATGAAGATGTAGTAGGTGAAGGTGTGTCTTTAGATGAGATTGACATGATTCCTAATTTGGAAGAAGAAGAAGTCTAACATGTTGGAGAGAATATTTTTAAATCAAGAGTTTTGATTAATATGAATCCCTCTCTTATCCACATACCTGATGATTTTAAGGATGACAAAGGCATGTTAATCATTGGTAAATGAATCTTTAATACCCATGTAGTCATTTTACTTGCATAACAGTTTAGGTAGCTGCAGTTTATTTACTAATATGATGATCACATTCTTTTTTATACAGATGAACATGGAAATGCTAGAAAGTTCGGAGGGAGAATAAATGTGAACTTTCCATATAAATTGGTTCCTTCAGAGAGGATTATAGTACCTTTAAACAACTTGTTGCAACCAATAAAGAAAGTAGGGAGTTTATTTAATAGATTCCTTGCTGATATTATTAAGAGACCTAGCTTATGCCCTCTTAACTATGAGGATTGGCACTTAGTGCCACAGTGCTTTAGAGGTCGGATCATAATGTTTATTAGGGTAAGCAGTTATTTATGTCCAAGTTGGTTGATGTATGTTATCTAAATGTAACTACTTCAAATACTTACTTGAACTTTTGTTTTGATAGGGGAAGTTTTTGTCACCAGATGGGGTACAAGTCAATTAGAAAATTCTAAAGTCAGTTGGGGAGAGGGTTCGAGGTTTCAAGTATTTCTTGAGATGTAAGTATGTTAAAGAAGATACCATAAAAGAGGCGTTATATAATTTAGAAAAGAATAAGTGTCCATCTACTGTAGGTGACCAGATGTGGGTTGGTTTGGTCGATTATTTCTTTTCGGAGAAGTTTCAGGTAAGTTAAAAACTATCACTTCCATCGTGTCTAGGTGTCGTATATTTAGAGATGCTTTGGTGAAGCTATATGGTTTGTGGTATTCTTCATAGAAATCATGAGCTTATTCTCATTTACCATGTTTATGGTATTACACATATTCAGGATGTGCTTTGGGTGCTTTGTTAATTGCCTTGCTGACTGTTTGGCTTCTCCACCCTTATAATAATATCTTTTATAACAATATAATACTTTTTGTTATGCAAAAATGGTCTACTAATGGAAAAAGAGCAAGAGGGAAGCAACTACATGCACATACAAGTGGCTCACGAAGTTTTGCAGTTAAAAGGGATAATTTTGTAAGTCATGTAGGCTTACTTTGTTTAGATTATGTACGGTGTGGCTGTTATAAGGTATAAAGTTTGTGGGAAGTCTAGACTCTGCATGACCATGCAGGCTAACCTTCTAAATAGTCTATACTCTACATGACCACGTGGGCTAACCTCTCATGACTGTCACGTTTTATTTGCTTTAGATGGTTGCACTTGGCTACTTACAGTCGTTATTGTTAGAATGTATAAGGTTTTGATGATAACAAATCCAAGTGTTGTAGCAGTTGTTATTGCTCCAAACAGGCTTTACCAACAGGGCCTTACAGCTGTTTTTCAATATATTAAAACTGCTTGACTAATGGTTTATCAAGAACAGGTACTCAAGTCAGCGATGTAAGAACAACCATGAGGAACAGGCTCTGTAAGGTGTTTGAAACATGTCCTGTGAAGTGTTTGAAGCATAGGATATAAGTGCAGCCGTGAGGAACAGGTTCTATGAAGTGTTTGCAGCAGATTCGTCTCTCTACAAGATGACTAGTGGTTACAACAAGATGTCTTGATTTAATTTGGTTTTATATTTTTAGACTCTTGTTAATATGCCAATCAGAAACTCTTAACTTACCACTTACTTGAAACGGTTTTGTTTTCTTTTGGTAAATATTTCGGATCACCCTTCAGAACAATCCTGGAAACAGGGTGATCAGGGTGTTTCCAGAATAAGCTACGAAAAAACTGTTTTGCACGATTTTTATCTTTTGGATTTTGAGCAGCTTCTTCAAGGATTTGCAAGAAAGATTTTTTTATAGAGTATCTTACCCCTTATCCTAAAAAACAGTTATTAAAATCTAAGGGGATTTGCAAAATCTTTTTGAATAAAAAGAATATCCAATTTTTGGCAAGTGGATAAGGTTGTTGAAAAAAATATGGGCTAGTTGCTGAAGAGCACCGCCTTATGCACACGGTTAAGGAAGTGTTTCCAGCACATGTTATCTCATCCCTTGTGGCTAAAGAATTCTATATTCTTTAGGGATTTTAGTTTCCAAAAATTTGAGGAATTATTTTTCCAAGCACTATATAAAGTCACTTCTTAGAACGTTAAAAGCATCGGTTTTCAAAGAGAAAAATTTAGTGTTCATGAGCTTAAAAGTTTGAAAAGAAAATCGTGTCTAGTAAGGGAGTTATTTGAGCTTTCAAAGTTGGCATACTAGGGCTTCATTGTACCCTATATTAGCTTAGTTGAGAAGCATTGTAATAGGGTGTGTTTTTCTTTATACTCTTCTTTCACAAAAGTGAGCTGAGTGTGTGTCCAAATCAAGGGGATTTTGGACGTGGGGTAACCTGTCTTAGGGAAGACGGTTACGTGGGTTGCAATTTGTAACAAGGTGTGTTACTATTGTAACGTGATTAGCCCGTTTAGTGAAGTGTTTAAATCCTACACGAGGTAGGTCGTGGTTTTTTACCTCAGTTGGGCTAGAGGTGTTTTCCACGTAAAAATCCTGTGTCCATTATTTCCGCATTCAATTTTGTTGGATTTTCGCTTCTGCTTATCTCAGGAACAACCTGTGCGAACAGGGTCTAAGACTGTTTGCCAGCAACTTGCGAAAATCGGACACCACAATTCACCCCCCTCTTGTGGTTGTGTACTCTCTAAATCAACAAGTGGTATCAGAGCAGGTTCTCCTTTGAAAGGCTAACACCTTGAGAGATCCTTGAAGATGAGTACCCCACAAGGCATGCTTGAAGGTCAATCCATAACTCGACCACCATACTTCAATGGCCAACACTATGGTTGGTGGAAGAATAGGATGAAAAACTACATCCAAGCCGAGGACTATGAGTTGTGGATGCTCATCAAGAATGGACCACTCATCCCAAAGAAAATAACTGAAGATGGAAAGTCAATTCCCAAGGAGCCTAAAGAATTCAATACTGAAGATTACAAAATGATGGAGAAGAATGCCAAAGCCAAGAAACTTCTATATTTCGGCCTTGGTCCTGATGAATATACTCGCATATCTGAATGTGAGTCAGCCAAGGAGATCTAGGATGCTTTACAAATAGCTCACGAAGGGACCAATCAGGTAAAGCAATCCCGGATTGAATTGCTTATGAGAAAATATGAGCTGTTTGAGATGGGTGATCGTGAAAGTGTGATGGACATGTACACTCGCTTCACTCACATAACGAATGAGTTGAAATCCCTGGGAAAATCCTTCACCACCGAAGAATTGGTGAGAAAAATCCTAAGAATTTTACCTCATTCTTAGGAAGCGAAAGTCACGGCCATCCAAGAAGCTAAGGACATGAACAAGATCACCCTAGATGAGCTGATTGGAAATCTCCAAACGTATGAACTTAGAAAAAATTCTCAGCAAAAAGATGAGACGAGAGAGATCGAGGTCTTGCTCTGAAGGCCTTAAAAGATGATTTTGATTCTGATGAGGAGGAGATTGCCATGATAACTCAAAAATTTAAGAAGTTCTTCAAGAAAGTTAAAGAAAACAGCAAAAGGAAGGACTTTGGCAAGGGCAGAAATACCTCTCGGGAACAGTTCTCCTGGTGTTTCAAGTGTGGCAAACTGGACCACATTGTGAGAAACTGCCCACTGCACAAGGAAGAACAAGAACCCGAACACCCTAGAAAACAGGGGAGGAAATAGGGTGTAAGCAGCTCCGCGAAAAGGTTCTCAAAAGCTATGCTCGCGGCCTGGGGAGATTCAAGCGAGGATGAGGAAGGTTCTGAAGCTGGGGAAGCTGATGTAGCACTCATAGCAAGAAGTGACACTGATTCAGATGATGGATCAACAAACAGTCTGACTCAACTCAAGAACAAGGTACGGGGTCTAAATAAATCAACTCTTGAGGAATTAGTGTACACTATAATGGATATATGTGCTAAATTAAAAAGGGATGTTCGAGATCTAGAACTTGAAAATGAAACCCTTAAATTGGAAAAACTTGAAGTTGACAAAGAAACTCTTGCCTTGCATGAAAACATCAATGTGCTTAAAGAAACTCTACTCATGAAAGAAGAGACTTGTTCCACTAAATTGACTGAGCTGGAAAAAGAATCCCTTGACTTAAAAGGTAAGGTCGAGTCCTTGCTTGTAGAAAATAAAAACTTGCTTGAGAAAATGAAACAAATGGAATCAGACCTTGCCACAAACAAGCTCTGGAACAGGTTCTCACAAGCACTTGAATGGTTAAACACCCATCATAGTCGAAATAGAAGAGGACTAGGTTTTGTGCCTAAGATGACCTACCCAGTGAATAGAAAATATGTAGGATTATCTGAGAATATTGTATGTTATCACTGTGGTAAAACGGGTCATTACCGTTATACTTGTCCCTCAAGAAAGTATGCTATTAAAAGGAACTCAATGTATGTAAAACAAATATGGGTTAGGAAAGATGAGATTTGTACCTCTAAAGGAATGGGACCCAAGTGGATCTGGGTTCCCAAAACTAACCTATGATCTGTTTTGCAGGCTGAAGTGAGAGAGAACAACCCAGCAAACAACCCAGCGAACAGCGCAGGGAACACCCTAGGGAACAAGCAGCTGTGGTATGTTGACAGTGGGTGTTCGAGGCATATGACTGGTGAAAAATCCAATTTTCTCTCACTTACAGCTTCAGAAGGAGGGAGTGTGGCATTTGGAAACGGCAAATCCGGGACAATTGTCGGTATAGGTAAGATAGGTGAGTCACTCTCCCATTCAATTGACAATGTTTATTTTGTGGATGGATTAAAACACAACTTGCTAAGTGTGTCCCAACTGTGTGACAAAGACAATCTAGTAGTGTTCTCTCCAACACGTTGCTTGGTTGTAAATATGAACACAGGAGATGTTGTGTTGAGGGGGAAGCGACACAAAAATGTTTATAAGGTGTGTATTTCTACTCTTCCCCAAAATAATTTGACTTGTTTGGGTGCCCTAAATGATGATGTTATGCTTTGGCACAAAAGACTAGGTCATGCAAGCCGCTCACTTTTAAACAAACTTGTAACCAAAGACTTAGTGGTAGGCTTACCTTCCATCAAATTCAATAATGATAAGGTATGTGATGCATGTGCCAAAGACAAACAAGTCAAAAAATTCATTTAAATCTAAAAGGTGTGTAAGCACTACTCGACCTCTTGAATTGATACATATGGATATATGTGGTCCAATGAGGATCATGAGCAGAGGTGGTAAGAGGTATGTGCTTGTGATAGTGGATGACTACTCTCGTTTCACTTGGACCCTGTTTTTGGCTTTTAAAGATGAAACTTTTAAAAAATTTCTTGCTTTCATTTAAAAGACTGAAAAGAGGGTAGGACACTCTTTTGTATGCCTAAGGTCTGACCATGGTACAGAATTTGAAAATTCGAGCTTTATTGATTATTGTAATGAGCATGGTGTTGATCATAATTTTTTAGCTCCAAGAACACCCCAACAGAACGGAGGTGGTAGAACGCAAAAATCGCACTCTAGAGGACATGACTAGAACAATGCTTGTTGCTAGTGGTCTTCCTAGAAACTTTTGGGCTGAAGCTTTGAATACATCATGTTACATTATAAATAGATGTATGATTAGACCTATTCTTAACAAAACTCCTTATGAACTTTTCAAGGGAAGAAAACCTAATATTATGCATTTGAGAGTTTTTGGTTATAAATGTTTTGTGCATAATAATGGAAAGGATGCCTTAGGAAAATTTGATCCAAGAAGTGATGAAGCAATATTCCTTGGTTACTCCTCGCATAGTAAGGCATACAAAGTGTTTAATAAGAGAACCTTGTGTGTTGAGGAAAGTGTGCATGTGCTTTTTGATGAAACTAACTCTCTAAGCGAGAATGATGCACAGGAAGAAGACTTCGAACTAGGTCTTGTTAGAAAAGACGTGCTGCTTCAAGGTGAACAAGGATCAATCGGAGGGAGCAAGGTCCGAGGTTGTTCTTCAGGAAGGTAAGCAAGGTGTGAACCAAATCAGGGAAACAGGGTGGAACCCTGTTTGGGACAACACCAGCCGAATCCTTTAGGGATAATTCCAGGAACAAGCTCCCAAACAGGCTCGAGAACAGGTTCTGAACCTGTTTCACCGAGTATTCCAGTCAGGATGGAGAGTGAGTCTGTGAACCCACTTTCACCACGATCATGGAAATACCAAAGTTCACATCCTCTTGATCAAATTTTGTCTGATATTAATGCAGGAGTTCAAACTAGATCTAGACTCAAAAATTTCTGTGCTTTCTATGCTTTTCTCTCAAAAATTGAGCCTAAGAATATTAATGAAGCCCTTGCAGATTAGATTGGATCACAGCCATGCAAGAAGAACTCCATCAGTTCGAAAGGAACAAGGTATGGCACCTTGTGCCACGGCCAGAGGATAGAACAATCATTGGAACCAAGTGGGTGTTCCGTAATAAGCTGGATGAGTGCGGAACAGTCACTAGGAACAAGGCCCGGCTGGTGGTTCAAGGCTACAACCAAGAAGAGGGAATTGATTATGAAGAAACCTTTGCACCTGTTACAAGGATGGAGGCTATTCGAATCTTGATAGCATTTGCAGCCCATATGGAGATCAAGTTGTATCAAATGGATGTCAAAAGTGCATTTTTAAATGGGTACCTCAAAGAAGAAGTGTATGTCAAACAACCCCCCGGTTTTGAAAGTGATGAATTTCCTAACCATGTTTTCAAACTTGACAAAGCACTTTATGGTTTGAAACAAGCCCCTAGAGCTTGGTATGAGCGGTTGTCAAGTTTTTTATTGGAAAATGACTTTACAAGAGGCAAGGTAGACAATACCTTGTTTCTAAAATCTAAGGGGGAACATTTGTTGATTGTCAAGTATATGTCGATGACATCATATTTGGTGCAACTCATCATGATTTGTGCAATGAATTTTCAAAAATGATGAGGAGTGAGTTTGAAATGAGCATGATGGGTGAGCTTAATTTCTTTCTAGGCTTGCAAATCAAGCAAACTTCAAACGGCACCATGATCCATCAACAAAAATATATCAAGGAGTTACTTAAGCGTTTTGGGATGGAGTCGGCCAAGCCCATTGATACTCCCATCTCTCCCTCAACCAGGTTGGTAATGGATGATGGTAGTCCCTCAGTTGAGGAGAAATCCTATAGGGGCATGATAGGGTCACTCCTATACCTAACGGCTAGTAGACCTGACATTGTCTTCAGTGTAGGTCTATGTGCACGTTTTCAGTCTAACCCTAAAGAAACTCATCTTAAGGCTGTAAAAAGGATTTTAAGATACTTAAAACATACACCTGATCTAGCCTTATGGTATCCTAGAGGTTGCAACTTTGATCTTGTTGGGTATGCTGATGCTGATTATGCAGGTTTCTTGGTTGATAGAAAAAGCACCTCAGGTATGGCTCACTTTCTTGGACCTTGTTTGGTATCTTGGGCAACTAAGAAACAACTCTCTGTTGCCTTGTCCACAGCAGAAGCTGAGTATGTGGCAGCTGCATCTTGTTGTGCTCAGTTATTATGGATAAGACAACAACTCAAGGACTTTTGTGTTGACATAGGATGCATTCCTATTTATTGTGATAATACAAGTGCAATTAACATTGCCAAAAATCCATGTCAACACAAAAGAACAAAACATATTGACATTGGTCATCATTTTCTAAGAGACAATGTTGAAAAAGGAGTGATCTTAATGAATTTTTGTGCCACTGAAAATCAAATTGCTGATATATTCACAAAAGCATTGGGTAGAGAACAATTTGAAAGGAATAGACTCGAACTAGGCTTAATTAGAACAACCTGACCAACCTGTTCTCTCTCCCTGTTTGCAAAATTTAAAAGTTACGGGTACAACATGTTAAATTTTTGTTTGCAATCAACTTCTGTGCTATGTTTAGCATATGTGAGGTTTGCAACTTGCTGACACTCGTTGAGGTCTAATGAGATTGCCCTTATTGTCCCATGTTACTGAGCAAGTAACCTCAAGAACAAGCACCAGGAACAGGTACGCCTCTTGTTTGTTAAATATGTGCAACAAACTGAAAATTGCTAATCTCTTCCCGAGGTGTGCACGGCCTAAATAAATGCAAAAGCCCGTTGCAAAACGGGCAAAATCTTTTAAAGATTTCGCATGTCTCTCTCTCTCTTTAAAGCTCTCTTGCTTAATCTCTCACCTCCACCGAAACTCTCTTGCTCTGAAACTCTGTTCAAGAAACCCTAATCTCTCTCCTTCCTCTGAAAAATGGCGTCTCCCATTAGCTCCGAGAGCTCCTCGACCTTGACTCAGGGCAACCAGACACAGGGCACAGCTGTGCAAACAGCCACAGCCCTGTTTGCGCCTACACAATTTCTAACGGCCCCCATGGAAGTTAAAACTACTGAACCTTCTCGACCCATTGTCTATAAACCTTTTGGGTTTTTTAAAAGCATCGACCTTAGAACAGTGAATCTGAAATTGGAAGACATCCCTTACAAATTTGGGTGGGAATTGATTTTGTTTGGAGAAACGGGGGCATGTCAAACCCAAGAACCTGTTGGGGCATCTGAAAGGGAAATTGGGGCTTTAGATGACCTCTTTCTGTCTGACCATGGCCTAGATGACATCAATTCATTCGGGCTGTTTCCAGAGCAGGAAACAGGGGCCGAAACAGGGTCTGAGGTTTTTAGGGATGACCTAGGGGAGGATTTGTCAAAAGAAGAAGGGGGAAGTAGTGGTTAAATGGAGGAGTCTCCTGTGAAGCGTGAACAAGCCACACCGGTACCACCAACCGGTGAGAAACGTAAACGATACAAAATTGTGGCTAGGCGTACTAGAATGCCAAGAACATGACCACCATCAAGGTCTAAAAGCGGCAAGACTGAAGAACCCTCAAAAAGTGAAACCCCTATCAAACCAAAACCACAAATCTCCTATTTGGCCAAACCCACAACCAGGCCAACTCGAAAATCAGCCCGAATTGCCTTCTCACTCCACACCTCGTCCTACCAAACAGTCATCCCCTGTTGTTGAGGAAATTGATTCCTCCTCTGAGCCTTCATCAGATAGCGACACTGAGAACACCACCTTCAAATAGGGCACTCTCATGTTCTCAGAGTCCTCAGAGGATAAGCCTCCGCCTGCACCAAAATCGACCTCCGCTTTACCCTCCAAACCATCACCCCTCAAAACTCCCAAGAGAAAAGCCTCTCTCAAACACGCCTCCACCCAAGACCCTCCTACTGAGCCTCAACCTAAAAGAGCCAAGAAGTCTACCCCGTCCGCAATCTCAGCCAAACTGACCCAACTGCTTTAGAGACGGGTAGTCAGGGGCAAAATTATCAAGGTAAAATATTTTGAGGAACAGGGTCTGGGGGTGTTTCTGCACAAGCTGCGTGCACAGGGGTGGTATGAGCTGTTTACAAACACCCAGCTGCGGTATTCTGTACATGAGTTGGCAGAGTTCTATGCCAACTGCACTGTCACCGGAGGAGTGGTGACAAGTATTGTTAATGGGCGATAGCTTCGCTTTGATGCGAAGATATTAGGGAAAATTCTGGGGATTCCCTCCACGGGCTTTGATATATATGTGAGAGAAGACAAGACTATTTTAGGGACAGCCAGGCTGCTGGAGCTCGCCCAAAAATTTAGCCAGCAATCAAGCCTCCAAACACCCAAGTCCGTAAAGAAAGGGGACATGACATCGCTCCATCAATTGATATTCTGGTTTATCATCAAGAATGTCATCCCCAGGGGCCAGGGTCGCAATCTTGCTGATGCCATGGATCAATGTTTGATGGATCTGATGGACAAGGAAGAGCAAATCAACCTTCCTGCCATCATGATTCGATATATTGCAAGAATTGCAAACACCTCCAGGGAACATGACCTGGGGTACGGCTTCTTCCTGACTAGTGTGTTTGAGCACTTTAGGGTGACTCTACAGAAGAAGGTGGGAGCTCAGTTCATCGATGAGATTGGGAGTAACACCCTTATGGGGTGTGGGTATGCTTTGATTGAGGGGTCTGCCTCAGAACAGGGGACCAGAACACCCCGTCCTCCTGTTCCTGGCAGTTCCTCAGTCAAGCTTGAGGCTGCTTTGGAAGAAAACTCTCGACTCAGTGCTGAGCTTACTGCTGTAAAGGCTGCCCTGGACGAGGAAAAGGCTCTCAATGCAAAACGCCATGAAGATATCCTCACCCTTCTCTCTTCCCTCTCAGCAAAATTTTCCCCTCCTGCTCTCTGATCACCCCCCATCTGTTGTTTTCATAGCCTGTTCTCACTTCTCTTGGTTATCCTCTCTTGCTAGTTTGTACTTTCTGTTGCACTCGTTTGGTGAATGACAGGTTATCTTGTTTTTTGATTGACTTTGCCTTGCTTGCTTTTTGCTGTGAGTTGCTTGTGTGTGACTAGGATGGCCAATCTCATTACCGTACCAACACACTTGAGTGTATCGCCTGTTGACTTTCCTCCATTACCCAAGTGGTGGTGATAGCAAACACCCTATGTTTGACTGTTCGCCCCTACTTTTTAATGATGCCAAAAGGGGGAAGATAGGTTGACCAATATTGTTTTAGTTTTGCCATGGACGACTTAAATTTCTTACACTTTTTCGATACTAACTGCTTCATGTGAATTGTCGGTCCTATAAATAATTGCCATGGACGAGTTAAATTTCTTACACTTTTTCGATACTAACTGCTTCATGTGAATTGTCGGTCCTATAAATAATTGGCACTAATCACTTCAATTGTCCTTGAAAGTCAATATGGTCACTTGGTTTGTCATCATCAAAAAGGGGGAATTTGTTAGAATATATAAGGTTTTGATGATAATAAATCCAAGTGTTGTAGTAGTAGTTGTTGTTCCAAACAGGCTTTACCAACAGGGCCTTACAGCTGTTTTTCAATATATTAAAACTACTTGACTAATGGTTTATCAAGAACAGGTACTCAAGTCAGCGATGTAAGAACAACCATAAGGAACAGGCTCTGTAAGGTGTTTGAAACATGTCCTGTGAAGTGTTTGAAGCATAGGATATAAGTGCAGCCGTGAGGAACAGGTTCTGTGAAGTGTTTGCAGCAGATTCGTCTCTCTACAAGATGACTAGTGGTTACAACAAGATGTCTTGATTTAATTTGGTTTTATATTTTTAGACTCTTGTTAATATGCCAATCAGAAACTCTTAACTTACCACTTACTTGAAACGGTTTTGTTTTCTTTTGGTAAATATTTCGAATCACCCTTCAGAACAATCCTGGAAACAGAGTGATCAAGGTGTTTCCAGAATAAGCTGCGAAAAAAACTGTTTTGCACGATTTTTATCTTTTTGGATTTTGAGCAACTTCTTCAAGGATTTGCAAGAAAGATTTTTTTATGGAGTATCTTACCCCTTATCCTAAAAAACGGTTATTAAAATCTAAGGGGATTTGCAAAATCTTTTTGAATAAAAAGAATATCCAATTTTTGGCAAGTGGATAAGGTTGTTGAGAAAAATATGGGCTAGTTGCTGAAGAGCACCGCCTTATGCACACGGTTAAGGAAGTGTTTCCAGCACATGTTATCTCATCCCTTGTGGCTAAAGAATTCTATATTCTTTAGGGATTTTAGTTTCCAAAAATTTGAGGAATTGTTTTTCCAAGCACTATATAAAGTCGCTTCTTAGAACGATAGAAGCATCGGTTTTCAAAGAGAAAAATTTAGTGTTCATGAGCTTAAAAGTTTGAAAAGAAAATCGTGTCTAGTAAGGGAGTTATTTGAGCTTTCAAAGTTGGCATACTGGGACTTCATTATACCCTATATTAGCTTAGTTGAGCAGCATTGTAATAGGGTGTGTTTTTCTTTATACTCTTCTTTCACAAAAGTGAGTTGAGTGTGTGTCCAAATGAAGGGGGTTTTAGACGTGGGGTAACCTGTCTTAGAGAAGACGGTTACGTGGGTTGCAATTTGTAACAAGGTGTATTACTATTGTAACGTGATTAGCCCGTTTAGTGAAGTGTTTAAATCCTACACGAGGTAGGTCGTGGTTTTTTACCTCAGTTGGGCTAGAGGTATTTTCCACATAAAAATCCTGTGTCCATTATTTCCGCATTCAATTTTGTTGAATTTTCGCTTCTGCTTATCTCAGGAACAACCTGTGCGAACAGGGTCTAAGACTGTTTGCCAGCAACTTGTGAAAATCGGACACCACAATTCACCCCTCTCTTGTGGTTGTGTACTCTCTAAATCAACAGTTATGTTAATAATTCTCCATGATCCAAAATTTTAACTGTTGGTTAGTTTCTTGCTTCCAAGTTTGATGATGGAGGCTTGTCCCTTTTAGAATATTTCCTTTTTCAGTGAGGGTGTCATTAATGCGAGGATTTATGTGTATTCACTGTACAATTGCAGTATAAGATAGTTTATTACAGAATCAGTTTCCTTTATATTGTTGGTACTGCGGCCATGTGGGCTATGGAGTTGTGATCTCTGGCGTGTAGCCATTGAGCCTGGTGGAGATATTCATTATATTTCCATTGTTACAGGTACTTATTGTAAGAGTATAAGCCTATGTTATGGTTGATTTTTAGGAGAAACTCTATCCGTTTATTTCCAAAATTATAGAAATCACTAACATCACTAGCCATGGGGCTAGGGTGTTACACTGTACTTAAACTGTTGGCCTGTTTTTTGCTTCTAAGTTTGATGGTGGAGGCTTGCTTCTTGGGTAAATGCATATAAAGCATGTGGGGTTATTTTTTATCAAATAAAAAAGTCTAATTGGTTTGTTTATATAGTTTAAGGATGTGTGGTCTAAATGTGGGATGTAAGTTTTTCTTTAGAAGAAGAATATGAGATCTACTTTTAACTTTTAGGTAAGTATTATGGAAAAAAGTGCTATTTGAGTTCCTGCTCACTTTTTTCTTTTCCTAGTTAAGTTTGATGAGGTGGAATGAATTCGAATGAAGATTTGGTATGGATGTTAGTGATGGTCTTAGTTGTCATTGTTCATGATAGTGTTCAAGCAACATCTTATGTCCTAGACTCCTTGGCTATTTTTTATGGACTCGAGCTGCACATTCTTGCCCTCAATTTTCTGTCCCTTTCTGAATATTTTCTTTTTCAACGGAGGTGTCATTAATGTAACAACATTTTGTAAGAGCAACTTGGTATAGTGATTTTTGTCATAGAATCCGATTTAAATCAATAAGCCAGAGTCATGCATTCAGCAAAGGGTTGCGAACTGGGGAAGTAGCATATTTACATATCCTTTCGCTATAAATGGATTGTAGAGAGCTTGTTTGTGCTCGATCTCGTTTTGTAAGGATGTAAGTGTATTTACTCTACAATGACAGTGTAAGATAATTTATTACAGAATCAGTTTGCTTTACATTGTTGGTACTCTGGCTGTGTGGGCTATGGAGTTGTGATCTCCGGTGCGTAGCCGTCAAGCCTGGTGGACATATTCATTATATTTCTATTGTTACAGTACTTATTTTAAGGTTATAAGCCTAAGTTATGCTCAATTTTTAGGGGAAATCCTGTCCGTTTATTTGCAAAATTCTATAAATCACTAACATCACTAGCCTTGGTGTTAGGGTGTTACACTATATATACTTTGCTATGTACAGAATTCTTTGTTTATGCCTATACAATGATTTATAGGAGAAGGAGCATCAAAGAGAACCTGGTCCCTTGGAATGGTTTATGGAGACTCATCAGGATAAAGAAGGATCTTACCATGAACCGGTGACTATGAAATTTGTGGTATGTGCATTTATACACTTATTGTAATTTACATAGAGTATGTCATTAACTAATACATACGTAAACAACATAATGATAAATGTTGGTATCTATGGCCAATAATTTATATAGGATATTTGTTAGTAATTTCCGTAAGTATACGGTTATCGTTGTAGGAATTACGAACATCGTCCTCCGGGATGGTATATGAAATCGGATTGTAAAAAAGCCTAAACTACTGTTTAATAAAGGCTAAGTCAAGATTGTCAGACAAACTTCTTACTTTGAATAATACTTAAGAGGACGAAGCTCATGCCACGTAACTGATTTTGTTGCTAAGAATTAACCTTGCGAAATCAGCACTAAGCACCAATACAGCCTAACTAAAATTGCAATTACTAATCAACCCAAATGCAAAACACTCCTGAAGATTAACCTGAAATTGAACAATGCAACATTGAACCACATCATTAGTTCGGAATTAACATAGTTGAAGTACAACCCACTTGAATTCAACACACCCAAACCAAGAAGAAGGTCTGAAATCTAGAAAGTAAAAATGAAATTAATGACAATTGAAGATGAAGACCCTGAAATTAATAAAAATGAAATTGATGATCTAAAACAGAAGAACCAATTGAAAGGCAAAAAAGAAAAATTTGTGAACCAAATTAAATGAAAGCAGTGAAGACATTGAAAAAAAAAAATCTCAACACTAATCTGCAACCCCAATCTACTGCCCTAATCTACTGCCCTCACTGCAACCCCAATCTACTGCCCTAATCTGCTGCCCTCAAACCCCTATTTGAAGCTCACCAGAATGCCTTCCTTCAGCCCCTTCAGTTGCCCTTCAATCAACCTTCCCAATAATTCCTTTGAAACTGCCCAAATAATGATGATGTTAATTATGGACCTTGAAGGAAGAGAGAGGGAGAGAGAAACGGTCAAAATATGGGGAAAGGAGATGTTACTAGTTGCTCTGTTCGTCTCTTCTGCTTTTTGGGTTCTTCATGTTTGCAAATTGGAGAAGACGAAATGAAGGAGAAGAGGTGAATGCTCACATGCTCCAGGCGTGTAAGCTTAAGTGAGAGAGTGAGAGGGGGACACTGTGCCTGGGTTTTGTGGTAAGTGAGGGAGGACCTGGGCACGCATTGGGCAAGCCAAGCGAGAGAAAAAATGAGCGAAAAGAAAGGAGGAAAGGGAAAAGAGAGAGGACTGGGCCGAGGATTGGGCATTTGAAATGGGACCATTGAGCTGTCTTCCTTTTCTTGCTTTTATTTTGTAACACCCCCAGCCCCTAAGGCCAGGAGTGTTACATTTTCTTAACTTTCTATTTAAATTCTGGGGTGAAACAGACAGAATTTCCCCTAAAAACTGACCGTTTTTAGGCTAAAAGCCTTAAAAATAAACCCCTGCAGATCAATGGAAGCGTAAAATATTTTAAAAGAAGCTCAACGGCTACACACTGAAGTTCATAACTCAACAAGCAACTCGCCCGGAGTACATCAAACAAGTTAGTTCATTATTACAGGAGAAGTGAAAGATATAACTCAACGGTATACACAATCAGTTTACTGGGGTTTACATCCCAAAACGTAGCTGATTTCAACTAAAAGACAACTAGCTAATAACATGGTTGGCACACATAGCCGTACAGAGCGACTCTTAATCCGAATACAATACATGAACTAGAATACTTGTTTGCAAATACTTACAATTCTAAGAATACTTTACATAACTTCATTAAACACGTAAGATTCCTTCAAATGGGCACACATGACACCTTGCAAGCAAGAATAGAATCCATTTTGGCATAAGTGACTTGGCTCCTACTTGTCATAATGCAAACCTGGGAAAAAGGGGAAAGAGTAATGGGATGAGCAATCACACGCTCAGTGAGTGGTCCCCGACCCCTTAAAGCCAAAACCGTTACAGGCAATAATACTCATAATAGTCACACATCATGTATTTGTACTTTACTATCATATTAGACATTTATAAATTCTTAAGGAAGGATCATTATCCATGAACTTCATTTTAGCCGTTCAAACTCATTTTTAGGCCCCTGAATGACTACATTCCTTTACTAACAAGCAGTCAAACACATAAGCAAGCAAAGAGCCTAAGCACAGAACTTTCTTTCATAGATTATGTGATATAATTCGTGATTTATGGTTTATCTATCTAATTCATTCATATGAGATGCTTAAACACATGAAGCAGAGATTATACAAGGAGCTTTCTTTAGCGAAACATGCACATTCAAACTCATATACTCGATGCAGTGTAAGGATTTGGCCATGCTGTACTTGAAATTACATTCACATTGCACTTAGATTCTTAATCGCATGATGTGCACAAAAATCTTTCTTTCTTTTTCTAAAAACTCTTTATGTCACCTCTTTAGGCTCATGAAAACTCTTTTTTGAGCCTTTTTAGGCTCATAAAGCTCTTAGAAACTCATACTCTTAAAGGAATCTCTTTCATATTGGTCTCATAATGACCCGTAAAACTTTCTTTCTGAAATACTAAAAAGGCGAAACGCCGACTGCTTTTCTTACTTATTAGGAAATTACTCTGGGTATAAGATCATCATTATGTACTGATTGGGTGAGATCTATTCTCAACCCCTAGTGAGACTATCGCTCACGCTAAGCTCTTACTCTCGGTATAGCAACTAACTTTTGGACCTTAACCCTCGTTAGGGTCTCTAGGGCTTCCCACAACTGCGATACTCCCTTGGCTAGGATTCCCTCGTTCAAGCAGGTTCACTCCCATCTATTATCTCTATGCACAATATCTTAGCCAATTTAAAGCGTTTGGTTATAACGACTAATAAGTTTGCTACCTCTCACAGCAAAATCCTTTTTCATACAGTGCACTTTCTTTTCATTTAAATTCTTTAGGGATTCCCCCGTTCAAGCGAGTTCACTCCCAAAACTGTATTTGAGTAGTTAAAATAGGCCATCGTTCACTAATAGGTATGGCTACTATTAGTTAAAAACATTAAAAATTCCCTTTTGAAACTCACCCTCACTCACAACAAGAAACTTGATGACATAAAGGAAGGGAGTTTGCCTGTAACACATTCAAACACTTCATAATCAATCAATCTCAGCATAAGCCACACATGGCCTCGCAATCCACACGATTGCGGTTAATTCACAACCGAGGCTCTCTCCTCACATAGCAATTGAACATAGGAAACCTCGAACCACTCATAGTTCTACCTCAAACCATCCAACTACCGTCTCGATCTCAATTTCACAATCTAGCATTCTAACCCCTAGGTCATACTGAAAAGTGATATGTAAACTTACCAATGCATAACTTACCGAGCAAGTAAATATGATTTGGCAGTGCACTACAGCCAACAGTTATAACCATATATATATATATATATATATATATATATACACACACACACACACACATATCGCATTAACTTGAAACGAACGCTTAGTAAGCTGAATTAAACTTACAAAGCATGAAACTCGATTACATTCATCTATTGTAATCAAGGGGTGAACATGCTCGCTTCAACATTCATAAATTATTTCCAAAGCTGCAGGCATGATTTAACTAAATAGGCAGGCATCGATTCGAGATGTTCGTTTATTATTTTGAAGTCACTATTCAGGTATAAATTTACCAACCAAACAAGCATTGAATCGAAGTGTTCATATATCATTTCAAAGCTACTACTCAAGCATAAATTAACAAATGAAGCAAGCATCAAATCAAGGCATCCATATATCATTTTAGAGCTACTAATGAGGCATGGATTAACTAATTAAGCAAGCATCGAATCAAGGTATCCGTATATAATTTCGAAGCTACTAATCAGGCATAGGTTAACTCATTATTCAAGCATCGATTCTAAGTGCTCGCATATCATTTCGAAGCTATTAGTCAGGCATGAATTAACTAAGTATACATGTATCGATTCTAAGTATTCACATTTCATTTCGAAGCTATTATTCAGGCATGCATTAACTAAATATACATATATCATTTTAAGCCTAAAAATTCTCTAACACCATGCATTCTTAGGATAGCTTCGACATGCATGATCGCATCTTAGTTTCAGCTGTTTTCAGGCATTAACTAACTAAACTAACATATATGGATTCAAAGCATTGTTAGGTTATTTCGAAGTCACTTTCAGACATGAACTAACTAAACTTAACATGCATCGATTTAAACTAAATTTATTTGAAGCTGGACATGCATAATCTCAACTAATATGACTAAACTAAACTGACATGCGTTACAACTTAAGGGCTAAAACAATTTTGAAATTACTAATACTTAGGAGGCGAGAAACACCCACCTGGACTCCAAGCTAAAGGCTTGAATCCAAGGCTACTGACTCGACTCTAGGGCTCGAACAAATCCAATCGCCCGGCTCTTGCTCATTAACGCACGAGCAGGCCACATACCACACCTAAACCCACGCATTTCGAACCATAAATTCGCCCAAATGCTCACTCACTGACTTGAACTCGTGATGGGTGCTTGGAGTCACAGATTACTCCCAGTTTGTAGAGGATTCGAAGCAACTAGAAGTTAGGTTGCTCGACCAAGCTTCGGCTCGCATTTGGGGGTCGAATCACAGCCCAATTCAACCAAAACATGGCTAAATCCTTTGAATTTCTGCCCGATTTCGCAACATAGGGCTCGACTGAGGTTAGGGAGGCAAATTATGGAGGATTTCGAGTTGGGTTGAGTCGAAAATCGGGGGTTTTGGGAGCTTGCTGACCGCGGGCATGGTGGAGGAGGGAAAGAGGAAGAAGAACCAGAGAGGAGAGAGAAGGAGCTCGGGCTGTCGCGAAAACATGGGGAAGAAAAAGGGGGCTCGTGCGATTTTACCAAATTGCCCCTCCATCTCTCTTTCCTTTTTTTTTTTGATTCAAGCTTGCCCAATATTTAATACCGCTAGTTTAATTCGTATCCTGAATTCTAAACCCAAAATCGATAATCCAACCTTCCATCGATTACTCGATCCCAAATACATTAAGGTTCGATGTATTAAACCTCGAAAGTAATTCTAACGTTGACAACTTAATCGTATTCGGGTTCTTAATCAATTTAGTACTAGCTAATAATCTATATTAACGCACACTAAACATCATCGAAAGATTTTCAAAACTAATAATAATAATATTAATAGCGACGAAAACATTCTTTTTAATAAAATTATCGTTCATATAAGCACATTGATAATAATTTAACTTATATAGTTAATAAAAATACGAATTTTTATAACGTAGAAGGTAAGGTAGCCACGTTAACGTAAAATAAAGAAGGCGGGTCTTACACTCTTCTCCCCTAGAAGAATTTCGTCCTCGAAATTCTAAAACTAAGTTCAGTCATTCCTAGAATGTACACACACAAACTATGGTCTACATGGTAGGTGTCCAAAAGGTTTCATTTTACAAACACTACTTCTTTTAAATCGAAAGAAAAAGGCTTATGGTATCCAGTCTCCTCCTCGCCAATCCTCTTCAAGCGTCTACTCATTCTATTTAGGCGCCGATGGCAAATTGCATTGAAGAGGGGCAAATAAGTTGGCATGGACAACCATATTGGGTTTGTTTTGAAAATGAACATAGGTTTTCGATTATCTAGACTCAGTTCACATGGCTAGCAACAACCCTATGCATATGCACTTATAAGTGGGCATCTAAAGGCATGACAATCGGGACGATAACATCTTAAGGTTATATACTGGTAGTCTCATTCTAAAACATGAATTCAAGTCACCTTTGGGATTACAATGGTTAACTCAGAGATTTCTATAACACATTAGATCAATAAGAACGTCACATAGCACCGCATAGCATCAATATGTACAATAGCATCACATAGTATTGTATAGTATCAGTAATTTAGCGTTCTTAAGCCTAGAAGTTGGAAGCAACATGAAACCGGCTAATGTACATATAGTAGGTAATTTACAATACGAAAGCATATGTAACCGACATTTCTATGCTTTTATATTGATTTCAGCTAACTTTTAAGAATTTTATTCATGACAACTTAGACAAGGCATGCTAAAGTCATATAAAGGAGTCAACTTAATCATGTTTATTCAAAAGCATGAAGATATGAGGTCAATCTAAAGTTAAATCATTTACTAGAAAGTTACCACGTCATACTAAGATAGTAAAGACACCAAATTACGCCATATCGGCAATGAAGGGACGTGAAGTGGCATTTGAAATCACATTTGCATCACCTAGAGTCAATCACAGAACATACCAAGGGTTAAGATCCATATATAACATGAACCAACAATACATGTTGATAGGAACAATTTGGGAAGAAAACTCCAAGGTAAGAATGTAAATCGATGTTTTTTGATGGCGGAGACTTTTCCTAAGGTCACTACTTAGAGTTGACTATCTCTTAAGTCATAGGTTCGTGTAAATGAATGGGTATGCTCCTAGACGAATTCTGAGCCTGTGGCTTATGCGCCTACATGCTTCTGTTGCACTACTCTGATCAAACATATAAGGGCAAGAATATGTGAATGTAGGCTTCTAGGGTCATCTCATCATGCTTCAAATACGGGCACATGTAGTTACTTAGCTATAACATGAAATAATAGACAGAAATCACGGAATGCAAACAATGAGTCAGTGGTCATGTCATGCTATGAATTACAGAACTTGTATTATCTAAATGACCAAGTCATATACTAAACCAACTTAAGTCAAGCAAACACCAAGTAGTGCAACAACTTATTCACAAAACACATAACTAGCTCACAAAACATATAACTAGCCATGACCTAATTCCTATAGTGCATTAATAACCGCGCATAATAGACATGAGTGTTCACATATATGATGACATGACCCTGAATGCTCTACTATGCTGCTTTCTTACACATGAGATACATATATCTATGGATATGATTCACATAAGTATAGATCTATTGTCATCTAGTCATGCGTTACATACATCGGGTTCAACTAATCCAATTACAACACGAGAAAACAGTATTGAAGGGCTGTAAATGATGATTCAAGAGTCATGTTGTGAAACTAACCGCATAAATCAAATCGCTCTAACTGACACAGTCCCATGTTTACTCAAATTCAAATCAAGCAATTGCAGAAACTCATTTTGTTAGTATTTGTTCACAAACACGTCGATGGCCACATAAAACAATCCTATCCATAGGTACTCTTATGGTCTCACGAAAAGGCATCTAGGCAAGTATACATAAATGCAACCCTCATTTGAAACCTAAGGTCAGAGTTATGCCTCGAGGTTTGTCCTAACTATTTAGAGTTGGCCAATAGTCAACTAACAGGGGTAAGAACAACGGCATTATTGGTCTTACGGATCTACATTGAGATTTTGTGACACATTTGTCTCGTAGGTACTTATAGAAGTCCGAGGAACTCCTAGTAACGATGGAAAGGTTCTACTTTCTACCATGGGCATTCTTGCTTCAACACTTGGTGCTCGTGCTTAAGAAAGTGTTGGGAAGGCATAGACCATCGTCCCAAGAAGTAACGAGGTGATGCATGCGGTGTAACAATTCCAACGTCTGCTAGGTTCTTTCTCCCTTGCGCTTTTTAGGTGTATTGGGGTTTGATATAACCAGGATACCACCAGGAAGTGCTAAAATGACCTAGTGTATCACCACTTGAGGTGCCAACTCAAGGTACAGCCACCAGGTGTTTGGAGAGCAAACTAGAAGCAAGCTCAATTTCTGATTCAATATGGCATGATGTGTGTACAAATACGATGAGAGGAGCTTATATACGACTCTCGCTCTTGCAATTACAACAGCTATCGAAGAAAACATAAGATACATTTGTCAAATACTTTAGCCTAGAGTATTACAACCTGATTAGAGTTAAAACCAGTAGAAGGGTGACACCTAATGGGATCATTCTTGCTAATCAAGTGAGGTGTCAAGGACCTTAGTGTAAATGGCCGAATTTAAGCTTGTAGGGTTAATCCAAGCATTATTGTAAAACAAATGGGAGTCTTTGATTACAACAACAAGATCTAACCAAATAATTAGAAAGGTTTCTAATGCAAAGGCATGACCCTAACTCACTAATCGGAAGACTTTAACTTTCAAGGTCCTTAGGTTTCCAAAAGGAAATAGTTTAGCTGCTTCTGACTCTCTGTCTACCAACCTTCGAGTACATCTGCTTACTCTATTAAGGGGCCCGAGAAGCAAATCGTACTTTAGGGGTAAAGATGAGTTTAGAGTTAAGGCTTTCCAATCATTCGATGTCAAATAATATGTTCTTTACACTTTCGATTAAAATCACCAAGGCATAGAAGCGAAGTAGCTTTCGATTGAGCTAATACTTAACTTATCCACAAAAATACAAGCCACTTGGCCTACACCTTAGCAAATGGTTCTTTTATTTAACCAATCAGCTCACTCAAGCCACACCTAACTAGGTAAATGCACTAACATTCACATAAAACTCACATTTGCACACAAGGCAGGCATGTATTATGTCATCGTGAATGCGTTTCCATGCAACTATATGAGATGCAAGACTCAGGTTGCAGCCTATGGTCACAGGACCATGCTTGAATACCATCAATGTAACACCCCCAGCCCTAAGGCTAGGAGCGTTATGTTTTCTTAACTTTCTATTTAAATTTCGGGCCAAAACGGACAGAATTACCCCTAAAAACTGACCGTTTCGAGGCTCAAAGCCTTAAAATAAACCCTTGCAGATTAACAGAAGCATAAAATATTTTAAAAGAAGCTCAACGACCACACGCCAGAGTTCATAACTCAACAAGCAACTCACCCGGAGTACATCAAACAAATTAGTTCATTATTACAGGAGAAGTGAAAGATATAACTCAACGGTGCACACAATTGGAATATTGGCGTTTACATCCCAAACGTAGCTGATTTCAACTAAAAGACAACTGGCTAATAACATGGTTGGCACACATGACCATATAGAGCGACTTCTAATCCGAATACAATACATGAACTAGAATACTTGTTTACAAACGCTTACAATTCTAAGAATACTTTACATGACTTCATTAAACACGTAAGATCCCTTCAAATGGGCACACACAACACCTTACAAGCAAAAATAGAATCCATCCTGGCATAAGTGACTTGGCTCCTACTTGTTATAATGCGAACCTGGGAAAAAGGGGAAAGAGTAATGGGATGACACGCTCTATGAGTGTTCCCTGATCCCTTAAAACCAAAACCGTTACGGATAATAATACTCATAATAGTCACATACCACGTATTTGTACTTTACTATCATATTAGGCATTCATAAATTCTTAAGAAAGGATCACTATCCATAAACTTCATTTTAGCCGTTCAAACTCATTTTTAGGCCCCTGAATGACTAAATTCCTTTACTAATAAGCGGTTAAACACATAAGCAAGCAATGAGCCTAAGCATAGAACTTTCTTTCATAGAGTATGTGATATAATTCGTGATTTATGGTTTATCTATCTAATTCATTCATATGAGATGCTTAAACACATGAAGCAGAGATTATGCAAGGGGCTTTCTTTAGCTAAACATGCACATTCATACTCATATGCTCGATGCATTATAAGGATATGGCCATGCTGTACTTGAAATTACATTCACACTGCACTTAGATTCTTAATCGCATGATGTGCACCAAAATCTTTCTTTCTTTTTCTGAAAACTCTTTATTTAGCCTCTTTGGGCTCATGAAAACTCCTTTCTGACCCTCTTTAGGCTCATAAAGCTCTTTTCTTAGCCTCTTTGAGGCTCGTATTCTTAAAGGAATCTCTTTCATATTGGTCTCATGACGACCCTTAAAACGTTCATTCTGAAATACAAAAAAGGCGAAATGCCGACTGCTTTTCTTACTTATTAGGAAATTATTCTGGGCATAAGATCATCATAATGTGCTGATTTGGTGAGATCTATTCTCAACCCCTAGTGAGACTATCGCTTACGCTAAGCTCCTACTCTCGGTATGGCAACTAACTTTTGGACTTTAACCCTTGTCAGGGTCTGTAGGGCTTCTCACAACTAGGATACTCCCTAGGCTAGGGATTCCCCCGTTCAAGCAGGTTCACTCCCATCTATTATCTCTATGCACAATATCTTAGCCAATTTAAAGCGTATGGTTATAACGGATAATAAGTTTGCTACCTCTCACAGCAAAATCCTTTTTCATACAGCGCACTCTCTTTTCATTTAAATTCTTTAGGGATTCCCCCGTTCAAGCGAGTTCACTCCCGAAACTGTATTTGCGTAGTTAAACTAGGCCATCGTTCACTAATAGGTATGGCTACTATTAGTTAAAAATATTAAAAATTCTCTTTTGAAACTCACCCTCACTCGCAACAAGAAACTTGATGACATAAAAGAAGGGAGTTTGCCTGTAACACATTCAAACACTTCATAATCAATCAATCTCAGCATAAGCCACATATGGCCTTGTAATCCACACGATTGCGGTTAATTCACAACCGAG
The DNA here is from genome assembly GCA_029747015.1 of Carnegiea gigantea. Classification (NCBI taxonomy): domain Eukaryota; kingdom Viridiplantae; phylum Streptophyta; class Magnoliopsida; order Caryophyllales; family Cactaceae; genus Carnegiea; species Carnegiea gigantea. Next base: position 174,201 of record JAKOGI010000588.1, on the reverse strand, counting down.
GCTCTCTCTTCACATAGCAGCTGACCATAAGAAATCTCGAACCACTTATAGTTCTGCCTCAAACCATCCAACTACCATGTCAATCCCAATTTCACAATCTAGCAGTCTAACCCCTAGGCCATACTGAAAAGCGATATGTAAACTTACCAATGCATAACTTACCGAGCAAGCAAATATGATTCAGTAGTGCGCTACAACCAACAGTTATAACCATATATACATATGTATATATCCATATCGCATTAACTTGAAATGAACGCTTAGTAAGTCGAATTAAACTTACAAGGCATGAAACTCGTTCACATTCATGTATTACAATCAAGGGGTGAACATGCTCGTTTCGACATTCATAAATTATTTCCAAAGCTAAAAGCATGATTTAACTAAATAGGCAGGCATCGATTTGAGGTGTTCGTTTATTATTTCAAAGTCACTATTCAGGTATAAATTAACTAACTAAACAAGCATTGAATTAAAGTGTTCATATATCATTTCAAAGCTACTAATGAGGCATGGATTAACTAATTAAGCAAGCATTGAATCAAGGTATTCTTATATCATTTCGAAGCTACTAATCAGGCATAGGTTAACTAATTATTCAAGCATCGATTCTAAGTGCTCGCATATCATTTCGAAGTTATTAGTTGGGCATGAATTAACTAAGTACACGTGTATCGATTCTAAGTATTCACATTTCATTTCGAAACTATCATTCAGGCATGCATTAACTAAATATACATATATGGTTTTAAGCCTAAAAATTCTCTAACACCATGCATTCTTAGGACAACTTTGACATGCATGATTGCATCTTAGTTTCAGCTGTTTTCAAGCATTAACTAACTAAACTAACATATATGGATTCAAGGCATCGTTAGGTTATTTTGAAGTCACTTTCAGGCATGAACTAACTAAACTTAACATGCATCGATTTAAACTAAATTTATTTGAAGCTGGACATGCATAATCTCAATTAATCTGACTAAACCTAAACTAACATGCGTTACAACTTAAGGGCTAAAACAATTTTGAAATTACTAATGCTCTAGGGCTCGAACAACTCCAATCCCATGGCTCTTACTCATTAACGCATGAACAGGCCCCATACTATGCCTAAACTCGCGCATTTCGAACCCTAAATTCGCCCAAACGCTCACTCACTGACTTCAACTCATGGCGGGTGCTTGGGGCTGCGAATTACTCCTAGTTGGTAGAGAATTCGAAGCAACTAGAAGCTAGGTTGCTCGACCAAGCTTTAGCTCACATTTAGGGGTCAAATCGCAGCCCAATTTAACCGAAACATGGCTAAATCCTTCGAATTTATGCCAAATTTTGCAACATAGGGCTCGACTGAAGTTAGGGAGGCAAATTATTAAGGATTTCGAGTTGGGTTGAGTCAAAAATCGAGGGTTTTGGGAGCTCGCTAACTGCGGGCATAGTGGAGGAGGGAAAGAGGAAGAAGAACCAGGGAGGAGAGAGAGGGGGCTCGGGCTGTCGCGAAAACACGGGGAAGAAAAAGGGGGCTTGCACGATTTTACCAAATTGTCCCTTCATCTCTCTTTCCTTTTTTTTTTTTGATTCAAGCTTGCCCAATACTTAACACCGCTAGTTTAATTCGTATCCCAAATTCTAAACCCAAAATCGATAATATGAGCTTTCATCGATTACTCGATCCCAAATACGTCAAGGTTTGATTTATTAAACCTCGAAACTAATTCTAAGATTGACAACATAATCGTATTCGGGTTCCCAATCAATTTAGTACTTGTTAATAATCTATATTAACGCATACTAAACATCATCGAAAGATTTTCAAAACTAATAATAATGTTAATAACGATGAAAACATTCTTTTTAATAAAATTATCGTTCACATAACCACATCGATAATAATTTAACTTATATAGTTAATAAAAATATGAATTTTTATAATGTAGAAGGTAAGGCAGGCACATTAGCGTAAAATAAAGAAGGCGAGTCTTACATATTTCTTTATCCACAATGCTTCTTTTAAATGCTTTGACACCTAATTTGTCCATATTTCGTTATTCCTACAAAATATTGTAATTTTAGGCTGAACAAATACCCCCACACCTAAGTGTCGCTCATCCTCGAGTAAAATAAAACTAAAAAACCTAGAAAAAGAAAACAAAATCCTAACTCACTTTCGTAGGAATCACGGTGGTACTTAGCATGTGCAATAAGCCCTTTAAACTCCTAGGTTACCTCTAGTGGACGAGCATGGTCTTGTGAGGGTTTACAGAAGATATACCCACAAAAGCTAGAAAAGAAAACGGAAACGGAAAAGAAAGACAGAAACATAAAAGCAGTTTGGATTTACAAATATAAATATACAAGGGAGAAGCCTGTGCACATTCTAACTAACCAAATCACCCATGTAGCAAAGATATTGGCCTGCATATAAACAGAATGTACTCATCAAGGCTCTCTAACCCATGGATAACATCAAAGTACTAACCTTTCACTCTACTGTACATCAAAACTTTGAATCCACCCCGATGCTCGTATGTAAGTGCATCATCATCCCAGAGCTTAGGTTTACCAGAATCAAACTCAATTCCACTTAACTGACGCAAACTACATTATTGACTTATTAACATGGAAAGCAAGTTTTTTCAATAGCAGTATTGCCTCAAAGGGCAACACTCAGTAGCACATGCCTCAAAGGGTAACGCCCAGTAGTGCATGTCTCAAAGCCTCAAAGGGATACTTGTCATTCCTAATTTCTTTTCCTTTTTTTATTTATTTTTTTTCATTTTTTCATTCTTATTTTTTTCTCGTTTGTTTTTTTTTTTCCTTGAATCCAAACAAAAAACCAAAGTAGTCATGTCAAAGACAAGTGGGGGAGCCGATCATGGAACACTGAGACCTTAAGATAATGATGATGGTACAAATAAGGATTGGATTACACATCGATAATGACCAATTGGGGTTAGAATTCGGCTTAGAATGACACACTGAGAACGAAAACCTATCACGCACATCATGCTTACATACAACTTAATAGTCAAAACACAGGGGACATAAGTTGGTCAGAATAGCACGAAGGTTCCCCAAAAACAAAACAAAAATCTTTTTGAATTTTCAAAATTTTCAATCTTTTTTCAATTTTTTTCAAACTTTTTCAAAGTTTCCACACCTCCATACCTAAATCTCACAATATCCTCATTGGAAGTGGAAAGAAACATTAAATACAAAAGCGAAAAAGGAAAACAAATATACAAAAAGAAAAACGAGACTTAAAAGCAAAGAGGATATAACTGTAAAAGAAAAAGAAAACAAGAAAAATAGAGCAGCAAATATATACAAAAGAAAATGAAATAAAAAGAAAAGAAAAAGAGGAACGAGGATACCAGGTTAGGTGCAAAACTACACCTAAACTATAGCCTCCTGAAATTTGCTTAGATAGAAGCCCATGGAGCAGAAGCCACTCCATATTAAGCTGAAAATTGCTACTCAAATCAAAACCCATTAGAACACGTAGTAGCTTATCAAACACAGAAGACCAACTCTCAATAACATAGAAACAGTGAAAGGCATAGAATTGGATCTAGAAAGAGTACATCCACCAAGCCAATGAAGCACAAGTAAGGGCCCGCTTCAACTTATTAAATAGGTGGGCTCAATTAGATATTAGACAGATGTACTCAATATGAGCCAGTAAAGTGGTCATCGGCCTAGAAATGTGATTATAATCATGAACGAGCTATCTAGGTAAAGTAGTGGGTCGAAAATCTACAAGTCTCTTAATATCAAAATATGCATGAGTTTGGTTTAAAGCAAATTTCTTATGGTAATATTCTCAGACTTAACAAATTTAGACTTACAATATTAAAAAAGGAGGTGTTGATACCAAAAATGTGATATTTTTACAGTACCTTTCTGCCTGATTATGCTCAAAATAATTGTTATTTTTAGGTTTTTATGTTGTAGGTGTGGAATAATTTGGGCAAAAATGCACGGAAAAGATGAAGAAACGCTGAAAAATGAAGAATTTGGCCAAACTGACTCAAACCCGACTAGAATTACTTGGCCCCTTGTCTTTTGTAGCCCGAAAGAAAGTCCGCGGCCCAAGCTGAACAGGCCCATCTTCTCTTCTCTCCCATTCCTCTCTCTTTCTCTCTTTGGGCTTACTCCTAGACCCAACTCCTCCCTCATCCTCTCCCTTATGTTTACAGGCCCAGTAGCTTCTGCCCAGACCAACTCTCCCGGCCTGGTCTCTTCTCTTCCTTCTCTTTCTCAGGCGAAGCCCAGCACACGGCCTCCCCCTCTCCTTTTCTTTTTCGCAGACGGGCCAATGTTCCAGCCCAGTTTTTTTCTTTCTCCTCTTCCATGGTGCTTTGTGTTCTTCCTCAACCGTTCGATTGCTCTATCCTCCTTCAATTTCCATTAATGGTAGCCGTTACCATTTCCAGCCCTTCGAGTTGCTTGCTTCGTCAACGGGTGAGAACCGGCCAAGGCTCGGTATAAATCAAGCGAATGGCACGATTCTGGGGATGAATTTTAGGTTTTTAGGTTTAGTAATTTAGTTTTAGATTTTGCAGCAAGAGTTTCATCTTCAATTTCAGAGAGATGTAATTCCTGTTTGCCTATTTCGGATTTCCAGATCTGATTTAGTTTGGTTCGAATTTGGTTGATTTTCGATTGTTGGGTTCGCTTCCTGGCTTGCGATTTGTTTGAATGTTAGCAAGAATTTCGATTCTCAGATTTGATTTCTGTTACAAGTCGTTGGTTTCGGTGGTTGATTTTAGCAAGAATTTTGCTTGAATGTTGACTAAAGTTGTCGCTCCTGCTCGTCTACTTCCCCTGTTTCTAGTTGAATTTGGATGCAATCCTTACTTCTCATTCACTGTTAGTTTCTAGCTGTTAAATCTGATATAATTTAGCTCTATTCATATTCTGGTTTGTCACTTTCGCTGGATGCAATTTTCACTTGATACAATTCTTGTCCCCTTCCAGTTTCGAATTCTGATTTGGGTTGCTTCATTCGACACTTTGGTTGCTTAAGTTTGATGGTGGAAGAATTCAGTTGGAACTTGCTAATCAGTTGAATGTTTAGTTAGTTAGAACTCAATTGGAACGAACTTGTCTTAGCTAAAAAAATCCAGTCATGCTCTTGGGGTTGCATTTTAGGTTAATTTATTACACGTCAATTTACATGATATTCTAGTCTAGGCAAGCTAGCGACCTAATGTCACAACCTATCCCCGAGGACGATACCCGTTAGTATTATAACATCAACCGTATATTTGCAGAAATTCACAACAAGTTTTTAGCGCCGTTGCTGGGGATGGCGTTGTGAAATTTGGTTACATCGAGTCGTAGTTTGATTATTAGAGTCGTTAGAGTCGTTTTCGTTTTCGTTTTAGTTGAGTCGTAATTTTTGTTTTAATAGTTTAGTTTAGTTTTATTATTGAATTTAGTTTATATGTTGATTTCGATTTTTGTTTGTGTCAGGATTAGTTTAATTTTAATTTTCAGATGCTTTAAAGTAGAACTGATTCGGAAATATTTAAACTGCAGGTTTTTCATCAATTTTCGCATTCTGTTTGAATTTTCTGGGCAAATCCTGGTGTGATTTTTGCTATTTTGATATTTTTCCTAGATTCATCATAATTTTTAGAGTGTGTGTGAATTGTTTTGGAACTTTTGGAGCTGTTTAGATTTTTCTGTGAATTTTAGAATTAATATTATATTTGTATTTTTCTGCACTATTCGGGGACAGAAAAAAATTCGAGAAAAATTATATTTATATCCCTTGTAATTGTGTGGATTTTTTTTATATTTAGTTTTAATTTTAGGAGTCTTATTTTCTGTTTTAAATTTTATTTTTAGAATTAGGTTGTTTATGTGTTGTTTTATTTATTTTTAGCTTCTTTGTGTTGTGCTTTTGTTTGAATTTTGCTTATTTTCTATTTGTGAATTGTTTTTAGTTTTGATTCACTCTTTTTTTGGTTTTATTTTGTCATTTTTGGCTTTAAAGAAAAGAAAAGAAAAGAAAAAAATAAAAAAAAAAAGACCAATAATTGAACCTTGGGTGAGGGTGTTGGATTTATATGACTGGTTGGGTTAGAAATCCTGAAAATCATAGACTTGTTAGAAGTGAACCCAACCCTGACTTAGAACCCGAATCTGAACCCAAGCTTGAATTAGAAGAAATGACACAAGAAAGACCTTTAAGTAAGATTTTCTACCCTTCTAGGACTGCTTTGCCATCTTGCTTCACTACACCTGACCTTGGACCCAATGTGACCTTTGAATTAAGACCTCACTATACTCAGATGCTCCCTAAATTCACTAGCTTAGAGGATGCTTATATATTTTTTAGGGAATTCGAAGAAGTCTGTTCTATGATACATTTTCCTAATATTCCCATTGATGTTGTACAAATGAAATTAATTCCTTTTGCTTTAAAAGATTCTATAAAATCAATAACTTCTTGGATGTATGGCTTGGCTGCTAATTCTATAACTTCTTGGAATGATTTTGTGAAATTGTTCTTAAGAAAATATTTTCGTAATGCCAAGACTTTAAGCTAAGGAATAAAATCAATCAATTTGTGCAACTAGACAGGGAATCATTTTGGAAATATTTTGATAGGTTTAAGAATTTGCTGGCCCAGTGTCCCCATCATGGTCTAGACCAGAGACGTTTGTGTCAGATTGTTTATGAAGGACTTGACCAACAGACTAGGACCATGGTAGAGTCTATGTGTTGGGGTGATTTTCTTTCTAAGAGCGCTATAGATGCTTGGGAATTTTCAAAGGATTAGCTGAGAAAACTCTGCAGTGGGAAACTGCTCGGGATGATAGTTTAAGTTCTAGGATTGTAAGGGGTGGGTTACATTTTGTTTCTGATGTGAGTCACTTAGAGTCTAAGGTTGCTACTTTAGAAAACATGTTGAAAGGATTGACTCCACAAATGACTCAGTTATCCCAGACTTCTACTGTGTCTTGCTCTCATTATCAGGCCTTAGATCATTCATTGAGTGCTTGTCCCTACTTTGCTCACCAGTTAGCAACTGGGTAAGAGCAATCGAGTATGGCCTTTCAGAGACCTAAGAACGACCCTTTCTCTCCTTTTTACAATCTAGGGTGGAGAAATCACCGTAACTTCTCTTGGAGTAATGGACTAAATGCTACGGTTCCTAACTCCCAGCCCATCTCTCACCCTTCTAGTTCCTTTCAGAGACCGGTTTTTCCAGGAGTACCTAATGCACCTAGACCTCCACTTCTTGTAGCTCAAGTTCAACTTCCTCCTGGTTATAGTGACATTGATAAAATAGAGAGGAGAATTAATAATAACATGGAGAGAATGATTAATACTAACATGGAAAGAATGATGAGAATGATGACTGAACAGTTTTCCCAGTTAGCATAATCTTCTAGGGAGCCAGGTACTTTTCCAAGTTAGCCTGAGGTGAACCCTAAGGGTCATGCATCTTCTTCTTCAGGTAACCCTAGTGGGGCTATGAGGAAAGTGAATGCAGTGATATCTCTCCGTTCTGGTCGAGAGATTGATAACCAGGTTAGAAGTCTTAATGAACCTTGCAGGTATCCTCACCCATTCTTCGAGAATTCTTCTTCTTCTTCTCCATCTCTAGAGACTGGTTCATCCAATAAGCCAGGGGATGCTATTGATGGTGTCCCCAATGATTCTGATACTCCTCTCTCTCTTGAATCACCGTCTAAAAAAGAGGAGCTTAAGAAGAAAGACTCCTTTGAGTCAGTTGACCCTTCTCCTTCTAAGAGTCCTTCTTCTTCTTCTTCTCCTTCACCTTCTGAGAAAGTTCATATGCCTTTGCCTCCTTTTCCCCATAGGCTTAAGAAGAAAGACCAAGCCCATGTTGAGAATATGATAGAGACCTTCTCTCAAGTCAAGATCAACATTCCTTTGCTCGATGCCATTCAGTAGATGCCTCCATATGCTAGGTTTTTAAAGGATCTGTGCATAACCAAGAGAGCTACCAATATCCCTAAAAAGCTTTCTTAGCTTCTGGCACTAGTTCTATTCTATCTCATCAGATCCCATTGAAGTATAAGGACCCCGGTTGCCCTACTATTTCTATAGTTATAGGAGACCAGCTCATTCATAGAGCTTTGCTTGATTTAGGGGCCAGTGTCAACTTGATTCCCTTCACTGAGTATGAGAGGCTAGGGTTAGGTGAGCTTAAGCCTATTAAGATAGTTATTCAATTAGCTGATAGGTCGACCAGATTGCCTAGGGGGATAGCTGAGGATGTGCTGATCTGAGTGGGTGAATACATTTACCCTGTTGACTTTTTTGTGATTAAGACTGAAACGGTGTCTAACTTAGCTAGTCAAGTCCCTGTGATTCTAGGGCGTCCTTTCTTAGCCACTGTCAATGCCCTCATTAATTATAGGAATGGCATGATGAGACTGTCTCTTGGTAACATGACCTTAGAGCTTAACATTTTTAATTTGTAAAGGCAGCCCTCTGGTTTTGATGATATGGAGTTCTCTACTCTTTACTAGGTAGAGGATTCTATACTTGAAGATGCTTATGATGATGTGTTTGCTATTGAGTATGAGTCCTTTCTTTTGAATGATGAACCTGAGTATGATGCTTTTGAGTTTGATAACTTGTACTCTAGTGTTGATTGTTTGCTCACTGCTGCTTCTGAATCTGCTTCTGAATCTGTTTTTACTCTTGTTTTTGAACTGAAACCCCTTCCTGATTCTCTTAAGTATGCATTTGTAGGCCCCCATGAATCTTTGCCTGTGATTATTGCTTCTGACCTAGACGGGGATCAAGAGACTAAGTTGATTGCCTACTTAGAGAGAACAAAAAAGCTTTGGGTTAGACCTTAGGGGATATTAAGGATATTAGTCCTTCCATTGTGCAACATAGGATTCATCTAGAGGATAATGTTAAGCCCTACCATGATCGTCAAAGGTGCTTGAACCCTACTCTTCAGGAAGTGGTAGGAAAGAAGTGCTGAAGTGGTTAGACCATGGGATTATTTATCCCATTTCTGATAGTGAGTGGGTTAGCCCTGTTCAAGTTGTGCCTAAGAAGACCAGGATTACCGTAATTAGGAATGACAAGAACGAGTTAGTCCCTACTCGTGTGCAATCTGGGTGGCGTGTTTGCATAGATTATAGAAAATTGAATGCTGCCACTAGGAAAGATCACTTTCCCCTTCCTTTCTTATACCAGATGTTAGAGAGGTTGGCTGGACATTCCTTCTATTGCTTTTTAGATGGATACTCTGGCTACACCCAAATCTCTATTGCTCCTTAGGATCAGGAGAAGACTACTTTCACCTGTCCCTTTGGAACCTATGCCTTTAAACGTATGCCTTTTGGACTGTGCAATGCCCCTGCTACCATTCAACGTTGCATGATTTTCATTTTCTCAGATTTAGTTGAACACTACTTGGAAATTTTCATGGATGACTTTTCTGTGTTTGGGTCTTCCTTTAATGACTGTTTATCTAATCTGAGAAAAGTGTTGGAAAGGTGTAGGGAGAAAAGTTTGACTCTGAATTGGGAGAAATGCCATTTCATGGTTAGGAAGGGAATAGTCTTAGGCCATGTTATTTCTAAAGATGGAATTGAGGTCGATAAGGCTAAGACTAATTTGTTTGTCAATCTCCCCCCTCCCATCTGTGTGAAAGAGGTAAGGTCTTTCCTTGAACATGATGGCTTCTATCGTCGCTTCATTAAGGACTTTAGTAAGATTGTAAAGCCCTTGTCCAACTTACCAGCTAAAGATGTGCTTTTTTACTTTTCTGATGAATGTCTTGAGGCATTTTCTAAGCTTAAGGAGGCCTTAACTTTTGCTCCTGTTCTTCATCCTCCCATCTGGGGAGAACCTTTTGAGTTGATGTGTGATGCTTCTGATTATGCTGTTGGGGTAGTTTTAGGGCAGCGTGTTGATAAAAAACCCCATGTGATCTATTATGCTTATCACACTTTGAATGATGCCTAACTGAACTATACTGTGACTGAGAAAGAATTTTTGGCTGTAATCTTTGGGTTTGAGAAGTTTAGACCTTATCTGATTGGGTCTCATGTGATTGTTTATACTGATCACTCTGCTCTTAAGCACCTTCTTTCTAAGAAGGATACTAAGCCTAGACTTGTTAGGTGGATATTGTTGTTACAAGAGTTTGATTGTGAGATTAGAGACAAGAAAGGTTTTGAAAACCTTGTAGCTAATCATTTATCTAGGATTTTATCTGATAGAGAGAGTGAGTCAACTGTTTCTGAGTACTTCCCTAATGAGCAGTTGTATGTTGTCCACTCTAATCCTTGGTATGCTCATATTGTCAATTACCTAGTTACCAGTAGGATTCCTGAGAGTTGGACCAAGAATGATAGGGATAGGTTTTTCCACCTTATGAAATTCTTTGTTTGGGATGATCCTTATTTGTTTAAGTATTGTTCTAAACAAATGTTTAGGAGGTGCATTCCCGACCATGAAGTGAGAAGTATCCTTTCTTTCTGTCATGATCAGGCATGTGGGGGGCATTTTAGTGGTAGGAAGACTACAGCCAAAGTTCTTCAATGTGGTTTCTATTGGCCTACTCTATTTAGGGATGCTTTCGAATACTGTAAAAGTTATCCTAGGTGCCAGCAGTTGGGTAGAATCAGCAGGCGGGATATGATGTCATTGAGTCCCATCATTGTGGTGGAAGTTTTTGATGTGTGGGGTATAGACTTCATGGGACCATTTCCACCATCTTTTGGGAATGAGTATATTTTGCTAGCTGTGGATTATGTGTCTAAATGGGTTGAAGCCATCCCTTCTAGGACTAATGATACTAAAGTTGTTGTGAAGTTCTTGAGGGAGAACATCTTTACTAGATTTGGCATACGCTGCGCTATTATTAGTGATCAGAGTATCCATTTCAATAGTAGGTCCTTTGATGCCTTACTGAAGAGGTATTCCATTGTCCATAGGCTTGCTACCCCCTATCATCCCCGAACCAGTGGCCAAGTTGAGGTGTCCAATCGGCAAATTAAGCAGATTCTTGAAAAGACCGTGAGCCGGAATAGAAAGGATTGGGCTGGTAAACTCGTCGATGCTCTTTGGGCCTGTAGGACGGCTTTTAAAACTCCCTTAGGTATGTCACCTTATAGGATTGTTTATGGTAAGTCTTGTCATCTTTCTGTGGAAATAGAGCATAGAGCTTGGTGGGCCATTAAGAAACTCAACTATGATTTGACTGAGGCTGGTGAAGAGCGCAGACTGCAACTGAATGAACTTGATAAGATTAGAGCTGAGGCTTATGAGAGTGCTCGTTCTTACAAAGAAAGGGCGAAGTTGTTTCATGATAGGCATATCCTTTGGAGAGAGTTTGCCCCAGGAATGAAAGTGCGCTTGTATGACTCTAGGCTTCATTTGTTTCCCGGAAAGTTAAGGACCCGATGGACTGGTCTTTATATTGTCTCACGTATTTTTCCCTGTGGTGCAGTCGAAATTCACGACCCTGATAGTGGTGCTACTTTTAAGGTGAATGGCTAAAGATTGAAGCAATTTCTAGAGTTGTCTAGCAAGGAAGATGTGGAGTGTCTGATACTTCGCAAGCCGAGTCCTGCTCAGTGATGTGTTGAGATGATAGCTCGGGTGTACTTAGCATCCGACCTGGTTTGCTAAGAACTTCTTTTCATTCCTTCTCTCTTTTACTCTTTTACTCTTTTTCCCTTTTCTTTCCTTTTGTATAGTTGGTTCTTTTTGTCTTTCTTTTGTATATATATTGACTATTTGATTTTGAGTCGTATTTTTGTGAGTGTTGTTTTATTTGTTTTCTTTTTTTTCAGTTTTATTTTGTGGTTTTATGTTTCTTTCTACTCCCAATGAGGACATTGCTCGGAATAGGTGTGGGGGTGGGGAAATTTTGAATCTAAATTTTGAATCTAAAACCACAAAAACAAAAAAAAAACACAAAAAAAATTATTTTGAAAATCCAAACAGATTTTTGGTTTGTTTTTGGGGAAGTTTAGTACTATCCTGATCAGCTTAAATCCCCTGTGCTTTGATTTAGCTTGCATATGAAATGATGTCCATGTTAGGTTTCTATCTTCGGTGTGTCATTTTTAGCCCTAATTCTAACCCCATTTGTTGATTATCGCTGTGTGATCCAATCCCTATTTCTTTCATCCTCATTGCCTTAAGGTCTTAGTTTTTCATGATCGGCGCTCTCAGTTGTTTTAGACACAATTACTTTGATTGTTGTCTCGAAAAAAATGATGAAAAAAAATGGAAAAGAAAAACTGAAAAAAAAGAGAATTGAAAAAAAGAAATGAATGAAATTTGGAATGACAAGTAACCCTTTGAGGCATGCGCTACTGGGTAGTACCCTTTGAGGCAATATTGCTACTGGGACAGCTTGTTTCCTATATTATTACATCAATAATGTAATTTGTGTCAATCAAGTGAGAGTGAGTTTGATTTTGGTAAACCTAAGCCATAGGACGATGAGACACTTGCACACGAGCACTGGGATGAATTCCAAGTCTTGATGTGTAATGGGGTGAAACAATAGAGCTTTGATGTCATTCATGGGGTACAGAGCCTTGATGTGTACAATATATTTATATGCATGCCAATATCTTTATTACATGGGTGATTTAGTTGATTAGAATGTGTATAAATCTTTCCCCAGTTTTGTACATGTTAATTTTTGATAAAAAAGAGTTTTTCGATTTTCTGTTTCTGTTTTCTTTTATAGGTTTTGTGGGTATATCTTCTACAAACCCTCACGAGACCTTACTCGTCCACTAGGGGTGACCTAGGGGTTTAAAGAGCTTGTTGCACATGCTAAGTGCAACCGTGATATTTACTTTCGTTTTTTTTAGATTTTTACTTTTGTTTTACTCAAGGACGAGAAAAATTTTGGTATGGGGGTATTTGTTGACGTCAAAAATGTGACATTTTTACAGTACCTTTCTGCCTGATTTATGCTCGAAATAATTGTTATTTTTAGGTTTTTATGTTGTAGGTGTGGAATAATTTAGGCAAAAATGCGCGGAAAAGATGAAGAAATGCTGAAAAATGAAGAATTTGGCCAAACTGACTTAAACCCGACTAGAATTACGTGGCCCCCTGTCTTTTGTAGCTCGAAAGAAAGTCTGTAGCCCAAGCAACAGGCCCATCTTCTCTTCTCTCCCATTCCTCTCTCTTTCCCTCTTTAGGCTTACTCTCAGACCCAGCTCCTCCCTCATCCTCTCCCACATGTTTGCAGGCCCAGTAGCTTCTGCCCAGACCAACTCTTCCGGCTTGGTCTCTTCTCTTCCTTGTCTTTCTCAGGCGAAGCCCAGCACACGGCCTCCCCCTCTCCTTTTCTTTCTCGCAGATGGGCCAATGTTCCAGCCCAGTTTTTTTCCTTCTCCTCTTTCATGGCGCTTCGTGTTCTTCCTCAACCGTTCGATTGCTCTGTCCTCCTTCAATTTCCATTAATGGCAACCGTTACCATCTCCAGCCCTTCGAGTTGCTTGCTTCGTCAACGGGTGAGAACCGGCCACGGCTCGATATAAATCAAGCTATTGGCACAATTCTGGGGAAGAATTTTAGGTTTTTAGGTTTAGTAATTTCATTTTAGATTTTGCAGCAAGAATTTCATCTTCAATTTCAGAGATTTTAGGATGCAATTCCTGTTTGCCTATTTCGGATTTCCAGATCTGATTTAGTTTGGTTCGAATTTGGTTGATTTTTGATTGTTGGGTTCGTTTCCTGGCTTGTGATTTGTTTGAATGTTAGCAAGGATTTTGATTCTCAGATTTGATTTCCGTTGCAAGTCGTTGGTTTCGGTGGTTGATTTTAGCAAGAATTTTGCTTGAATGTTGACTAAAATTGTCGCTCCTGCTCGTCTACTTCCCCTGTTTCTAGTTGAATTTGGATGCAATCCTTACTTCTCATTCACTGTTAGTTTCTAGCTGTTAAATCTGATGCAATTTAGCTCTATTCATATTCTGGTTTGTCACTTTTGCTTGATGCAATTTTCACTTGATGCAATTCTTGTCCCCTACTAGTTTCGAATTTTGATTTGGGTTGCTTCATACGACACTTTGGTTGCTTGAGTTAGATGGTGGAAGAATTCAGTTGGAACTTGCTAATCAGTTGAATGTTTAGTTAGTTGGAACGAACTTATCTTAGCTAAAAAAATCCAGTCATGCTCTTGGGGTTGCATTTTAGGTCAATTTATTATACGTCGATTTACATGATATTCTAGTCTAGGCAAGCTAGCAACCTAATGTCACAACCCATCTCTGAGGACGATACCCGTTAGTATTACAACGTCAATCGTATACTTGCGAAAATTCACAACAGGAGGTCAGTTTGGATGGGTTCAAAAGAAAAAGATTCATATTTAGCACAGAAACCCTCATCAAAACTTTCATTGGTATCAAACCCACATGCAAAAGATTTATAGTCCACATAAAGAATAATGTCATTAAATTTCCATTTGGTGGGTGCAACTACGTCCATACATGTCCTAGGAAATATCTTCTTAGTTATCTAAATCACAAGGCTCAACTTCAGTCGCGATTCTCTCATCTAACTCACTAGGTCTCTTAGATTCTTCACCATCCTCAAACTCAAAAGAATCATTCAAAGTAGTGGGTGGGACGGTGAAAACTAAGAAATTCTTAGTGGCGTCCTTAGATGAGATAAATTCAGCTGCAAGGTTATGAGATAGAGATAGAGGGAGGTCACTCTCTTGTTCTAGGCTAAGCAAAGGCATATCGTAATGTAAATTAGTCCTAGCCAAATAAGAGGGTTCAAAATCATCATAAAGGCTAACTTTTGGTTGAGGAAATCCTGAACTAGAGTTAGGCTCTTATAAGTTAAAATCCTTCCTACGATAACTGAAATAGTGAGAATATTCAGCAATCCTCTTTTTCTTGTTCTCTATCATTTTATCAGTCATATCATTGATCTTCTTTTCAACATAATCACTATATGGGCAATTACAAGCATCATGATAAGAAAATTCACAATAATTGCATAAAACAGGAGACACATAAGAGTAAGAGGGGTCATATAGGTTCCTATAGTGATCCTGGTGGTAAGGATTGGCAAGAAAAGCAGACTCGTTCAAACTCATATGTGTCCCAAGCTAATTTTTCAAAGAAGTCTCACACCTCATCTTGAGTTTGAGATAATAATCCCAGTAAACCTCTAACGCACATAGATTCTACATAACCTCTGGATTTAGAATTCAAACCTACAACGATAACCTCATAAATTTCCCATTTTTAGAAATATTGATTCAATCGAGCACGATAATCAATAAGTCTTGAAAGATAACTCCAGAAAGGTTCATGCTCATATTGTGGGAAATTGAAAACTGCCATTCTTGATTTTTTTTTTTTTCCCGATTGTAAGAATTTTCCCCTTTTTTTGAAGTTTTTAAGTTTTTTAATTTTTTGAGCTTTTTTTGGTCTTTTTGTATAAAAATATCAAAAACAAATCAAAGATCTCAGGACAGTAATTAAAACAATCGACTAAAAAAAAAAAAAAATAGGCACTCAAATAATTCAGTAAACAAAACAAAATAAACAAACAAAAATAAAACTATGTTTTCAGAATAAAAGAAAGACCGAAAAGACTCAAGTGACATGAGGTAACCTAACATGACAAATAGAAAATAAACACAAATACAAAATAAGAGCATTTTTTTCCTAAACAGAAACAGAACCACAAAAAAATCTACACCGATCAATTTAGCTTCAATTCCTGCAGAAAAATCAGATCAAGTCAGTACTAAAAATAAAAACGAAATCGAAACTAAAACAAAAATGACACAAACGTCTCTAATTACTAAACTACGACATGACGTAACCTAATTTCACAACGCTATCCCCGACAACGGCCCTAAAAACTTGTTAGTAATTTCCCAAGTATACAGTTATCATTGTAGAAATTATAGATATCATCCTTAGGGATTGTATATGAAATTAGATTGCAAACCAGGCTAAACTACCATTCAATAAAGGCTAAGTCAAGATTGTCAAACAAACTTCTTACTTTGAATAATACGTAACAGGACGAAGCTTATGCCACGTAACTTATCCTGTTGTTAAGAACTAACCTTTCGAAATCAACACCAGGCACCAATACAACCTAACCAAAGTGCAATTACTAATCAACCGAAATGCAAAACACTGCTGAAGATTAACCTGAAATTGAGCAAGCAACATTGAACCACATCGCTAGTTTGGAATTAACATAGTTGAAGTACAACCCACTTGAATTCAGCACACCCAAACGAAGAAGAAGGTCTGAAATCTGGAAACCAAAAATGAAATTAATGATAACTGAAGATGAAGACATCGAAATTAACGAAAATGAAATTGATGACCTAAGAACAGAAGCACAATTGAAAAGTAAAAAAAAACCAAATTTGTGAACCGAATTAAATGAAAGCGATGCAGACATTGAAAAAACTCTCAACACTAATCTGCTACCCTAATCTACTGCCCTAATCTACTACCCTCGAAGCCCCATTTGAAGCTCACCAGAATGCCGTCCTTTAGCCCCTTCAGTTGCTCTTCGATCAACCTTCCCAATAATTCCTTTGAAATTGCCCAAATAATGATGATGTTAATTATGGACCTTGAAGGAAGAAAGAGGGAGAGAGAAATGGTCGAAAAATGGGGAAAGGGGATATGGCTAGTGGCTCTGTTCGTCTTCTCTGCTTTTCGGGTTCTTCATGTTTGCAAACTGGAGAAGACGAAATGAAGGAGAAGAGGCGAAGGCTCACATGCTCCAGGCATGTAAGCTTAAGTGAAAGAGTAAGAAGGGGAGACCGGGCTTGGGTTTTGTGGGAAGTGAGGAAGGACTTGGGTATGCTTAGGCCGACCCAGCGAGAGCAAGAAATGAGGGAGGAGAAAGGACGAAAGGGAAAAAAGAGAGGATTGGGCCGAGGACTGGGCATCCGAAATGGGCCCATTGAGCTGTCTTCCTTTTCTTGTTTTTATTTTTTGATCCACAATGCTCCTTTTAAATCCTTTGGCACCTAATTCATCCATTTTTCATTATTCCTACAAAATAAGTAAAACAATATTAAAATTCTAATTTAATAATTTATTTTGAGAAATTATTAAACAATAAAAGGGTATAAACTATCGTAATTTTAGGCTGAATAAATACTCCCACACCTAAGTTTTGCTCATCCTCGAGTAAAATAAAACTAAAAATCCTAGAAAAAGAAAACAAAATCCTAACTCACTTTCGTAGGAATCACGGTTGCACTTGGTATGTGCAACAAGCCCTTTAAACCCCTAGGTTACCCCTAGTGCATGAGTATAGTCTCGTAAGGGTTTACAGAAGATATACTCACAAAATCTAGAAAAGAGAATGAAAAAGGAAAAGAAAGACAGCAACATAAAAACAGTTTGGATTTACAAACATAAATATATAAAGGAGAAGCCTGTGCACATTCTAACTAACCAAATCACTCATATAGCAAAGATATTGGCCTGCATATAAATAGAATGTACTCGTCAAGGCTCTATACCCCATGGATGACATCAAAGCACTAACTTTTCACCCCACTATACATCAAAACTTTGAATCCATCCCAGTGCTAGTGTGCAAGTGCACCATCATCCCAGGGCTTAGGTTTACCGGAATCAAACTCAATACCACTTGACTGACACAAACTACATTATTGACTTATTAATATAGAAAGCAAGCTTTTCCAATAACAGTATTGCCTCAAAGAGTAACACTCAGTAGCACATGTCTCAAAGGATAACGTCTAGTAGTGCATGCCTCAAAGCCTCAAAGGGATACTTATCATTCCTAATTTCATTTCCTTTTTTTCTTTCCTTTTTTTTTTCATTTTTTCATTCCCATTTTTTTCTCTTTTGTTTTTTTTTCCTTAATGCAAACAAAAAACCAAAGTAGTCATGTCAAAGACAAGTGGGGGAGCCGATCATAGAAGACTAAAACCTTAAGATAATGACAATAGTATAAATAAGGATTGGATTACACATCGATAATGAACAATTGGAGTTAGAATTCGGGCTTAGAATGACACAATGAGGACCAAGGCCTATCATGCACGTCACACTTATATACAATCTAATAGTCAAAGCACAGGGGATTTAAGCTGATTAGAATAGTACGAAGGTTCCCCAACAACAAAACAAAAATCTTTTTGGATTTTCAAATTTTCTAATTTTTTTTTAATTTTTTTCAAACTGTTTCAAACTTTTCCCACCCCCACTCCTAAATCTTACAATGTACTCATTGGGAGTGGAAAGAAACATTGAATACAAAAATGAAAAAGGAAAACAAATATACAAAAAGAAAAACAAGACTCAAAAACAAAAAGGACATGACTGTTAAAAAAAAAAAAGAAAACAAGAAAAATAAAGCAGCAAATACATATAAAAGAAAACAAAATAAAAAGAAAAGAAAAAGAGGAACGAGGATACAAGATCAGGTGCAAAAGCACACCTAAGCTACAGCCTCCTGAAATTTGCTTAGATAGAGGCCCATAAAGCAGCAGCCACTCCATATTAAGCTGAAAATTGCTACTCAAATCAAAACCCATTAGAGCATGTAGTAGCTTATCAAATATAGAAGACCAACTCTGAGTAACATAGAAACAGTAAAAGGTGTAGAGTTGGATCTAAAAAGAGTACATCCACCAAACCAATGAAGCACAAGTAAGGGCCCGCTTCAACTTACCAAATAGGTGGGCCCAATTAGATATCAGACAGATGTACTCAATATGAGCCTGTAAAGTGGTTATCGACCTAGAGATGTGATTATCATCATGAACAAGCTATCTAGGCAAAGTAATGGGTCAAAAATCTACAAGTCTCTTAATATCAAAAAGTGCATGAGTCTGGTCTAAAGCAAATTTCTTAGTGCCAATATTCTCAGACTTGACAAATTTAGACTTGCAATATTCAAAAAGGAGGTCAGTTTGGATGGGTTCGAAAGAAAAAGATTCATATTCAGCATCGAAACCCTCATTAAAACTTTCATTGATATCAAACTCACATGCAAAAGATTCATATTCCAAAGAAATAATAGTGTCATGAAATTCCAATTTAGTGGGTGCAACTATCTCTATGCGTATCGCCTGGGAAATATCTTCTGAGTCATCTAAATCACAAGGCTTAACTTCATTCGTGATTCTCCCATCTAACTCACTAGGTCTCTTAGATTCTTCACCATCCTCAAACTCAAAAGAATCATTCAAAGCGGTGGGTGGGACGGCAAAAACTAGGAAATTCTCAGTGGCGCCCTTAGGTGAGCTAAATTCAGGTGCAAGGTCATAAGATGGAGACAGAGAGAGGTCACTCTCTTGTTCTAGGCCAAGCAAAGGCATATCATCGTGTAAATTAGGCCTAGTAAGATAAGAGAGTTCAAAATCATCATAAAGACTAACTTCTAGCTGAGGAAATCCTAAACTAGAGTTAGGCTCTTGTAAGTTAATATCCTCCCTACTATGACTGAAACAGTGAGAATATTCAACAATACTCTTTTTATGTTCTCTATCATTTTATCAGTCATATCATTGATCTTCTCTTCAACATAATCACTATATGGGCAATTACGAGCATCATGATAAGAAAACTCATAATAATCGCATAAAATAGGAGACACATAAGAGTAAGAGGGGTCATATAAGTTCTTATCGTGATCCTCGTGGTAGGGATTAACAGAAAAAGCAGATTCGCTATGAGTAGGGTATCCTAAGGTGCTTCTAGCTTGTTCAAACTCATATGTGTCTCAAGCTAATTTTTCAAAGATGTCCCATACCTCATCTTGAGTTTGAGATAATAATCTTAGTAAACCTCCGGGGCACATAGATTCTACATAACCTCTAGAATTAGAATTCAAACCCACAGTGACGACCTCATAAATTTCCCATTTTTCAAAATATTGCTTCAATCGAGCACGATAATTAACAAGTCTGAAAAGATAACTCCAAAAAGGTTCATGCTTATATTGTGGGAAATTAAAAACTTGCATTCTTGAATTTTTTTTTTTTCAATTGTAAGAATTTCCAATTTTTTTGGAGTTTTTAAGTTTTTAAATTTTTTTGAGCTTTTTTTTGCCTTTCTATATAAAAAAAGGAAAGAAAAATCAAAGACCTCAGGACACTAATTATAAACAATCAACTAAAACTATAAAAAAAAAAAAGGCACTCAAATAGTTAAGTAAACAAAACAAAATAAACTAACAAAAATAAAACTATATTTCCAGAATAAAAGAAAGACCAAAAAAACTCAAATAACATGAAGTAACCTAACATGAAAAATAGAAAATAATCACAAACACAAAATAAGAGCATTTTTTTCCTAAACAGAAACAGAACTACAGAAAAATCTACATCGGTCAATTGAGTTTCAATTCCTACACAAAAATCAGATCAAGTCCGTACCAAAAATAAAAATGAAATTGAAACTAAAACAAAAATGACGCAAACAACTCTAATTACTGAACTACGACGTGATGCAGCCTAATTTCACAACGCCATCTCTGGCAATGGCACCAAAAACTTATTAGTAATTTCCACAAGTGTACAGTTATCATTGTAGGAATTACGGATATCGTCCTCAGGAATGGTATATGAAATCTGATTGTCAAGATTGTCAAGCAAACTACTTACTTTGAATAATACTTAACATGACGAAGCTTATGCCACGTAACTAATTATGTTGTTAAGAACTGAGCTTTCAAAATCAGAACTAAGCACCAATACGGTCTAACTAAAGTGCAATTACTAATCAACCTAAATGCAAAACGCGGCTGAAGATTTACCTGAAATCGAGCAGAGTAACATTGCACCACATCGCTTGTTTGGAATTAACATAGTTGAAGTACAACCGACTTGAATTCAACACACCCAAACCATGAAGAAGGTCTGAAATCTAGAAAGCAAAAATGAAATTAACGACAAATGAAGATGAAGACATTGAAATTAATGAAAATGAAATTGACGACCTAAAACAGAAGAACCAATTGAAAAGTAAAAAAAATCGAATTTGTGAACCAAATTAAATGAAAGCGATGAAGACATTGAAAAAAAAATCTCAACACTAATCTGCTACCTAATCCACTGCCCTAATCTGCTGCCCTCAAACCCCTATTCGAAGCTCACCAGAATGCCATCCTTCAGCCCCTTCGGTTGCCCTTTAATTAACCTTCCCAATAATTCATTTGAAACCGCCCAAATAATGATGATGTTAATTATGGACCTTGAAGGAGGAAAGAGGGAGAGAGAAACCGTAGAAAAATGGGGAAAGGGGACATTGCTAGTGGCTCTGTTCATCTCCTCTGCTTTTTAGGTTCTTCATGTTTGCAAACTGGAGAAGATGAAACGAAGGAGAAGAGACAAAGGCTCACATACTCCAGGCGTGTAAGCTTAAGTGAGAGAGTGAGAGGGGGAGACCGAGCCTGGGTTTTGTGCGAAGTGAGGGAGGACCTGGGCATGCGTTGGGCTGGCCCAGCGAGAGAAAGAAATGAGGGTTGAGGACTGGGCATCTGAAATGAGCCCATTGAGTTGTCTTCCTTTTCTTATTATTATTTCTTGATCCACAATACTTCTTTTAAATCTTTTGACACCCAATTTATCCATATTTCATTATTCCCACAAAATAAATAACAACATTAAAATTCTAATTTAATAATTTATTTTGAGTAATTATTAAATAATAAAAGGGTATAAAATATCATAATTTTAGGCTGAACAATATTGCTGTTGATATTGTCAAACGAAAGACGGGTGCTTCAGAAGTGGCATTCTTTGAAGCCACAGTGTCGGCTGAGATTTTTGCTTATCAAAAGTTGATGTGACCTGAAAGTAGTGGGAGGGTCAGAGGAGTTGGGTCTGGAGTAACCTCTAATCAACTTAATGTCAAATGTAATTATCAAAGCAGAAATGAACCTTCGGACTCTAGCATAGTGAGTCTATTACTAAAACAGGTTCAATCCTTGCACCAAGAGGTCACTTACTTGAAGTCTCAATGAACTGATGATGCACATGTTCTATCTCAGGTCATTTTTAAACCATGGTTTTGTTACTTCCTATTGAGTTACCATAATTAAAAATAGAGAATGAATACATGTACACTTTGGATAAGGTCAATGTTAATTTCTTCACTTGGTTTGTGATGAGGGTGATGATGTTGAAGAGAATCAAAGGAATAACACACCCTTAGTTGGTGAACCCATAAGAGATATTTTGATAACTATGCCTACATTAGCTAAGAATAATGAGGCGTATATTAAGAATCCAGGTCAAATTGTATTAAGGGATAAAGATGGAGCTGCTTATACATCTAGATCTCCTCATGTTCTAAACAAAGTGAGTTCACATTCTGTATGCACATAAATGTGGTCTTCTTGTACAAAATCTTGTGTTTCGCTAATTTTTTTTTTAACACTATCATGCTTGATTTTGGGTATTTGCAGGTGAGTCAGCAAAGACAAAGTGCTGGAGGTAAAGAAAACATACAGGTGCCAATAAAATGAAACAACCACTCCTTTTTTATTTTCTTGCATTTAGCTTCATGTTGTGCAACTTGGGTAAAGATGACATTTACAATCATGACAATTACAATTATGTTCTTATTAGCTATTTCGTCTAATACAATCATATCATTGTCTGACTACTAGTTTTATTTAGCCAAATTCACTTCAAGGAGTTAACAAGTCTTGTACAACTCAAATCAGCAAGAAACATATTAGTGTGGCAAATAGGATGGAAAATTCCACAATTGGAATGCCACGACCCCATAATCTTGTAAATCAAGTAAGTCCTTATTTTGTGCACAAAACATAACATTATAGTATAATGTAAAAACCTTGCACATTTAACTTTTTGTTATTTAAATTTCTTTTCAATTTGTAATTTTATGTAGTCGTGTGATCAAAACACATCTACGGGGGAAAATACAAATACTTCTGGTTGCTTAAATCAATCGAACATCGCTCGAAGGCTGAATCTTGACCAAAGAGAGCAGGTCAGACGTTAAGTAATTTTCATTTGACAAATTTAAAGGGTAGGCTTAGAAGTGAAATACTTCTAGTGCCTATTATTTGAGCAATTTATATAATTTGGTAATTATTTCGCTAATGCTTTCATTCAGCTGAAATGCATCCACAAAGTTAGTAAGGGTGATCGTTTAACTTCTATGCCTTCAGCACTTTCAAGAGAACTTATGTCCTCTAGGGTAATTAATCCATATGCAACAACGCAAGTGCTGTTTTTTTCCCCCCCAATATGATATTTGTTAAATTGGAATAGATTATTCAACTCATTTGGCTATTTTTTTAAAATTTTAAGGACAACTTTACTCACAGTAATCACTCATCATCTGAGGAAATGAATCATTTGCCTCGTAGCCTAACAAATTCAAAGAGCACTCGAGTTGAATTTGGGACTCGTAATGATGGTGTCACCCCGAATGATGAGATTTCTAGAGATGGTTGTCGGAGACTTCTAGGAAATGCACATAATCAACAAGCGCAAAATCCAATCAACGCACAAAAGAGTACAGAAGTAGATACTTCTAATTTTCTGCCAAGTATCAATTTGCCTAAAAAGCAAGCAAATAAGACACTGCACAATCAGGTAAATAATTATTGAAAGATATTATGGACTCTATACTTCCAATGTATTTTTACTCGTGTATGCATGTGGTTTTCTATGTTTTTCTTACTTCAAGTATCCTCAGCAAATTATTTCATTTGAATGAATTTGAAGTGTGGTCGCGTTGAGATAGAAAAGTCAGTTGAAAACGTGATTGAGGAAAATCCGAACACGCTGAGAAGTTTCAAAAATCCAAAGAGAAGAGAGTGTGCTCATTGTTTTCTAGGCGACATGGTATATAAATGCTTATCTATTGAGGTTTGATTTGTCGCTTACTTTGGGTTAACTAAGTCTAAAATAAAACATCATTTATTGTAGGCCTATATTGAGGGTAAAAAGAAGTGGACAAGGACTTACTGAGCAAGATATTTTACAAAAAGTTGTTCACTATTGTTCAGCAAGTTGGTAAGAGTATGTATTCATTTTCATTTAGGGTTTTGTGCGTCTTTGATTGAACTCTGTTGTACGTCTTTAAACTTAATTCTTCCAAGTCTACGTCTTACTTAATCTCACTGGGTATCTTTTCTAACAGTTCATTTTTTCTGTGTGTTTCAATTGTCTAACAGGTTGAATTTCTGGTGCTAACATCTCTCAGTGAAGAAAACAAAGATGGAAATTTTTTTTATATTCTTGGATGCTAGGCATGTTTTCAAAGTGTAGTTTTAGGTAGTATATAGAGCAATAAAATATTCAATCAGCTACCTACAATAAAAAAGTTAGCAAGATGGATTCAAAACCATGCAAGAATATTCCGTTTTGATTACCTTAGTCTTTGTTGCTATGTCTACAATTAATTTTTTTCAGGCACTAATGTGTAATTTATTTAATTGATGTTTGATCTACTTTAATTTATTGGTTTGTTAATTTTATTCATTTATGTAAGGTGATGCGCGCTGATAATTAGTATAAAACTTGTTAATTAAAAAAAGAACAATTGTATACAATTGTTCTATTTTTAACTTAATAAGTTTTATATTAATTACCGGCATTCTTTTTTTAAAAACTAAGACAATACTGGTAAGACTTTTAAGTGTGGGAAAAATTATGATTTCTTGCATCTTTCAGAATGGGCATAGCATAAATAGCCACACATAAATTGTGGGTAATTAGTACTTATTTCGCATTTATAAGTGTGGGAAATATAGCTCTACCCGCATTTTCATTAAGTGTGGAGAACACTTCCACACACTTCCCTTCCCCACATTTAGCCTAAGTGTTGACAACTGCTATTTCTATACTTATAAGCATGGTTATTAGCAAAATTAAATATGGAGGGTAGCAACCCTTTTTGTAGTGTTGGGAAGCAAGCTTTCCCAATAGCAGTATTGTCTCAAAAGGCAGCACCCAATAGCACATACCTTAGAGGATTACTTATCATTCCTGACTTTATAACTTCTTATTTTATTTTTTCTCATTTTTTTCTTCTTTTTTTTTTTTATAGCTACATAAAAACACAACTAGGAAAATCAAACCATGAAAGCCTAAGACCACAAGATAATGGTGATATATAAATAAGTGTTGGGCTCTACATTTTAATGGAATAATAGGATTAGAATTAGGATAAGAAATGACATACTTTAAACAAAGGTCTATCATGTATACGGTACTTATATGCAATCTAATACTAAGTGACAAGGAGTCAAAATCAATCAAGATAGACAACTCCAAAAATCAAACAAAAAATGAAAATCTTTTCAGTTTTTTGAAAAAAAAAAATTCTCTTTTTTTTTCAAAAATTTTGAAGTATGACATCCCCTTCCCAACACCAAAATCACATAATGTCTATGTTGTGAGAAAATGGGCATCTAAGACACAAAAAAAAAAAAGACAAAAATAAAAGACATGGTATACATAGTGTACAAGGGATATAACAATAATACTAGGTTAGGTGTGGAATTACACCTAAGTTATAGCTTCCTAAAATTCGTTTAGCCAAAGTAAAAATGAAACTATAAAAATTAGAGAGTTGAAGCTATAAGAAGTACATCCATATTGTAATAGCTTGAATCTAAAACCATGTTAATTATCCTGAATAATCTTAATTAAAATTTTAACTAAGTTGGGTGCTGCATTTTAATTTAGAATCTTATATATATATTCATTATTTATGCAATTGCAGGTTGATTTGGTAGAATGGCCTCAAAAACAAAATTCCATTATACTCCCGATTAATTCATTCAAGCTATAAATAAAATATTTAAATGATAGTAACTAAAATTAGCTTATTTATAAAAATAGGTAGCTCCGAAAAGGATATAAATATAAATATATATATATATATATATATATATATATATATATATATATATATGTATGTATGTATGTATGTATATATGTATGTATGTATGTATAAAGGATGCAGGAGTAACAAGTTGAAATCATAGATCATTTTTCCAAATTTTATAGCCAATGGTGTAAAATTAACCCATAAATTTTAGCCCAAGTAATTTAGCCCAAAAATATATATTAGGTGAAAAACAAAGGGAGAAGAAGGTTATAAAGGGCAAAGAATAAGAAAAATATAGACAAAACACTATGTTTACAATTTACAAAAGAAATTAAGGAAAAGAAAATTAACAGAAAAAACCCCAAAATTCATTAATTTACCCAACAGCCCCTTCTACCCGCGACCCCCTTCCTACGTCCTAACCTCGAAACCCCCTTGCCCTGATGCTTTGTTCTCTCTCCACATGCTATCTCACGCGCGCACCACCTTCTGCCACTGATTGTCGCCTAGTTGTCACCTACCTGTCTGCCGTCCATCCCTCACCACCTCCCATATGAGTGCACAAGTGGGTGAGAAGATGAAACCCAAGCCATATTGAATTTGATTTTTATGGTTTAATGATTGGATTCTTGTGATAGATGCTGTATTTAGATTTAGCGAATATTAGTTTGTAGTTTTCTTGGATTTTTGGATGTTGAGGTTGAATTTGGTGATGCTTGGAGGTTGAGGATGAGCATTTTGATTTAGGGTTTGTTGATGGGGAATGAACAAATATTAAGTTTCATCAATTTTGTGAAAGATTATCAAAATAGTGGTAATTAAATAGCAAATTAATGAAATATATGTTTGTCAGGTGTTTGTTGTGACGCCAAGTTTAAGATTGGAGAAGAAGAAGAAAAGAAGGGAATATTTCGCTTTGGGGGTTTGAAACTCATTAGATTAATAAGCATATATGGATTAAATTTAAAATAATGGAATGGTGATTATGATAAGTCTTAATGCAAAGTTGGGAATTAATTTGATAATCATTGTTAGTGTAAATTTTGGGAATTAATTTGGGGATTTCAATGAGTTAGTATGCAAACTTTTGTATTAGTTGTGATGTAATTAAAGCATTGGCAAAACTTAAGTTTTGTTCTTGAATTAACTAATAAGCTTAACGATTGTCGAAGCTAATTACTACCCACATGTTTGGGACTAGCTAGGGAGATGGGACGAATACCTCTTGAGTTGGAGCGGATACCAAGCACATGGCATCAGCCTAAATCGAATTACAATTGAATTATCTAAATCAAAACAATGGCTAGCAATAATGTGACTATTAAAGAGATAATAATAATAATGATGATGATTATAACAACAATAAGAATAGTAATAATAACAATGATAATAACAATATCCATGATAAAAAAAATAACCATAATAATTATAACAACAACGTTAACACTAATAAATGTGACAATAGTGTTAGCAAGCTTCTAATATGGACGACAATAAAAATAATGATAATCTTGATGAAGGCAACAACGACAATGATAAAGTTTGCAACAATATTAATGTTGAATTAACAAAAATGAGATGAGTTGTGTCGTGACACCATTATAACGTAAACAACGCTAGCGTCAACAATACCAAAAGAAAGAATTGAAACAAAGTGAAACAGAATAATCTTAACTAAAAAATGAGGGGTATCTTAATAATTAAAAGAAGAGCCAAATAGATTTTGAATTACTTATTGAACCAGAAAATTTCATAAAATTTCCTAAACCCACACTAACTATAAAATTATACGTTTCGAGTAGAAGCAAGGCCACCTTTGTCGCTTCACAACATACTGAACATTTTTCCTTAAAAAGGAGGGAGGTTTGAAAACCCAGATATGTATATTGTTAGTGCTCTTCGAAAACTTGCATATTTTTCAAATTATACAGAATCCATGTTATATTTATGTAATGAATCTTTTGAAGCCATGTTTTGAAGTCATGTTTTATCACCTAAATAAGTAGCTTCCATCAGTTATCAACTTCAATGATTAACATTCCTAGTAGCATCCATTCAATGACATTATCAGTTGAAAGGAGAGATAAACTAGCCCATCACTATACCATTGAAGTATGCATTAGCGACGTTACTGCTTGGTATTACGACTTCTACTAGTTCATAACAAAGAAAGAGTACACACCATGGTCCTCTCTAGAAGGCCAACAGGCATTAAGGTTGTTAGCCTTGCAATATTTTGAGGATAAATGGAAGCTATATAAGAAGACAAATATGGATACAAACTTACTTTGTGTAACACATGAGGAAGTATGAGAAATCATGAAGGAAGTTCATGGTGGGGAGTGCAGGCCGCATATGAATGGTAGAACATTAGCCAAAAGGTTCAGAGGATAGGGTGCTATTTGTCCATAATGGACACAGGATGCATATGTAAGAAGATTCCATAGGTTCCAAATATTCCTAATTTGTAGCATCAGCCTCCCTCTTTAACCTCAATACTTTCAATATGGGGAACCGATATAATTAGAAAGGTGATGCCGAAGGGAACAGGTGGCCATAAATATGTGCTTTTAGCAATTAACTACTTGACAAAATGGGTAGAAGCAACTCTTATGCTAAAATTACTTCAAAACATATGGCAAAATTCATCATCAATGATATGATATGTAGGCATGGTGCACCACATGAATTGATAAGTGATTAAGGGAGCTAATTCAGGAAAGAGGTAGCAAGCCTACTGTAGAAATATAACATTCAGTATCATAAGTCGCCCCCTTATCGACCCCAAACAAATAGAGTAGTTGAAGCAGCTAACAAGAATATCCAGAGAATAGTTGAGAAAATGTTTAAGAACTACAAGGATTAACTAGGCAAGCTACCATTCACTTTGTGGGGGTATAGAACTTCGATTCGTACCTCAATAGGAAAAAAGCTATATTCCCAAGTATATGGAATGGAAGTAGTACTTCCAATTGATGTAGCAATACCCTCACTCACGGTAGAAAGTTAAATCTCAGGGTACAGGTTGGCAAAAGTTCAACATGAAGAGCTGGTCATGCTAGATGAAAGGAGATTGAGGGCGCTATGTAATATCCAATTATAGCAAGCTTGGATTTCAAGAGCTTTTAATAAAAAACATCAAGCCTCGAGACCTACAGGAAGGTGACTTGATCTTAAAAGAGATAAGGGCTCCAATTCAAGGCTTAATGAAAATTTATGCCTAATTGGCTAGGCCCATATTTATTAGAAATACCACCTTACCAAGCTTTGTAGTGAAATTCATAGATACAGATAAAGAGAAAAATACTTAGTATACAAACCTAGATCAATTAGAAAAGTATTTTGCTTAGTTTGTCGATCTAGGCCAATCCTATAACGAGCTTCGAAAAGGGGTTAATTTTGTTTCCTCATAATTAGGCCTATCACGGGGTACACCAAACCCATACCAGGCCCAAAATAAGAGTGTAATGATGTAATGAATTGTAAAGGTTTGACTTCATATTGTAGATATATAGGAAGCCGTCACAGTCCAGCCCCCTTACTTTTTACTGACTATTCATCCATCTCACCCAAAAAAAAAAAAAAAACACATTCAAAAATACAACGCCACTATTGGGTTAGCCTAGCAGGGAAGCCCAAACCCTACCAGCTAGAACAGGGTTGGGTTCTTGGCGGAAACCAAGTTAAGTTTCAGTAGACAGAAACTGTGCTCGGCTTAGAAATTATGTCAACAGGAGCATGTCGAGCTAGGCTGTGTAGGTGAGATAGTTTGGTAGCCAGTAAGTTCATAATAAAAGCAATGAGTTATCTAGAAAAGCTTCAACACTTCTATTGTCATTAAAAATTCATAAAGCATATAAGTTATAATAAAATTCCTAATAGCATACTACTGTGAAAAGATTAATACTTTACTCAAAAAGCTAGTGCCAAATCTATTTCCTAAACTTTCTTTAACTTCGTGTCCTTATTGGCTTAGGATGTTTCCTTCTGGGGTAGTTCCTTAGTTCTCTTACTTCGACTATGAGATGAGTAGCCCTTTTCCTTGTTGGTCTGCATCTTACTAGGCTTTAAAGATTTAATAGAATTCTTCTTATCTCAAATAGCCTTCCTCAACTCAGCATCACTCACATTTAGTGTTTTCAGACATTGGTAGAGCATGGGATAGACGACATCATATTTGCGGAATGATGAAACCAATACTCAACCCAGGACTTCATATGAGAAGGATAATTCATATAACTCCATGATGAGCACAATCTAAGGCAGGGGTAGTTTGCTTATGACTAAATTGTCTCATCAATCGTCCAAGGAAGAAGTAGGTTCCCATGGACAAGCCAATAAGACAAACATAAGCGTTATTTCCCCCATTTATCATAAATTGTCGAATGCCCCATTAGCGAATCACTCGATGAAGAGGTAGGTTCTATAGTCCAGTCGAAACCCAAAAAAAAAAAAAATGGAGGAGAGAACAAGCAGCAACGAGAGCCCTAGGTAGGCCTAGGAAGAATCCGACTAGGTTCTAGGTCCATGTGACAGCCAAATGAAGCCCAAATAGAGAGCAAGTCTACTAAAAGCAGCAACAGACTCCCCGAGAAGAACTAATCTAGGTGGTAGTGAAGTCAATCCAAGAATAATATGGTTTTCGCAATGAGAAGGGGAATAGGGGTTTAGTTACGTCGAGTTCGTTCTGTTGTAATCAGCAGCATCATCAATCCCCTATTTTCAGAACCGCAAATGAACAGGAAGGCTCCTGCACAACATAAGAGAATAGCTTGGTGTTTATGTATACCCTTAAAAGCCTGCCCATACTCTTTATGAAAATAAGAAATTAGCTACACAAAATCCACTCATCCATGACAACTATGAAAGAGATGCTCTCCTCATTTATACCTAAGGAATGATGATATTGGAAGGACATATCTCTATAGTTGGAACACCTAGAGGATAATAAAAGGGAAAACCTAGGATAGCACTAAATTCCTCAGTTAAAGGGCACAAGTTGCTTTCCCTAAAATGAAAGACATGAAATTTAGAATCCCAAAAGGTAGAGGTAGCCCTAAAACTCCTAGGAGATTTTAACTTGGCGAAGGCTAAAGAGGCTAATAAAACAGAGGTTCTTCGATTTATGCTCGTCTCTCGCATCAAGCATTAGCAGATAAGAGGATAACACCTTTTTAAAAGAGATGGTGAATTATGGCAAATTGCTACTATAATGGATAACAATCGAATGATAGACAACCTTAACTTAGAATTGCAAAAAACAGTTGATTCAAAGCCGGGTAGAACTCAGATTAGCAAGCCAACAAGAACCAAACTGGGTTCCTGTCTAAGGTACATTCAGGCCAAATATGAACAGGATGAGACTAGGTGGACCCGTCAGGGAATCGAGGATTGGGCCACCCAACAGTGCAATTTTAGTTTCTTTTGTCGTTAATATCTGTAACTTTGACTAACTGTAATTTAACAGTTATCCAATAAAAATTTTGGATTATTATTCAGAACCACACAGCTCTAGATACTTATTGATGATTTTTTTTTAGGGGGTGGGAGTTATATTTGCACAGAGTCATTTTAAAGTGGGTTACATTAACAAAGACTTGTATAAAAGTGACATTACATAGCAGGCGGCATTACCTCATGATGAAAACATAATACATAAGTCTAACATACTATTTCTGCTGATCATTTGGGAACCAACTGCTACCTCCACTAAAGAGGTAGTGAACATAATTTGATGCAAAGCCAGGATCGGCTAAAGAGCAAATGGTACCAACATTAGGTCAGGGATTACCCCCTGGGGCCTAAGAATGATGGGGAAGGTCACTATACATTGTCCCAGATGATGATTGACCATACAGAATCTGAGACATGTATGGTTCCCAAGGGAAGAAGCAAGGGCATAGGGATCCTGTGGATCATAAACATGGAGCAGTTCCACTTCAATTGGCGAATAAGTGTGAGGTTCTGTTTCTCTAGTGTGAGATATCTTGCACTCTTATTAAGTGGCATCTCCTTAAATGAGACCTATGAGATCTCAAACTAGATCATCGAGGGCTTGCTTTAGGTCCTTTTTTTACAGAAAAAGAAAGCTCAGCAAAAGCGTAAAAATTGCATTGAGAAGATAAAAAAGATAGGTAACCTCATCCGATTGGGGATGTTGACAAGTAAAGAAGTTTGCAAATGCATTTTTCATTGAATGAAAATGGTTCACTACAAAGCTCAATTTCTCCAATTTTACTCAAAGAAAGAAGAGACAAATGAGTATGTGCACAATTCAAGGAATTGAAGAAAGCAACTTACTTACCCCCTAAAGGTAAAAGGAAATGGAAGCTCAGAGCATTCGAATTCTGGGACCAATGGGACATCTATGTGCATCGCCCTTTCTCCCTCCCTTGCCAAGTTAAGCATTAGACTAGGTATGGGAGCATTAGCACTCAATTCCAGTAAAAGAGGTATAAGGATTAGATGTTTGAAGAATATAATAAATGAGGAGATAACAGCAGGAAAGGTTACCAAACAAGTCATGATGCATCAAAGCTAGGTAGCATAGTTACATTCATGATCGATATAAATTATGAAGTGATGACCTATTTTTATCTCATCCATGTCTTCAGGAGATAAGCTCTGTACATAAAGCATGGACCGAAGTGGATCTCTAGGGATGAAAGGAGGTCTTTGGTTCGCGTGTTATGCAATAACTCATTTACCCAAGTACCAAACAAAACTAAATGAACCCTCTATAAGAATTCGATGCTGGGTTTAGTACCAATCCACCTGCACCCTAGGGGTTCCCAAGGGTGAAATTTGCCTATATAGAGAAGAAATTAGAAAAAAACTAGAAGATTAAAACCAGTAAATTTCGATAAGACATTTAAGGCAATGATATTGTGGTCAAAGCATTTATCACTTCTCAAAACTGCTGAAGACTTCTAGCCTGAAACTACCGCTGAACTTGATTTCCTTTAAGCCATGAGGCCATGGCCGGAAAATAAGCAGGCTTTCTTGATCTTGGTGAAAGCTCAATAGTATACTCATAAAACCAAAGCTACAAAAATAGGAGTCAATAACAAGGGCAATGAACTAGGAATAGGAAATAGTTTTTCAAGAAAGATCATTACCTCGATTACCCTCCACAAATCGCTCATGGAAAAATTAGTATTACATTCCCCATGAGTTTCCTTGGTTTTCGTGCCCCAGCTCACATTCCATGAATAAGGGTAGCATATGCATGGACCCCCTGGTTCAAGTCTTTTACTCTATCAAGGTTAACGAGGTTGACTAGATAGTGGAAGTAGCAATGATTGCCCTAATTGGTGACAATAGTAGTACTGATCAGACTCCCTAATCAAATTTACTACTATTTTAGAGTAAAATAAAAGGCCCCAATGCCAGTGCTATTTAGTACATATTAAACTCGAGCTTCTTTGCCCCTAAGGTCCATCATAAATTTCCTAAGGGCACCTCCACCACTAATAAGAGCTTCCTAAGAGAAAGAAAAGCAAGCACTATTAGACTTGTGATAATGATAGAAACAAACTACAAAAAAGAGAAGGAGAATACTTACTACTTTTGAAGCAGCCTGACTAAATGCCTGACATCTAACTTCCACCAAAAGGTCTATTCCATTCCCTATTGATGAAAAGAATGCTTCTTGTTTCAAGTGCAATCAGATCCTAGTTTCCCATATTGGTTGTTAGAGACCGTTGATGACGACAAACAATGTTATGATGCACTCCATCATAACATCATACCTTCGTCCCTAAATATCCTCAGTTCGAGCCTATGGAGTTAGATGGTCCCCACACCAGGGATTATTTTTGAGGGCCTTTTGAAAATCCTTTTGAAGTGAGCTTAGTGTCCCTTTTAGTGCCTATTCGATTGATGGCTTATATAGGCCTATTATCCCTTTAGTGTCCGTTCGGTTATTGCTTATTTCAAAAAGTGCTTAGTTTGTAAATTCCTTTTAAAACTCATTCACAACTCTACTAATTAATTTTACTATTTCTATCTTATTTTTTACTTTGTTTTTATTTTCAGACACTTCAAAGAAAGTCACTTTTGCTAACAGGACAATTGTGTTGGAGAATCACACCATCACCCATTTTTTGTTGGCAAAGGCTATGCCTAACAGAAATTATTTTGATGGTTTCACTGTTGGAGTCACCTCTGTGGTGAAAGGTTTCCCCTACAGAAGAATACATTCTCTTGTAGGTGATATACAGTGGCAGCAAGGAGTTATCTATTGGTGTTGGCTATCCCAACATTAACGATTTGTTGGGAAACTATATTCTATTGTATTTGTTTAACATTACCAATGGAAAGAGTTTTGATGGCATTGACTTTTCCAATGCTATTTTCTGTTAGAAAAACATGTTCTGTTGTAATTGCTAAATAATAACAATGGAACCTTATTGTTAGCACTTTTTGTTGGTGGTGACTTTTCCAACATTCGTTTGCTATTAGTGTTAATATTGTAAATAGTTGAATATTGTTACGTATGCATTGGCATTGCTTCATAAATTATTAATAATTGTTGGAAGTCCTTTTCTCAAAGCCCAAAAGCACATTTTATAAGAATTTTTGTTAGCATTGTCTACTTCCATTTTGTTTCTATAGGTAATATTTATTTTGAAATCATTTTAATTCCTAGCTACCTAGTTGGTATCAACTATGTTATTAATGCATGATTAAATTAGTGGAAAGCAACAATAAATAAGCATGAACTCAAAAATAATGATGAATAAATAATATATTTCTAACAATACCATTAAATAGTGCAAATATGTAAATGGGCAAATCACCAAAATATCATACCATCAACTAAACAAATTAGTTGATGATATATAAACTAACTAAGAACATGATTAAACAAGAAAAAAAATGTCCAAGTTATTAACAAATTCCATTGCTAATTAGTTAATAGCATTAAACCAGTTGCCATCAGTGATCATTCTAATGATAAATCATTGATCTCGATCTTCCTCATCTAAGAGGAAATCATCTTCATGTGAAGGAGACCTATGCTCAAGCAATCGAGAGTAATCATTCTCGTACTCCTTTAACATAGAGTTACCATCATCTTTATCTTCAATTGCTTTATAATTCTCTCTTCTCATTTTAGACTACAATAATGATACAGATTAACAAATATATATATGTATTTACCTGTTTTGTCATAGAAATTTCCTTCTGGCATAGGCAGGATAGGTTTAAGGTTATGGGAAGGTTTGGTGTAGGTTGAATTTTGTGGAGTTGGGGGTGGTAAAGTGGGCCTAGACCAACTGGAATGTGGTTTCGGTGATTTGTCAGGAGGGGTTTTCAAGGCTTGCATGGCTTCCTCTTGATGTCTGGCTATCTCAATAGCTTGACGGAGTGTAGTGGGGTTGAAAGCCCTAACTATGGGTTTTACTGCTGAGGGAAACCTCCTATAAAACTTTCCAAGAAATAACTCTCTGGCATTGTAGGATTTCTAATGAGCATTAAAGCTTTCAAGTCTTCGAACTAAGCCAAATAATCATCCAAGGATCCCATTTGACAGAGTTTATTAAAGTCCTCCACTACCTTACTGCACAAATTGTCCTTAAATCGTGCACAAACATCAATATAAATTCCTCCCAAGTAACATTTTCTTCTACCTATCACATAACTGCTAAACCAAGTTTCTGTAATTCCTTTTAAATGCAAAGAGGCTAAATCAACTTTCTGATCACCACTATTTTGCAGAGAGTGAAATAGCGAGTGCACCTTTTGATCCATCCCTTTGGATCATTTCTATCAAAACTGGAGAACTCAACCTTGGGGTTAAACTGGAAAGAGTTCCTTACCACATTATCGCATCAAGGCATTCCTGATCCTTCTGGTTGTTGCATTTCAGCTAAAATCTGGGTCATAAGCTATTGATGTTGAAGGGCCATCACTTGCTGCTACTCAGCTATTTGTTGTTGATGGTTGGCAATCTAAGTTTGCTGCTCCAAGAGCCTTTGATTCTGTAAATCGATCTGCCCTTGTATCCAATTTGTGTGTTCCTCTATCAAGGCCTTAAGAGCATCTTCTGTAGCTATCTGATTTCTAGTTGGCACCAGGTTGATTTTCTCACAGGCTCTGCTCACTGCTCTGATACCAATGATACAGAATTCAGGAAATCACCCAAAATTAAGAAGAAAGAGGATTTCGATAAACTCTGATCAGCAATTTTCCAATAAGAGAATATTAAGGGAGTAAGGAAGAGAGAGAGAGAGAGAGAGAGAATTCTCATCAAATTCTGGATACCCCCCACGTTTATTTATCGGAGAATATATTTGGGAGTACATTGGGATTGCCCCCCTATTTCCCCAGTAACCACCTTCAAAACTAACTCCTAAAAATATCAAAATTGATAATAACTAAAAATACTGAAAATACTGAAAATTAACAATAACTGAAAATACTGAAAATAATGCTCAGAATTATGCGAAATGCTCTAGCTGTATCAGCATCTTCTCACATGTCAAGCATATCATGTTCACCACTTGATTCTTCATAAGTATGATCGTTAACTGAAGTTTAATGATTTGGTTCAACTTCTCCATGGTGAACGCATCTACGTTGAGTATGACATTTGTCCATATTATTAAGTGTAAAGTGTCAATACACAGTATCTCTACTATGCACATAACGGTTTGCACACATCTTACAAGGACAATAATTGTTCCATCCAATGCAGCAGTAGAAAATGCATGGTCAAGAAATGCATTTAGAGAAATCTCAAATTTCGATGACGCTGTAAATGTTCTGTTGTATTTTGCCCAACTCTTGTTCTTAAACATATCCAAGGCTAAATTTTCTAAACTCAATAAAAAAAAGCACAAAAAGTGTAATCAGCATTATATGTAACATGAATGTCCAAAGAAGAGAATTTCAAAGGAAAAAGAAGTATAGACAAATATCTATAAATGTACAATTCAAATTGGCTACTTCTTTTAGAAACACAAAAAATTAGGTTCTCCTTCATGATAATTATTTAATTGCACAAACTATGGGTGGCAAAATAAGCAAGTTGTTACACAAATGAGAGCTTGAGAAACAAAGGTTCAAATTCACAAGACATCCAATTTAGACTTGAGAAAAAGGCTATAAATGCATTGGGTTTAGGATTTTTGTTGGCATTGCCAGCTAAATAATGTAGTTTAATGGTTGTTCATAATGCATAACAATAGCTAAATAGAAAGGCTCTTAATTGTTAAAACTTTAACAAAAAACAAAACTCTTATAAAATCAATATTATAAATATTGTACATACCTAAGTTTAAGGGTTTATGGGCTTTTTGGAATGAATGGTACAATTTGATTTCAGTAGCAAATGCTTTGTTGATACCTGTTAAATGTTTTGTTTGCATCTCAATGCAAGAAACATAAAAGTTCATGATTAGCAGGTGATCTATAAAGCAATATAGGAGATCTGTATGTTGCTTTATTCTTGTTCCTTTCTTTCTCTTCTAATTGTTGTGTAGGGAGAGCGAGGGTAATCTATTTTTGCTTATTTGTGAGTTCAACCTCTTTGCATCATGAAGCTGTCTATGTTTGATAGTGAAGTAAGAGATGGGTTCTGCTACAAGTTTGTTGTATTTACATATTAGGTTCTCCAACTTTAATGTTGGGAATGTAAAGGGGGAAATCCTTTGAAGAATGTTTACTGCTATGTGGTGCTTGCAGTTAGTACTCGCTCAGTGCTTAGAATATAGTGCAATATGTTAGCATATGTTGACATCAGATCTGGGTACACTTTAGTAGATTATCTCCCCCTGTAGACATAAGGGACAATTAAAAGGCCCAGTAGGAAAGGAATAGGTGTAATGACAGACCTTGTAAAGCTGAACAATTAAGGAATTTTTGGAGGAGACAGAGGACCCAAACAACCCAAATTCTGAAACTAATATGGAAGGACCAGGAGGTAACCATGGTGGTCCAGCAAACAAGGCCCAGCAAATTCTGGAATTAATGCAGGAGTAAACATGGTCCCCTAATGATTAGCATGAATAATTCAACAATTTTCTCGCTTCTAATCGACCCAAACAACAAAGGAAGATAACAACATCAGCAAATCAAACTTCAAAACAATCAAATTCATAGAACAAACAATCTCAATTGAAGTCCCACAATGTGTATAAATGTGGTATCCAAATTATTAGCAAGAAGAATTCAACAATTTCATGGTTTTAATCCAACCAAACAATACAGGAAGATAATGGCATATTGAAATTCAGCCAAACAATGAAATTCATCTCAATTGCCATATTTGAAATATAGACAAGAACGTGGAACCTTACTATAAGCAAGTGTCGAAAAGACCAATATAGTAGATTTTAGGGAGTAGTTGATGATGAAGAGGGCGAATAGAGTGTCCCCCGGTACCGGTGACACCCAGAAGAATGGTGATCAAGTGTCAATCAAGGATACCCAGCCCAAGATGACGCCGAATTCGTTTAACCCAACCACCAAGAGCAAGAAAGCTAGTGATTTCAGCCACAGATGATTAACCTAGTGGTGACTAAGGCTATCAAAAGTTGACCCAACACGATTACCGATACAAAGCAAACATGAAATTAAGTTAGTTTGGATAAAGATTTTTAACCTGTTTAGTTAAATGGATTGACACATTTAACCCATTTAATCAGTTAGGTTAGGTTCATGATGATAATTTTGGCACAAAAAATACATATTTAATTCGTTTAATTAAATGGGTTAAATAGGTTGACCCGTTTATCTAATTCTACCATGTATTTTTTGGGAGAAATTTTGAAAACGTGAAGCTTAATCAAATTGATCTTTGTTTGGGATTGTAGTTCTTGTGGATCATGAAAAATGGTTACATTATAATGACATGCTGAACTCAAAAGATTGATTTATAATGCTTGATAATCATATTTTAGTGAAAATATTAAGTGGGTAAACGGATAACCGGATAACCTAAACCTAATCCATTTATATTAAATGGATTAATGGGTAAATTTCAGGCCAACCAATTGTAAGCACCAAAAATATTTATGTGCCATACCAGGATATAAAATTAAATTAATTATTTGGATTAATCCTTTAAATTAATTTAATTAAACTCAAAGGACTTCCAAGTCAAAACCCAAGAGACTTTCAAGTCAAGTCACGACTCAAGCCAAAATGACTTCTAAGTCAAGGCCCAATTAAAGCCCAAATCAAAGTCTAAGTCAAAGTTCAAGTCAAATTCCAAGTTAAAGTCCATGTCAATGTCCAAGTCAAAGCCCAAGAGATTTTCAAGTCCAAGCTTGAACAACTCCCAAGTTAAGATCAAATCAGCGCCCGAACGACTTCCAAGTCAAGGCGCGGTCGAAGCCTAAGTCAAAGTTCAAGTCAAAGTCTAAATGACGACCCATGCCCAAGCGACTTCCAAGTCAAGGCTCGGTAGAAGCCCAAGAGACTCCCAAGTCAAAACCCCTGGAAAGCCCAAGTTAATATCAAAGTCAAAGTCAAAGTAGATAACTCTTAAGTCAAATCAATCCAAGATGAGGCTCAATTGAAGGCCTAAAATGAGGTCAGAGCCCATCTTGACTTTCAAGGAGGGAGGGGAAGTTTTTCTATAAATAGACCCTTAACCCCCATTCATTCAAGGTTGGAAAATGGAAAGAAATCACCAACATTCAAACCATCCTCTCTCAAAGATCAAGTATTTGTCTCGATTGAGATTAAGCCTTTCAGGCCCTCTCTCAGGATAGAACTCATCCAAACTCATTCAAAGAGATCGAGTCAGAGGATTAGTCTCATTGTATTCAATAGAGATTGTACCCATATACAAATCAATACAAAGATTTAATTTTGCACTCAAGTTATTATGTAATTTATTTTAGGCTTGTAATTTGTGTTTACAAATTTGGCACGCCTTATAAGATATCTCTAGCTCTCATCTCCTTCTCCGACAAATCAGGACTTTTAAGTTTTAAGACCATCCTCTTCAAGGAAGACATAGCAATCTTCAAAGAAGAAGGGTGCTGGATCTCTCTTATAGATCCTACGAAACAGACGTCACTTCTAGCAGGCGAACTCACACAATGGAGACAAGGAGCATGGCGAAAGCTGTTGCATTGATTTTTGCTTGGCAAACAGACTACGCTCATCCAAACTCCAAGGCTTGACGACGCAACAAAAGGCATCTCTTTGGATCGATTTTTGCTAGGAAAATAGTACTGCCTTATCAAAACCTCCACCTTCAATCTCCAATTTGTGAATTAGAAGACTACTATAGTAGTGATTCTTCTTCACCCTCACTGAAAGGGGCACACTTGTCAGAAACTAAAGCTGAGTTCAAAACTGTTGTCATGCCAGCTGTGATGATAGGCTCAACTAGTTTGGAAGAGGATATGGCTAACATGAAGGCCATCCTTGAAAAACTCACTAGGGAGAGCGAAGAAAAGGAAGCGTGCTTCAAGCTTCAAGAGGAAAAGATTATAAGCTGACCATGAAGTTAGAAGAATGGTTAGCTCAATCTTCTCTAAAAAAACTCAAAAAGTGCAGACTTAGAAAAA
This sequence comes from Carnegiea gigantea, assembly GCA_029747015.1. Classification (NCBI taxonomy): domain Eukaryota; kingdom Viridiplantae; phylum Streptophyta; class Magnoliopsida; order Caryophyllales; family Cactaceae; genus Carnegiea; species Carnegiea gigantea. Next base: position 133,829 of record JAKOGI010000588.1, on the reverse strand, counting down.
TGTCCATCCACACTGAAGCATCTGACAATGAGAAACAACCAACGAAAGGTGGCACACCTAAAAATGTTAAGTCCTCTGGATCAATGACTATTGAACGAATCCAAGACTTGATAGCAAATGCAGTTAAGGTGCAACTAGTAGGAAGTTCGCGCAAAACTTGCACATACACCAAGCCTTACACTGACAGGGTTGATGTTCTCCATATACCTTAAGGTAACCCTCTAAGTTCCAACAGTTTGATGGGAAAGGCAACCTAAAGTAGCATGTCAAATGCTGGGACTTATAGCAACCTTATAGTCAACCGGTTCGTCCGGATGGTGAAAAGTATTGCCTTTAATTGGTATACCGATCTAGAGCCTGAGTCCATTGATAGTTGGGAACAAATAGAGCAAGAGTTCCTTAACAGGTTCTATAGCACTCGATGCATTGTTAGCATCAGTGAGTTGACAAACACAAGACAATGGAAAGATAAGCTAGTTCTTGACTACATCAGCCGCTAGCATGCACTTAGTCTTGAATGCAAAGATCAACTATCTAAGGCTTCTGCCGTTGAAGTGTTTACCTAAGGAATGAATTAGGACTTGTTGTACGTAGTTCAAATGAGCAAACCTAGGAATTTTCAAGACTTGGCAACCAAGGCATATGACATGGAAGTGACGATAGCTAGTTATTATGGCAACTCCTTCAATTCTATAGAATCAAATAAGGATAAAGTTGAATTCAAGAAGAATGTTAAGTTCTCTAAAAACACGACCAAAGAAGCGATCTCCACCTCTACCAGTTAGCCGATTCGGATTATGGGAAAGCCTACATTAGACAAGAAGAAGAGTCCGTCGTTCAAGGATGTGACAAAGAAGCGTCCCACACTAAAAGAGCTTCAGGAAAATAAGTACCCATTTTCTGACTCAGACTTGTCAGGCACGCTGGATGATTTTTCAGGAAGGGTGTCATCAAATTACCCGAGCCAAAGCGCCTAGAAGCAGCTGGGTATACCATCGACCCAAAATACTGTCGGTGCCATAGGGTCATTAGTCACCCTCTTAAAAAGTACATTACAGTCAATGAGCGCATCATGCGATTAGCTAGGAATTGAAGTATCATTCAAGATTTGGATGAAACAACATAAGCTAATCACATGTCCATCGTATGTGAGCATCATGCCCCTTCGTGTCAATAGAGGGTGAACTGTTTAGCTGTCTTAGAGAAACACAATTTAACCCCTTGGTCGAGGGAGAAGCTAATCACAATACAATTTGGGAGTTTGGAACCAGTAGTTCTCTCCCTAGTAATCCCATCTCAACCGCCAAAGACCATTCCCACATCTAACACCTTTAAAAAGGATGACAAAGGATGGACCCTGGTTACCAGGTGCAAATCAGGGAAGCAAAGGCAAGCCAAAGCACCATCACTTTATTATAAGAAAAGTTTACGAAGAATGATGTCAATGGCCAATAGGGAGCCTGAAGTTCAAGTCGTCCACCCACTTCACCAAAACCATCTGGCTCCATTGCCTCGGGAAAATTCTTCCCAAAAAGTTTCTTTGACAACGTGGTTGTCAACATGACTTCATGTTTCGAATTTGATGATGACAAGACAAATGAAGAATAGAGTGTCCCCCTCAAAACAGATGACATGGTCCTCACTGTCTTAGAAGCTTTACCAGTAAACATTGGCTGGCAGTAAATTTTTCACCTGCCAAAGAAAATTCGCAAACAAATTGTTGTTGTCACTCACTAAGTAAAGCTATATGCTGACAGGCTAAAGGACGCACCACTTGCACGCAGTCCTACCCAATGTGCCACCTGTAACACGCTCGTAGCATTCATTGATGATGACTTGTTGTTAGGTTTTAAACCACACAATTGTCCGTTATTTGTTACTGGATATATTCGGAAGCAAATGATTAGTCGAATTCTAGTGGATGGTGATTTAGCAGTCAATATTATGCCAAAGTCTAATATGAACGACTCAGGTATCACCATTAGAGAATTGTCTGAAAGCCGAATGATGATAAAATGGTTCAATTTAGAAAGATATTGTGCAGTTGGTATGATCTACTTAGAGTTGACGATTGGTGACTTGACAACATCATCAATTTTTCTTACGATAGACTCCAAGACATCATATAAGTTGATGCTTAGGCGTCCCTGGTTACATGAACATGGAGTTGTAGCATCAACCTTGCACCAATGTCTTAAATATTATCGGGAGGGCGAACAGAAGATAAATGGTGATGTTAAACCTTTTACCATGGCCAAATCATACTTCGCTAATGCAAAGTTCTTCGAGGAAGATGCTGTGCTGAAGAAAACTATCTCTGTTGCTATATCCTCTACAGGAAAAGGCAGTGTGAAGAGTGCCAAGGAGACCCGCGTCCCTCGTGAAGATGGTGGTGAGAGCAACATTAACCACAACAACAACAGAAAGAAGAGAATGAGCAGATAATTTCAGTCTCATCTATCAAGTAAACAATTATCGCGGCAAACCTAGTAGCGCCAGTCTTCAGGTATATTCCTAAGTCCTATCGAAAGAATGGTGAGTCACCATTTAACGAATGCACAAGTACAAAAAGCGCGACCAAGATTAAACACAAGTTCAAGGAAGCTAGCTGAAACGTTCTCAAAGAAAAGGGTATACCTCCAGTTCATGAGGCGAACCCAAGTAAATTGATAAAGACTCCTCTCCCTGGTTTCGTCGCTTTTTCCAAAGGCTTATTCCAAGAAGAAAATGACCTGCTGAAGATGCTCACCAGTGATGGGTTTGATCCTAATGTGTACAAGTTAATGAAGAGGTCTGGCTATGGCTTCAGTCAGCCAACATCTTTGGGGTGTGTAATCAAAGCTAAGCCTTATGGGCTTAACAGTATACAAAAGATTATACAGGGTCAATGGGGCAGCATTACAATGCCTAAGGTTGGCCTTGGTTACGTACCACCACAACCCATAAAGATTTCGAGACGATGTAAGGACAAGCAATCCCTTGCACAATATATCACAGTTGAGGAGGTCAGTGAGGGAGAGGGTGAAAATGCTAAGACCAAGCTAAAAACGTCAGTGTTTGATAGGTTATAATCATCTATATTGCGCTAACGTCCTTTTTGTTTAGCAGAATAGGAAACGATAGAATCCCATCTTCCAGAGTTTGAAGGAGGATGAGCAGCATAAATCCTCAATCTTCACCAGAATCAAGATGGGCAAGATATCATCAAGCCCACCGCCCTCACAAAAGAGGGATTTGGTGTTCAGCCATCTTGGTGTAATAAATGAAGTCGAAGTTCCATTGCTTCATGCATGAAGTGTGTTTCCACTTTGCATGCGAAGGTGGATGACTCGCCAAAACTAAAAAGGTGTACCCTAGTTGTCATTGCCCATGGGGCTAAGGCCAGCCCAAAAGAGAGAACTAAGAAGGAGGAACAAACTTCTTTGAACCGCGTCACAATTCAAGAGGTCGGTAACTTTCCTTAAAGGAAAATGCTTGGCTAGCTCCCAAACAAGAGCTTAAACTATTCACCCAAATGAAAACAAAACAAAATCTTTGTACTACTCTTGGCCCACAAGAGTATAAACGTTGAACGGTAAAAACAAAGCAAAACAGAACCTTTGTGGTACTCCTGTGCCACAAGAGTATAAACTGTGAACGGCAAAAAGAATGCACTGTGTTCTATGCAATGACTTGATCTTATTTGAAATTTTAAGTTTTCATAAGTACGTAGGTAGCTTGGTAAACAAATCACTAAGTATAGTAAAAAATAAATAGGGGATAGCAGGGGGCAACAAAATGTGTGTCACATGATAGAGAACATAAAGCTTATTACAAGAGTTCATTACAAAAAAGAAATAAAACAAACTAAGTAATAAATTAGTTAGTGTCCATCCAGGTTTCGAGGTTGAGTGAAGATTGCATCTCTAGCATGATTTGCTCATGCCTCTCTAATTCCTTCACATCATCAGGTGAGAGAGTGGGCATCACTCCAAGGTCAGCAAGAACCTTGGATTTCTCATCAACTTCCTTCTCAGTAGCCACTAACAGGGTAGATTTGACTGGGATATCACTCTTGAGCTACGCTCCTCTTCCCGAGCAACGGGAAGTGCTTCCTCTAAATCAGCAATTTTCTACACTGTCCCTCTAAGCTTCTCCATTGATGCATCGAGATTTGCACAAACCATGGCAATATGTGATCATGCAAGATCACCTGCTTAGCATATAAGGCCTTCTCATTCTCCACATCATTAGGATGTCGGCATGTGAAAGCTGCCTTCTTCATCATAAGAAGGCAGACACAGAGCTATCCTAATCTTCCACCTTTCTTCTCAAGGGGTTCGGGTCCCTACGCAGCCGCTTAATCCCCTTGTAAATCATTGAGGCTCATTGAATTTTAGCCTCCACTTCTTCAAATTTCGCACTTTTCAAACTGGTCAATTACTCAGACTCCATTATTTGTATGGCAATAGTGATGATGCATTGGAAGTCAGGGCCTGGGTAGAAGGAGGTGATGGGGGAGCAACAACACAAAAGGGTCTTCCCTTCAAACCCCCATGAGTGGCAACATCAGCAGCAACAGTGGGCAATCCCTTCGTGGCTACCTCGAGAGAATTGGGCCTATCGCCTGAATGTTTGTTGTGGTTAGGCAATGCATGCAAAGCTTCTATTCTTCTTAAAGCTGAACTCCCAACCTTGTGAGGTGATGTTTGCCTCCTAATAGCAATATCTGTGCCTATGCCTGGAGTTGCTTTAGGTGTGGATTTTAATAGCAAAACTAACATCCTTGAGTAGCTGCTCATCAATAATGTTTGTAGCCTCTTGTGATAGGTCGAAGTTGCCAATATGAAAAAAAAGGTTAAATGAAATAAGTACGAAATTATTCCATGCTTACCAAAAACCAAAGAAACATAAGAAAAAGAAAAGAATTTGGCAGTAAAAAGGCAAATAAAGGGAGCACACGTCATTAAGTTTGGCTGGTTTGCCTGAACAGCTCTCGACATCATTAAAAGAAAAGGCATCCTTGAGGTTGACTCTAGCATCTCTGAGGATCACATTCTCATGCCTCTTGCACCTCCTATGCCTGAAATTCGCCTCAAAGTCTAGTTCGCTATTACTACCCTTCACCATGCTTTGCTTTCTATCAGCAATGTGAACTCTCGGAGACCTACGAGCATCATCACAAGACTTCTGCCCGTCAACATCTTCATCTTCTACAGGATCCTTTTCTTTCTTCCCCTTGGCCTTTTTTAACGAGCTAACCTCCACATCCTTCTCCTACTTAGATGAGTTCGCTTTCGTACTCTTCTTGAAGATAGAAGGACTAGATCGGAGGTCATTGATAGTCACCTTAGACAACCAAATCTTGTTAGCTGAGGTGACATATTGACCTAGTGTCCAGAAGCGGCACGGTAGAATGCTATGAGACATTGTCCTAAAGAATAAGAGTTGCTTAGAATACCATTAAGACCTAGTGTCAAGAAGGTGTCACTGCATTAGTAATCCCGTTAAGACCATGATAGATGCTTGCTAACATAGGGATCGCTAGGCTAAAGGTAAATAAACCTCTCCCTAGTCTCAGGGACTACGAAAATGCATAGCCAACATGATAGGAAGGCAGTGAGATAAGTGCTCTCCCTCTTCTCTTTGGAAACCCCAACGCTTCTGAAGACATCCAATTCATCTCGACTCTAACAAAGAGCTTGGGCCTAAATTTGGCCGCTCGAGTTTTGAGTCCTCATGGGAGTCGAATTGCGACGGCGACAGCACCTTAGCGGATTATTGATAAGCTTATTCTTCAGCAAAAGTCGGTCTAAACCTTATCGCTGCCTCCCTTCTCACAGTTATGCATCTTTTCTAAACTTCTAAAAGCAGCAAATAAGAATATGCAGGAAGATAGGGTGATCTTTAAATTTTACCTATCCCGATAGTTAAAAGCTTAGATACCAGGGATGATCTCATCATGTATATGGTGGTTGATTGGAAAACCACCAAGTCTATGTAAGTCCCATAGGGAGATGGACATCTCCCCAGACATGGTGTGAAGAGTATTGGTGGCAGGACACCAGCTCTCGCAGAAGGCACGCAAAACATGAATATCGCAGCTGTAGGAGTAAAGCATGGCGTACACCACCTGATACAAGAAACAATTCCTCAAGCTCTCCTCAAAGCAAGAGAGCACATGCTTTATCCATTCCCAGTACAAAGGAATGTAACCAAACTCTTCATAAAGTTGCATGTTTGGACCCCATCTGAATTGCTCGGATATGATATGCCGTCCAAGCATGGGAAACTCGGTGATCAAGCTAGGCTTGTCATGATACATGCTCTGTAGAAAATACCTTACTGAGTCATCCTCTGTGCCTTTCTCCACTCGAATTGACAACTTTGGAGGAAAAGATGATGGCCCTACAACAGGTGATTGATTGACTTTCGGCCTACGTAAGGAACGGTGGACTCGAAAGGAACTCCTTGACTGGAGTTTTGATCCTACTTGTGTATAACGGAAAGGAAAATATTGTCGTCACGCTGAAATTCCTTAAGATACATTATTATGAATCACTAAAAATAAAAGAAAAAGCAAAGTTAGTTTTTTTTTAAGGAAGGAAACCAGCAAACAAAATGTTACCCAAGCATAAACAAATATCAAAAAAAGGGGGGCATGAAAGAAAAGCAATCAAAGACATCAATTTCTACTGCCGAGCTGCTCCTCGCTACTCGCATCACTTTAGGCGTGTGGGTTTCTGTTCAAGGCCTCAAAAGACGTAGCGGTAAACGCAAGTAATTCTTAAAATCTTCATAACACTTTTGGGCGTGTGGGTTTTCATTCTAGGCCCCAAATGGCCAATGGTAAACTGCGTTCCCAAGTGGTTCTTCAAATCTTTATACTATTTTTAGGCGTGTGGGTTTCCGCTCCAGACCCTAAATGGTCTAATGGCAAACCACGTTTGGAAGTGGCTCTTCAAGTCTTTGCATCACTTGTAGCGTGTGGGTGTCCCACTAGGTCTCAAAAGACCTAGTGAAAAGCCACATTCACAAGTGATATTTCAAGGGCTTGGCCAGTCTGCACAAGTAACAACAATAAAATGCATAAAAATGGGGCATGGGTCAAGATATTCAATGCATGGGGGTTCAAATTAAAAAAAAAGAGAGGTAAGATTGGAGTTTGCCATCTATATGATTGCTAATCATGACACGTAACATACAGCTTGTCACTTCTAAGGTAATTACATGGTAAAAAAAATATTAAAGGAGGCTCACGCATCATACAAGATAGAACCTGTATACCTCTCAAGTGAAGCAGGCATGCTACCATTGAAGCTTTCGAGCTCCGATGAACCAAGATGATGGGTGTTGAGCAGGTTTGGCAGCTATTCTATTAATATGCCCCCACAGAAGGGAAAAACAAAGAGCAATAAACTCAGAATACAAGCTTATCTTTCTCTGCTGAAGTTCAAGGATCTCATCAATAAAGATGGATCCAACAATTCAGAAGAACCTAACTCAAGTCGTAAACCCGACTTATTCAAGCCACCCAAAATTTTCCAACTTCATTCAAGTCACGTAAGAAAAAAAATGATATTTTGGTTTCAGTCAAGTCATCAATCTAACTCATTGGATGAACCCAACGTGAAGGACCCGTCTGTGATAAAAAAAAGATCAAATTTTTACACCTAAATAAACTAGTTCTCAGCAATGGAGATGAAAAAAGACAAGCTTGCTCTTTCACAAAATGAAGAGGACATGGAATTTTAACCAAAAAACCCGAACAGAAAAGGAGTAAAGGGTGAGAAAGTTGGCACCATTGAAAGTTATAAGGGTCGAAAATTATGGCATAAAGATCAATTTTAGGGGAGGACTTCCACGAAAAATCAGTAAGCAGCAATAGCAGTAAAGTGGTCTCGGGCTCTTGGTATCGCAGTGGAGAAAAGAGGAAAAGAAGCAGCAGGTCACGCGCATCGCAGGTGATGATCAAGTAAAACAGGAGCCGGGCTTCAGGTTAGAAGAAATCCAGTCCAAGCCCACAAGGAAAGGAAAGAATTAAAAAAAAAGAAGGTGAAGTCGGGCCGCGAACTAAGAGGAGGGACCGGGCCAAGTGAAATAAGAAAGAGAATGGTCCAGCGAAATGGGAAGGACAATGGGCTAAGCCCATAGACGGAGAAAAGGGAAGCAAGCCGAAAGGATCTGGGCACCAAGTTGGCCTGGTTTTAGGCCGAGAAGATTGCCTAGGGTCAGGCCCACATGAGAAGGGAAGGAGAGGAGACAAGAAGGAGGAAGGCCAAATGCGGGCCACAGTGTGGAAATGACAGGCTCAAATGCAAAGTAGCATGGCTGATGCAGCAATGGTGATAGCTTAGCCTGCTATTGGGCTGCCGAGAACGCCCAGACCGAGCCCACAGAGAAGCTGAGTGAAAGAGAAGGCAAGGCTGGGCCTGTTGAGGCTGGGCCGTGTCCTTATGCTTCATCATGCCACTTGGTCCAATCCTTTTTCTCCTAAATTATTTTTTGGCCAACAATTTATTCATCACATTTTTATAATTTTTGCAAAATTAGCACACAAAAATCTACAAAGCATATTGAAATTTTATTTAAAGCATGTATTGTTAGCAAATGTTAGATAATAAAAGAAAATTGAGATGTCGGTCACGTTTAAAACCACACAAGTCTTGCTTGTGACCTAGTCTTAAGGGGGTAATTTGAAGGCACTAAAAATCAGACCTAGCAAATGGGTCATTCGGTTCGGGTACGGGTCGGGTCAAGTTTGCATCGGGTCTTGTTCGGGTTACATAACATTTTGGGTCGCTTTGCTTTGGGTCGGATATGGTTCGGTTCGGGTCGATTTTGGGTCAACCAATTTTTGGTCAGATATGCTCGTTATGCCAAAACAAGCAACTTTGTAGAAAATTTCGGGTCGGGCATGATTCGATTCGGGTCAATTCGGGTTTCAGCTCCACTTTCGTATGAGTATATTTCGGGTGCCAGGTTGGGTATGGGTCTGGGTCGATCGGTTCAGGTTTCGGGCCTTGGTCAGTTTTACCAGGTCTACTAAAAATATTTATGTGCTGTATTAAAATATAAAATTAAATTAATTATTTGGGTCAATTCTTTTAATTAATTAAGCCCAAGAGACTTTCAAATCAAAACCCAACAGACTTCCAAGTCAAATCATGAGCCATGCCTGAACGACTTCCAAGTCAAGGCCCGATCGAAATCCAAGTCAAAGTTCAAGTCGAAATCCAAGAGACTTTCAGGTCAAAGCTCAAACAATTCCCAAGTCAAGATCCAATCAATGCCTGAATGACTTCCAAGTGAAGGCGCGGTCGAAGTGCAAGTCAAAGTTTAAGTCAAAGTCTAAATCACGACCATGCCGAAACGGCTTCCAAGTCAAGGCCCGATCGAAATCCAATAGGTCCCAAGTCAAAACCACCATCAAAGCCCAAGTCAAAGGCCCAAGTCAAAGGCAAAACATGTGACTCTTAAATCAAATCGATCTAAGATGAGGCCTGATTGAAGGTCCAAAATGAGGTCAATGCATATCTTGACTTTCAGGAGGAGGGGAGGTTTTCCTATTAGTGGACCCCTACCCCCTTCTTCATTCAAGGTTGGAAAATATAAAGAAATCACTGACACTCAAACATTCAATCTTGGAAGGAAGATAACAAGCACTTGCCATCCTTACTCGAAGATCAAGTATTTGTCTTGATTGAGAGTAAGCCTTTCAGGTCTTCTCTTAAGATAATCAAATGATTACTCTCATTGTATTCAATAGAGATTGTACACATGTACAAATCAATACAAAGATTCAATTTTGTACTCAAATTCTTGTTTGATTTATTTTAGTGTTAAAATTTGTGTTTACACCCATTTAAAAAATAAATGGGCATAGGTCAAGGTTTTCAAGCCGTTTAATAAATGGGTTAGGTTCGGGTTGAGGATTTCTTAGCCCATTTAAGTTCGACACGAGCACCAACTCAACCCAACCTGACCTGTTTGACAACCCTAAGGGTGATTGAGTGAGATCGAGAGATGAGTTCTAGGGTTTTCCAATGAGCAGCCCAGGAACTCAGCTCTAAATTAATTTCGAAGCCACCTTTTGAGCACTTGGCTTCTTTTGGAAAGAAATAAATGTAAATTGCCAATATTAAATATTTGGAGGGATTTTTTAATTTGTTTTTGATAACAAAAGGGAATTTTTTTTACTAACACCAACAATAATATTTTCCAACAAAGAAAATATTTGCGTTGCTAATGTCCACAATTTATAAGATATATAAAGAGTGAAAAAGTTTTTTTTTAAATAATGTTTATAAACACTTTTATTGGAACAAATTTTGTTGGCATTGCCTTTATTATTACCAACAGAACTCAAAAATTCCATTGGTTTTCATATGACATTCCAAACAATATTAAATCTATCGAAAAATCATTGGCATTGATATTTAGTACCAACAGTAATTTTTTCTATTTACATCTTTTTAATGGTGTAGAGCACTACTTTTGTAGTGAGATTGAGGCAAAATAGGTTCACAGTATGAGGCAGTGCCACTGTATAGGCTTGGTTCTGGCCTAGGAATCCATTCCTATATTAGGCTGCTACCCAATTCTCTAGGTCAGATAGCCAACATTGTCTGGAACTAGACCAGAGGATTGGACCTGCAAATGGCGTTGGAGCCCAGCCGGGTTACTGGATCAAAAGTCTGGTCCAGTTTTCTAATCCAGTCCACTTATTTTGAGACAACGTGATCAATTTAAAAAAATTTTAAAAAAAAGTCAGTTTTGAGTCTGAACACCAAGCAAGCAAGTCCAACCATTCATGGAGGAACAAATTAGGCCAATTGAGCATACCAAGTTTCTAATTGGAAGTGTGAAGGGTCACTCTCCGATACATGCTAGTTAAGCCCTTGAATGAGCCATACGGTTTTGAATTTGACGCATGCTTGTAGATGTTTCAGTGAACATACAAGTATACTATGTATATTCACTTTAATGAGTCTTGGCTGAAATGGAATTTAAAAGATATGTCTATTGCCATGAACATCTTTCAGTTAAACTAGTTGATAGGAACAATTTAATTTTTATATTTGTAATCTCAAGTCCAAGTTTTATCGCTTAATACTATATCGTTCACAAGAAGTTGAGTTTCAAATAGCAGAGTTAGCTCATGTATTTCAAGTTAGGCTAAATGAAAAGGGAATTACTCATAAATTAAGGTACAGAATACAAAAAGGCCCTCGAGATAGTCATTTGACCAACTGACAAACCAAGTAGTCAGGGAAAGCCCTAACATACCAAATTTACACCGAGAACTAGAAATAGTCGGTTGTATGATCGAAGACCTCTCAAGCTCTCTTTCAAAGGTCATAGGCCAACCTAATTGGTCAAACCATCTCTCTTCATTGGGTAAACTCAATTAGACCACGAGTTTAGCCGCCCTTGGACTTAATAAGGATTTAGACTATTTTGAAGTCCAAATCCTAGCTATTCTCACTCCCACATAAGCTAGTTTACCTCACCCGTCGGTGAAAGTCAACAATTCTAAAATATAGATGAAAGATCTCTCAAGTTTTTACTTGGCAAGCGTGACCAAAAACTCTAAATTGAAAGCATAGATTAGGAGTGGTTGGGCCTAATCCAATACTAATACTAATCCGCCATCAATGGGCTGAGCACAATCCAAGCCAAAACAAAAAAGCTACTAATCATCGCAAGAACACTATAAATCTAACTACAACCAAACTAACAAACAAGTAAACAAACATGAGCTACACAAAAGGGATAAATGACCCTAACCTAATCTAACAAGCTAATTAAACATGGATTAACAATAGAAACTAAACATTTAAACTAAAAACATATTAAACATGTCAGCTAAGTAAACATAATCTAAGCAAGCACAAAATATGAAATAGAGAGAAAATAGAGGGAAAACTTAGTCTTGATTGCTTGGATAGGCTTTAAAAAGCACCAACTTCAAGCAAAATCCACCGAAATAAACCCTAATGTACTTAGTTTATTACCCCCTAATAGGGTTTTTATTGGCTAACCCTAAACTAAACCTCAGTCTAAAATCAACCAAAAGCTCTCCCCAAAGCCACCTAAAAACTCCTCTTAAATAGTTGATCAATCAAAGGGGGGCATAAGAGTTGGAGTGGAAATAGGCATTTATGGCGTATTTAGGTTGATTTTTTCTGGGTAGCTACGACCAGTTATGCCACCACTTCGTTTTTTACCTGAAAATGCCTTAAGTTGTAGCTTTGACCATGAGGGTGGGAATCGTCACTGGCACTCATAGGGGTTGGTCAAAGGAGTGGGATCACCATTGGTAGCCATGGACCCCCTACACTTACTAAATCTTCACCTGTGTCTTTTTCTGTTTTGGTTGCCTTTTCCACTATTTTCATTCTAATTTCTGTCAATTTCTGGATTGACATTATTTCCTATAAAATAAACAAAACCAAATAAAAATCTTAAAAATTATGTAGGACCTACCTCATTGTTATATGAATTACAATTACATTTAACATATGCAACAAGCCCTTTAAACCACTTGGTTCCCGCAAATGAATGAGTGAGTCTCTTTATAGATGATGTACCCATGAAATATTTGAAATAGTTTTTGGATTTTTCCAAAGCATGGCGTATATACAAGGCAAAGGGCAAAATATGTAAACATCTGAATCGATTCTATCACTCTAACAACTGAGCTACTAAGTCATATATAAGCAAAACGTACAATTAAGAAACACTTAGGCTATGAATGCACCCCAACTCTCATTTTTCACCCTACACAACACAATGACATGACATGTACACCTTGATGCTCCATGCAAAGTATATTGACTCTTAACAAGAGGCTAAAACTAGCCCCAAAGATCATCTTTACTTGGATAATAGACTTCTTTTACTAGATGATCAACTTCACCTACATTTTCTTTCATTTTTTTTTTCCATCTGTCTCCTTATGCTCCTTTGCCTAGGTGGATAGTTATTGACTTATTAGGCCTTGAACTCTCAAAGGAACAACTTACCATATATTTAACCTGCTTTCCTAATTGGGGGTTTAATTTAGGTGTGCGAAGCACTTATTCAAGCCTAAACAGCTAGAGTTAAGCTCTCTCTCTAACACTCTTATTTTTCTTCTTTTTTTCTTTTTTTTCTTTTTTTTTGAAAAGGAAATTCGAAAGTCAACTAGCTAAGTAGGTTGTCCTCAAACCTAAATTTCAACAAACTATCACCAACAGTCAATGTTTAAGTGTACAAGGTACGTAAAATATCTCATGTATGGGGTGGATTATGAAAAATCAAAAAATACATAGTGGACAAGTGTTCTATCATGCATATTCTATTTATATACAAGTTAGCAACCAAGCTACTAAAGGTCATAAACTAATCAAAATGGCATAAAAAATCCTTAAAGCCAAGAAACAAAACTATACAAAGAATTGAACAATGTTTGCAAAAATATGCATAGATAGGTCATAAAAATTTGTACAAATCAACTCAACAATATACCAAATTCATTGGGAATCATTAGGAGTCATTGGGAATCATTAGGAGTCAAAGAGTCAAAACGAATACCATTGCCACACCTAAGTCTCATAGTGTTCTCATTGGGAGTCAAAGAGTCAAAACCAGCTATAAAAACACACAAAACATGCATGAGCCAAACTAAATCAACATCCACAACTAAACCAAAAGAAAAGAAAGGAAAATAAAAGGAAGGGAGAAGAGTTAGAATGATTATTCCAGGTTAAGTACTAATTATCCGAACAATGCCTCTCTAGGATGGTGCTATAGGAGGCCCGAGGAGCATTAACCACTCTTTCTTATTGGCCAAATGTGAGTATGTAACTCAAATGTCGGCAGAGCTCTCAAGAGCTTATCATATGTTGGTGCATGCATCATAGAATGGTGTAAGTAACAGAAGACTAATATCTTATAGAAAAGATAGCTAGTACCATCTCAAACTTATCAAATGCCATAGAAAAATTGAAAGCATAAAGAAAGTATTCCATATGATTTTCCTATGCACTTCCTCTAGGTATGTGCAATAAGGTCAAAGAAGGGATTATACCCTCTAATGCACCTAAGGACTTATGAAATGCAAGCAAATTAAAGAGAGTGATGGGAAGTAAGGGGATGATTGGGGGCTATGTTAAGTGACTTGGTGAGAGTGAGGATCTATATGCTCAAGGTTAGGAGCAACACCCACCATTGCACCATCCCTGCACGAGTCCTCTAATGGTGTCCCCTTAAAGGGAAGCTATAGCAATGCAATATCTCTTGATCTATCAAGTAAATAATCATCGATAATACTAGTGTCACCCTTAGAAGGCTCTCCATGCTCTGAGCTAAAGGGATGGTAGACTGACACACGGTCAAGACACTTATGGTAGTGTCTCTTAGCGTGCTAGATAAGGATAGATTAACAAATGATAAAGGACTCAAGGGATGGTCAATCACTTCCTCTAAGTTGATTGAAGGTGCATCAACCCAAAAAAAAAAAAAAAAAGACTCTAGAAGAAGTGAAGACTCACAATTATCATAGAGACTAACCTTAGGTCTAGACGAAGGTGGACTAGGGTTGATATTATACAATAGGTCACAATCCCTTATCTTATGACAAATATCACATTTGCATAGGATTTTATGAGTGGTTGGGTGTCAATTTAGAGGATTAGTGGGCATAATTGTGTGCTATTATGCCCCTTTTCTATTTTATGCTTAGATTCAGTGTTGTTGATGGTGTTTTATAGAAACTGGCGAGGAAACCTAAGCGCGGATAAAAAATTTATAAGGAATGATGCAAGAAGCCAAGAGCCCAAATAAACTAGCCTCGAACCCACAAGGAACATGGTTTACATACTATATAGCAGGGTTAACTCAGGTTAGTGTACACAGTCAACCCGAGTTAACTAGTTCAGGAATTTCACAGTTTGTCTGTGGTGCTTGCCATGGTGTGTGGTAGGGTAGTTTTGAGGTGTATCTTCTGTTTTCTACATGATTTGACATCTGCTGCTTCGATTTATGACAAAAGGCACGTTTTATCATCCATCAATCATCCATTTTCTTCCATCTACTAAGAATTAGACTCCATCCATCATCCTTTTGCTTCAGGTTTGCAATCAACGGATTCAAGCACTCATTCGGGCTGAGCAATTCTTTCCTTTTTCTTCTCTTTTCTTTATTAGATTTATTACTTTCTAGAATAGATTATGTAATTCATTTTAATTTGTAGTTTTAAATCTTGAGATTAATGTTGAACTTATGATTTTATGCGTTCTTGAATTGATTGTTTGGTATGCTTTTGAATTGTTAGGTTCATTTTATCCAATCTGGAGTTGGGATTGCTTGTATGAAGTTAGATCATCCTCTTGCATGCATCAGATATTTGATGAAGTATTAAAAGGTGAAATCTGAATCGGAATCACTATATTTGACTTGATTGTGTGATGTCTTGAGAAGGAATTGTTGATCGAGAAACCTAAAATGATAATCGCATGCCTAATGAACCTGAAGTAATCAAGAACCCATGAGATTTGATGATTGATATGATTTGGGTATTTCTCTCCGCCTTGAAAGAAGGTTGTGATGCCTTGATTATCGGTTTTGAAATTTCTTAAATAAAGAAAAAGTGTTTGATCTATTCTTGAACCGGATAATTGCTTGGCTAACTTAATTACCTGAATATTTACACATTAGATTAAAAAGTAGATTAATTTAATTTCAACCTCAAATTTTGATTTGCTTAGCCTATCTTGATAGGAGATGACCTTGATTTGCTATATCGCTAACATGTGCTTGCAGCCCTGTTAAGTTTTTGGGTTCATTGCCGGGGATTAGTGTCAAATATTGGATTTTTCTCGATAGCTTTAGCGAAGCATTTTGTTTTTCTTTGTTTAAAAAACCAAAAAAATTCAAATTTAAAAGATACAAAAAATTTGAGAAACAAACAATGTTAAGTTTTTATTTCCCCCAATTCAAGCATGAAATATTTTGCGGTATTTTAAGCGTTTAAATACTTTTATTGTTCCATGTGGTTATTGTGTGGGTAAATGGAAAATTTTAGACATCGTTAATGAGGGTGTGAATAGTGAAGCATGCGTTCTTTTAGAGTATTGGGGTTTTCGTGGTAAAAGCGTTGACGAGGCTGGGTATTTGCGTGAGCGGATTGCTTAGGATTCATTTGAATTTGAGAAGGCTAGTTGTATTTCTGGAGTGTCATTCCTTAATCCCTGTGCATTCAATGCTAGATCTTATTATGCCTCTTTTTAGTGTGACCTGCGTAATTCTTCTTACCATGCTATAAATTCGTGTTCTTATTATGCATGTTGTGCTCATCACCCGTGGATAATACTGATTTTATCCTAACCTTACCTGATTCATCTTTCCCTTCAGCTCAGTGCACGGGGTTTAAGACGGGTGAGCCTTTTCCGATAATTGCTAGGTTTAGTGTTATTGATGTATGTTTTGAGTTGGAAAATACTTTAGATATGGGGCATAATTTAGCTAAGATTCCTTATAGGGGTCTCGTTATATGTTTGTACATGAGGACTTTCCTAGCCTTGGTTTGGAGGGATGTAATGCATTTCTACATAAGGACTTTCCTAGCCTTGACCCATATTGCATGTACTGATGTACCTAGTGGATAAGTTTAGAAAAATCATTTGGAATGCTTTCTTGGATTTCTCTCTTGATTCTTCTGTGGCATTTGGTTCGGTGGAGAGAGTACCGACTTTCTTTGCTATGATTATCTTGATATCCCCTTATTACCTTGCTTGCGAATCCCATGCTAAGGAGTTTGATAAGCTTATACATGCTTTAACAATGTTTGATTTGATGAGCCGACCTTTGATTATGATGGAGTGGCTGATGCTCTATTTTCCCTGTTTGCGACGAGGCCTTAGCTTAGGTGCACTTAACACCTAACTTGGTAAAATCGTTATTTTTTGTTCTCTTTCCCTTCTCTTACTTCCTTTAGTTTTAACAATGCTATATGTAAGCATGGAGGAAGGGTTGTTTCATGTTTTCCATTTTAGTTTTTAATTTGCATACTTGATAGAGCATGTAGTTTTAGGTTTCCTTTTGTTTGCACTAGTGTGGTGCATTTAGTTGCATTTAGGTTTGTATATAGGATTTCATAGAGGATGGTGTGGATCGGTTTGAGATGTCTTCCAAGCATGCTTTCGTGAGGCAAAATAGCTTTCATGAGTTTGAGTGACTTTTGATGAGTGGCTCTTTCACTGTGTATAAATTTTTGTGAAAGTTTTGTAAATATTTTATGTTTTAGCTTTTGTCTTGATTGAGAACTTTGTTGTCCCCTTGGAATCCTTAGCACTAATATTTGCAAGCTACATGAGCCTTTGGTAGATATTTGGCGAGATCTTGAGCCTTATTTGGACTACTCATTATACTTAGTCTCATGTTCTTTTATATGTGACTTTTCTACATTGCAACTCTAGAACTTGCCTAGATTCTTGTTTAAAACCACATTCACATATATATAGTTGATGAGTGAAAGAGGCATTCTTTCTCTAGACATTTTAGCCACATATCCAAATAGCCTAACATTGTTACAGGTTTATCCCCTTTGAGCTTGTATTCATCATTGATGTGAGAACTTCATATTAGCCCTTAGCCATATGCACACATTTCTAATCTTTAAATCAAGCCTATGGAGTATCTCTTCATATATGCAGTAGGTAGTTTAGGGGGTAAATGGGTTTAAGTGGCTTTGGTATATTGGTTTGTTGAGGGGTTCGTGATATTAAGTATTTGGATTTGTTCCCCTCTTATTCGGCTTGTATATGTGCGTATGAATTAGGTTATGAGTTGATAGTCAGTGATTCTATGCCTTACACGACTTGAAATTTTCATTCCATTCCCCAAAGGAAAGAAAAGAGAAAAATCATGTTGAAAAAACAAGGACAAATTAAAAAATTCACAAAAAAGAGGAAAAAAAAGACAAATGTGAATAAGTGATTGGCATTGGATATGTAAATAGTTATGTCAACCCATTTCCTACTTAATTCATGGAGGATGTTCATTGTGTTTTTGTGTTTTGGAGGACAACTGAACTTCATCGTTACTTGGTGCTTTGTCGGTTTCTCCTTAGCTACTTGACTAAATAGCTTGACATTGCCCAAGCTAGTTAGCCCACTCCTTTTCTTTAAACCCTTTTTAGCTAATGTTTCAAACCAAGTAAAGTCCTCTTAATTGTCATGTGCACATCCCATTCCTAGTGGTGGAGAATTTGAGAGTCTTGAAAAGCATATGGTAGTTTACTTCTTTGGAATGAGTCTTGAGTGAACCTATGTTGTATTTCAAACACATGAGTGGGACTGATCCATATTTCTCAAAAGTGAGGCTTTACCAGTCCATATGGCTCTACTCGATTTCATGTGCTTGCGTGCTATGCTTTGTAGTTCTTTGGGGGTGATTAAGTTTGACATAGGGCTTATGGTCTCATTCTTCTATTGAAAACATGGACCTTCTCCTATTTTTAAAATGTCCTGTGTGCTAGGGGTTGCAATTGATTGATATTCTTACTTGTGATATTCTATGAGATGCCTAGTCTGGGTAGGTTGTTATGGTTTTTAGTCCTAGATGCGTCTCCCCTTGATAATTTTATCTAGTGTTTGCTTGAGAAAAAACAAAGCTTTAAGCATGGGCAGTGATGAATATCATATTTGCATAGGATTTTATGAGTGTTTGGGTGTTGATTTAATGAATTAGTGTGCATTCTGTTTTGTGCTAGGATTCGATGTTGTTGATGATGTTTTACAGAAACTGGCTTCGAGAACTTGAGTGCGTAGACAAAAATTGATAAGGAATGATACAAGAAGCCAAGAGCCCGTAAGAACTAGCCTAAACCAATAAGGGACATGGTTTATCCAGGTATATAGCAGGGGTAACCTGGGTTGACTAGTTCAAAAATTTAGCAAGGCAGACCCTACCACGGTTTGCCTATAGTGGTTGCCACGGTCCATGGCAAGATAGTTTTGGGGTGTCTCTTCAATTTTTTACATGATTTGATGTTTGTCACTTTGGGTTTGGTGATATAAGGCACATTTTTATCATCCATCCATCATCTTTTTTCTACCATCTAATTAGAACTAGACTCCATTTTAGAGTGAGGTAGAGCAAGTAAAAGAGGGAGATTTGCAAGGAAGCGTGATCGTGCTTGCAATCAACGGATTTAAGTATGCGTTCAGGCTGAACAATTCTTTCCCTTTGCTTCTCTTTTCTCCATTAGATTTATTTCTTTTTAGATTGATAGACTAAATTATGTAATTCATGTTAATTTGTAGTTTTAATCTTAGGATTCATGTTGACCTCGCGAGTGTATGTGTTCTTGAATTGATTGTTTGTTGTGCTTTTGAATTGTTGGCATCATTTTATCAAATCTAGAGTTTGAATCGCTTGTAAGATGATTGATCGCCTTGTTGCTTGTATTAGATTTTGGATAAAGTACTGAAAGGTGAAATACAATATCGAAATCACCGTATTTGACTTGATTATGTGATGTCTTAAGAAAGGACTTCCAATCGAGAGACCTGAAGTGACAATCGCGTGCCTAATGAACCTAAACTAATCGAGTATCCATGAGAATTTATAATTGATTTGATTTAGGTATTTCACTCTGCCTTGAAAGAAGGTTGTAATATCTCAATTATCGGTCTTGAAATTTCCTATATAAAGAAAAAGTACTTGACCTATTCTTGAACTGGATAATTGCTTGGTTGACTTAATTCCTTGAATATTTATCCATTAGATTAGACAGTAGATTAGTTTAATTTCAATCTTAAATTTTGATTTGCTTAGCCTATTTTGAGGGAATACAGTCCGATAGCTTGACCTAGTTGTGGGAGATGACCTTGATTTGTTACAACGCCACCTTGCGCTTGCGGCCCTATCATCTTACTTACAAAACACTCACACTGCTCATTAATTATCTCTATCATGACATTAAGTCTAGCATAATATTCATAAAAACTTTCATAATAGGGACAAGAATTCACATCATGATCAAAGATCAGCAATAAGAGCACATAACATGAGAATAAGAGGAATGTGGATGATATAGTCCCTAAGTTGATCTGCACATGGAGATTGTTGAGTATATTTAGTTTTGATGATAACAAATCCAAGTGTAAAACTTTGTCCAAGTAATCTTGCTCCAAACACGATCTTCAAACAGGCCTAACTGGTGTTTGTGATCTTTATTGTATTAACTGGTTTGCTACATGTGAGAACAAGTCTTCAAAACAGGTTTTACTTGGTGATTCTATATTAAGTCAAGAACACCCTCTCGACAGTTGATTGTAAGGCATGTTCCTGAACTCTAGCAATGCAAAGAACAACCCCAGCAAACAAGGTGGCCTTGGTGTTCATAGCAGCTCTACAAATCTTAGACAAGTTGACTGGTTCAAAACAAGAAGTCTTGGGTATATAGGTTTTATTTATTTAGACTCTTGTTAATATGCCAATCTTGAAAGTATCATTTTTAGCATTTCTTGAAAACGGTTTTCGAAAAGTTGCTTTGGGACACCATTACCAAACAACCCTGCAAACAGGGTGCCTAGGGTGTTCTCAAAAACTGCAGCAGCTACATCAGTCTTATCTGGAAATTTACTTCGGTTGGCTGCCAGATCTAAAAAGGTTCGTTTTGAATTTGAAAAAAAATTGCAAAACCGTTTTTGCTAAAGATTTCTCTTGAAAAGATTCTTATCCCTTATTTTTAGGTCTTGATTGAATTTGGGATAAATCAAGATTTTATCCTTTTCAAGACTAGACTACTCGGCCAAGATATTTTAAGAAAATCTTCTCTTCTCTCTTAGCCGTTGGAAATCTTTGATGAATCTTCTAAGCGACTAAAAATAGAGGATTTTTTCCTATCTTTTGAAATAATAGCCGTTGGGTTGTGCGTTTAAATATTGAAATTCTCTCTCCCATTTGACAACCCGGTTTTTACAAAGAAGTAAGAGATTTTTAGAGCTGAATTTCAAAGAGAAAAACCGTGAGAAGATTGTGCTTAACTGAGCTTTCAATTTCTTGGCATAATAGGACTTCATTGTACCTTACATCTGCTTAAGTCAGAAGCACTCCAGTAAGGTGTTTTGTACCCCTGTTCTCAGAACAGAAAGTGAGTGAGTGTGTCCTCAGTCGTGTGGACTTTGGACGTGTCCTATCTGGTGAGATTGGACGTGGTGTAACCTGTCTTAGGGAAGAAGGTTACGTGGATTACAAGTTGTAACAAGGAGTGTTACTTTTGTAACGTGCTCAGCCCGTTAGTGAAGTGGTTAAATCCTACACGAGGTAGGTCGTGGTTTTTCACACCTCAGTTGGGCTAGAGGTGTTTTCCACGTAAAAATTGTGTGTGCTTTATTTCCGCATTTATTACTTTGAATTTCGCTACTGAATCAATTGAGAACAACCGCTACAAACAAGGCGTAAGGTTGTTTGTGATTTACAAACAATCTCTGCAATCAAGTGCTACGGTTGTTTGTCAATTATTAGGCGAAAATCGACCACCACAATTCACCCCCCTCTTGTGGTTGTGTACTCTTGGAATTCAACAAGTGGTATCAGAGCGGGTTCTCTCAAAAGGGCTAACACCTTGAGAAATTCTGAAGATGAGTACACCACAAGGAATCCTTGAAGGGCAATCCATTACTCGTCCACCCTATTTCAACGGCCAACATTATAGTTGGTGGAAGAATAGGATGGAGAACTATATTCAGGCAGAAGATTATGAATTATGGATGCTCATCAAGAACGGGCCCCTTGTTCCCACCAAGGTGCTTGAAGATGGTAAGAAGCTTCCCAAGGAACCCATAGAGTTTGATGGTGAAGACTATAAAAAAAAGGAAAAGAATGCCAAGGCCAAGAAGCTATTATATTTTGGCCTAGGTCCAGATGAATATACACGTATCTCGGAGTGTGAGTCAGCTCAGGAGATATGGAATGCCCTCCAAGTAGCTCATGAAGGAACAAGTCAAGTCAAACAATCACGTATTGAGCTACTTATGAGGCAATATGAGTTGTTTGATATGGGTGATCGTGAGAACGTGATGGATATGTACACACGCTTCACCCACATAACAAACGAGCTAAAATCCCTGGGAAAATCCTTCACCACAGAAGAGCTGGTGAGGAAGATTCTAAGGATTTTGCCTCGGTCTTGGGAAGCGAAGGTGACAGCCATCCAAGAAGCTAAAGACATGAACAAGATCACCCTCGACGAGTTGATTGGCAATCTTCAAACCTATGAACTCAGAAAGAACTCACAATAAAAAGAGGAGCAGAAGAAGGATCGTGGGCTTGCCTTGAAAGCACAAGAGGATAATGACTCTGACCTTGAGGATGAAGAGATGGCCTTAATGACAAAAAAGTTCAAGAAATTCTTCAAAAAGGTCAAAGAAAACAGCAAAAGAAAAGACTTCAGTAAGTCCAGAAACACCCCCCGAGAACAGTTCACAGGGTGTTTCAAGTGTGGCAAACTAGATCACATTGTGAAGAACTGTCCACTACTTCGAGAAGAGCAAGAGCAAGAACACCCTAGGAAACAAGGTAGAAAACAAGCTGCAAGCAGTTCTGGGAGACGATTCTCGAAGGCTATGCTTGCTGCCTGGGGAGATTCCTCTGAGGATGAAGGTGAGTCTGAAACTGATGAAGGTGCTGTAGCTCTCATGGCACAAAGTGACACGGATTCAGATGATGAATCAACAAACAGTCTTACTGATCTCAAGAACAAGGTACGTGGTCTCAATAAAGCAACTCTCGAAGAACTTTTGTATACCTTGATGGATACTTGTGCTGAATTGAAACGAGATGTCCGAGACCTAGAACTAGAAAATGAGATCCTTAAAAATGAAAAACTGGGCTTACATGAAAATATTAATACGCTCAAAGAAAACCTCTTTATAAAAAAAGGAGATTATTCTCGAATGGAGGAAAAACTCTTTGAGGTGGAAGGAATGGTTGAGTCCTTGCACTGGAAACTGAGCTTATCACAACCAAGCGCTGGAACAAGTCCTCACAAGCCCTTGATTGGTTAAACACTCACCACAGTCGAAACAAAAAGGGACTTGGATATAAGCCTAAACGAACAGTTTACCCAATTCATAGAAAGTATGTGGGATTACCTGAAAACATTGTTTGCTTTCATTGTGGTAAAACTGGTCACTATCGATATTCATGTCCTCTGAGAAGGTATGTCATTGAAAAAAATGAAAGGTATGTGAAACAAATCTGGATTAGAAAAGATGAGCTTTACTTGTCTAAAAGAATGGGACCCAAGTGGATCTGGGTTCCCAAAACTAACCTGTGATTTGTTTTGCAGGCTGAAGTGAGAGAGAACAACCCCACAAACAGCCCAGCAAACAGGGTAAGAAACACCCTGTCAAACAGATCAGAAAACAACCTTGAAAACAGGCAGCTGTGGTATGTTGATAGTGGGTGTTCGCGGCATATGACTGGAGAAAAATCAAACTTTCTCTCACTTACAGCTTCAACCAGTGGGAGCGTGGCTTTTGGCAACGGCAAGTCTGGGACAATTGTCGGTGCAGGTAGCATTGGTAAAACTCTCTCCCACTCAATTGATAATGTGCACTTAGTTGATGGTTTAAAGCATAATTTACTAAGTGTGTCCCAACTGTGTGACAAGAACAAC
Source organism: Carnegiea gigantea (assembly GCA_029747015.1). Lineage (NCBI taxonomy): Eukaryota > Viridiplantae > Streptophyta > Magnoliopsida > Caryophyllales > Cactaceae > Carnegiea > Carnegiea gigantea. The sequence goes on along the minus strand of JAKOGI010000588.1, from coordinate 110,176 downwards.
CTAGTGGTGTTCTCACGAACACATTGCTTGGTTGTCAATGCCAACACAGGAGATGTTGTGTTAAAGGGGAAGCGACACAAAAATGTTTACAAAGTATGTATTTCCACTCTTCCCCAAAACAACCTGACTTGTTTGAGTGCTGTGAATGATGACATAATGCTCTGGCACAAGAGACTAGGTCATGCAAGCCTTACTCTTTTAAACAAACTTGTTTCAAAAGACCTGGTTATTGGACTACCTTCCATCAAATTTAATGATGACAAGGTATGTGAAGCTTGTGCAAAAGGCAAACAAGTCAGATCTTCTTTTAAATCAAAAAAATATGTAAGCACTACCCGACCTCTAGAATTATTACACATTGATTTGTGTGGTCCCATGAGGATAACTAGTAGAGGTGGGAAAAAGTATGTACTTGTTGTAGTGGATGATTACTCTTGATTTACTTGGACCTTGTTTTTGGCATCCAAAGATGAAACCTTTGAGAATTTTATTGCCTTTCCCAAAAAGGTTGAAAAGAGAGTAGGACACTCGTTAATTAGCTTGAGATCTGATCATGGAACTGAGTTTGAAAATGCAAGTTTTATCAACTATTGTAATGAACATGGTGTTGATCATAACTTCTCAGCTCTAAGAACACCCCAACAAAATGGGGTGGTTGAGCGCAAAAATCGCACCCTGGAAGACATGACCAGAACAATGCTTATTGCTAGTGGTCTTCCTAGGTATTTCTGGGCAGAAGCATTGAACACTTCATGTTACATTATAAATAGATGCATGATCAGACCCATTTTGAACAAAACTCCTTATGAACTTTTCAAGGGCAGAAAACCCAATATTACGCACCTAAGAACATTTGGTTGTAGGTGTTTTGTGCATAATAATGGGAAGGATGCCTTAGGAAAGTTTGACCCTAGGAGTGATGAGGCAATATTTCTTGGCTATTCTTCTCACAGCAAGGCATACAAAATCTTTAACAAAAGGACCTTGTGTATTGAGGAAAGTGTGCATGTGCTTTTTAATGAATCTAACTTGTTGAGTGAGAATGATGCACAGGAAGATGAACTTGAATTAGGTCTTGTTCGAAAAGAAGTGTTGCTCCAAGATAAACGAGGTAAGAACACCATGGAGAAAACAACTCCTGAAGGTGTTCCTTAGAACAGCAGGCAAGGTGAACACCAAACAGGAGGAAACACCGTTGAACCCTGTTCGGGACCATGTTCTTCAGGAACAGGCTTACAAACAGGTGCAGAAATAGGCTCAGGAGATGATCGTAAGCTTGATATTATGACTAGAGTAGAGCATGGGTCTGTGGATCCTCTTACTCCACGACCATGGAAGTACCATAGCTCGCACCCCCTTGATCAAATTCTGTCTGATATTAACACTGGAGTGCAAACTAGATCTAAACTTAAGAATTTTTGTGCTTTCTATGCTTTTCTTTCTAACATTGAGCCAAAAAGTGTGAATGAAGCTCTTGTAAATTCAGATTGGGTCACGTCAATGCAAGAAGAGCTCCATCAATTTGAAAGAAACAAAGTATGGCACCTTGTACCTAAACCTGCAGAGAGAACAATCATTGGAACCAAGTGGGTGTTCCGAAACAAACTGGATGAGTCAGGAACAGTCACTAGGAACAAGGCACGGCTGGTTGTTCAAGGGTATAATCAAGAAGAAGGAATCGATTATGAAGAAACCTTTGCACTAGTTGCTAGAATTGAAGCCATTCGAATCTTAGTAGCCTTTGCAGCTCATATGGAAATCAAGCTATATCAAATGGACGTGAAAAGTGCATTCCTCAACGGATACCTTAAAGAAGAGGTGTATGTCAAACAACCCCCTAGTTTTGAAAACAGTGAATTTCTTAACCATGTTTTCAAACTTGACAAAGCTCTTTATGGCCTAAAACAAGCTCCTAGAGCTTGGTACGAACGGTTGTCAAGTTTTTTAATTGAAAATGATTTTAGAAGAGGCAAGGTAGACAATACCTTGTTTCTAAAATCTAAGGGGGAACATTTATTGATTGTCCAAATATATGTTGATGACATTATATTTGGTGCAACTCATCATGATTTATGCAATGAATTTTCAAATATGATGAGGAGTGAGTTTGAGATGAGCATGATGGGTGAGCTTAACTTTTTCTTAGGCTTACAAATCAAGCAAACTCCAAACGGCACCATGATCCATCAACAAAAGTATATCAAGGAGCTACTTAAGCGTTTTGGGATGGAGTTGGCCAAACCCGTAGACACTCCTATTTCTCCTTCAACCAAGTTGGTTATGGATGATGGGAGTCCCTCAATTGAGGGGAAACTCTATAGGGGCATGATTGGGTCACTCTTATACCTAACCGCTAGTAGACCTGATATTGTTTTTAGTGTTGGTTTATGTGCCCGTTTTCAGTCTAATCCTAAGGAAACTCACCTTAAGGCTGTTAAACGGATACTAAGGTATTTGAAACATACACCCAATTTAGCTTTATGGTATCCTAAAGGTTGCAATTTTGATCTTGTTGGATATGCTGACGCTGACTATGCTGGATTCCTAGTTGATAGAAAGAGTACCTCAGGTATGGCTCACTTTCTTGGACCTTGTTTGGTATCTTGGGCTACCAAGAAGCAACATTCAGTTGCCATGTCCACAGCAGAAGCTGAATATGTTGCAGCAGCTTCATGTTGTGCTCAACTGTTGTGGATAAGGCAACAGCTTAAGGACTTTTGTGTTGACATTGGATGCATTCCTATTTTTTGTGATAACACAAGTGCAATTAACATTGCCAAAAATCCATGTCAACATAAAAGAACAAAGCATATTGACATTCGACATCATTTCTTGAGAGATAATGTTGAAAAGGGTTTAATCTCTATGAACTTTTGCACAACGGAAAATCAAATTGCTGATATATTCACTAAGGCACTAGCTAGAGATCAATTTGAGAGAAATAGACTGGAACTAGGGTTGGTGAGAACACCATGAGTTACCTATTTTCAGAACATGAACTGGGTTTGGTAAGATCAACCTTTACACCCTGTTCTCTCCCCCTGTTTGCAAATCTTATTAACAACAGATGTTATTGCATACACTCGAATTGCGTGCATTTTGTCTTTACTTATCCACTTAGTGCAGCATAAGGGGATGTACTGAAGCCGCCTTAATACCATTAAGTCCAATCAAGATCAGACGGCAAAGAACAGGCATAACGAAGAGAACAGGTACGCCCCTTGGTTGCTCGATGTGTTTTTCCTTCCCAAGGCACAAGCTTTTAATTCTCACACCCATTGCAAACCAAGAAATCTTCTAAAGATTTTGGGTGCTCTCTCTCTCTCTCTCTTTCTATATGCCCTGTTCTCAGTACTGCAAAACCTGAGAAACCTGCAAAGCCTTAAACCCTAATCTCTCTCCTCTAGCAACAATGGCTCTCAACAACTCCTCTCAATCAAACGACCTCGTTCTTGCGTCCTCAATCCCTGCTCCTCCTCGCCCAATCCTGTACAAGCCTTTCAAATTCCTGAAAAGCTTGTCCCTACACTCAGTGGGAATGGGGATGGTTGATATTCCCTTCGAATGTGGAAGGGAATTGGTGTTTCTTGTAGGGACAATTGCTTGTCTCATTAACGTCGAGTCTGAGGGTACACTATCGGGGTCTCAAGACCAAATCTTGGAAACCCCTGAAGGGTTTAATTTTGAGCCCTGTTCTTCTGGGTTGTTTCCTGAAACAGCGCCAGAAATAGGGGCTGCCTCTGTCGAAGGTGTGTTTGTGGAGGATCTGGATGTCGATTTCTAAGGGAAGTCGAATGAGACATCAGAGGAGAGTTTAGAGAAGGATTCTCTCCCTGAAGCTGAAACCCCCACTCCGGTCGCTCAAACTGGAGAGAAAAGGAAAAGGGTGAAAATAGTGGCCAGGCGTAGCCGAATGCCACAAACAAGACCACAACCAAGGTCTCAGCCCTCTCAAACTCCCTCTTCTCCACAATCCTCCAAGCCTTCTCGCAAATCTGTGAGACTAGCTTTTCAATCTTCTTCCCGTATCTCCAAACCCTTTGCTCCTGTCATCGAGGAGATTTCCTCCTCTTCTACCGAAGGGTTCTCGAGTTCTGACTCTGAGAACACCTCCTTCAAACAGGGGACACCGGTGTTCTCCGAGTCCTCTGAAGAACAAGCCCCTCCAAAATCACCCATTAAACCTGCTGTGAAGCCCTCTCCTGCAAAAACACCCCTCAAGCGAAAGCCCAGAACAGCCCCCCTACCTGAAGCTACCACCTCTGTTCCTACCCCCAATCGCCCAAAGTAGTTCACTCCCTCTCCTATGTCAGACAAACATGTGCAGTTGCTTAAGCGCAATGTCATCAGGGGGAAGGTAGTGAATGTAAGCTTTTTCGAGGAACAGGGTCTGGGGGTGTTTCTGAATAAGTTGCGGGCCCAAGGCTGGCTCGACTTGTTTACAAACACCCAGTTGGGGTGTTCTGTGCCTGAGTTGGCTGAGTTTTACGCCAACTGCAGTGTCACCGAAGGGGTGGTGACTAGTTTTGTGAATGGGCAACACATTCAGGCTGATGCGCCCACACTTGGAAAACTTTTGGGAGTACCCTCACAAGGCTTTGACGTGTATGTGAGGGAAGACAAAACAGCCCTAGAAACAGCCAGGCTCTTAGAGGTGTCCCAACGCCTCAGTCAAAAACAGGGCCTGAGAACACCCCTCTCTGTCAAGAAGGGTGAAATGACCTCCCTGCACCAACTATTGTTTATGTTCACTATCAAGAACATAATTCCGCGAGGTCAAGGGCGAAACTCAGCTGATGCCCTCGATCAATGCCTGGTGGACTTACTGGATCGGGAGGAACCAATCAACCTCCCTGCAATCATGATTCGCCACATAGGGCGAATTGCGAACACCACCCGGGCCCATGATCTTGGATATGGGTTTCTGCTGACAAGGGTGTTTGAGCACCTTGAGATAGTGCTCACACGGCGAGTGGCGGCCCAAGTCGTTGATGAGATTGGGATTGACACTCTGCTCGGGTGTGGCTATGAGGTTGGCGAAGGGTCAGTCTCCAAACAGGGTCGTCGACCACCTCGACCACCTGTTTCTGGGCAACCTTCCTTCAAACTTAAGGCTGTTCTTGAGGACAATGCTCGCCTCAAGGATGCGCTCTCAGCTGTCAAGGCTGCTCTTGCTGAGAAGCAAGCCCTCTCCGCCAAACGCCATGAGGAATTGCTTATCCTTCTCTCCACTCTTGCCCCCAGCATTCCTCCTCTGCAAACGAGACCACCCCCTGCACCATGATTCTCTAGGCTGTTCTCTTGTTTCCTCCTCCCCTCTTCATTTTTGGCATTGTCCTGTTTTTAATGCAATATCTCTTTCATGATGCTTCTTGCACCTTATGCTCTATATTTCTTTTCTTGCATTCATACTGTTGTTTATGCTTTTTAATGATGCCAAAAGGGGGAATAAGACCATATGAATAAGACCATATGATCTATGACCTAGCACCTAGAGGATCCCTATCAGCATTAATCGTTGTTAAGCTTTTTAATTTTGTCAATATGGTCACTTGGTTTGTCATCATCAAAAAGGGGGAATTTGTTGAGTATATTTAGTTTGATCTATGACCTAGCACCTAGAGGATCCCTATCAGCATTAATCGTTGTTAAGCTTTTTAATTTTGTCAATATGGTCACTTGGTTTGTCATCATCAAAAAGGGGGAATTTGTTGAGTATATTTAGTTTTGATGATAACAAATCCAAGTGTAAAACTTTGTCCAAGTAATGTTGCTCCAAACACGATCTCCAAACAGGCCTAACTGGTGTTTGTGATCTTTATTGTATTAACTGGTTTGCTACATGTGAGAACAAATCTTCAAAATAGGTTTTACTTGATGATTCTATATTAAGTCAAGAACACCCTCTCGACAGTTGATTGTAAGGCATGTTCCTGAGCTCTAGCAATGCAAAGAACAACCCCAGCAAACAAGGTGGCCTTGGTGTTCACAGCAGCTCTACAAATCTTGGACAAGTTGACTGGTTCAAAACAAGAAGTCTTGGGTATATAGGTTTTATTTATTTAGACTCTTGTTAATATGCCAATCTTGAAAGTATCATTTTTAGCACTTCTTGAAAACGGTTTTCGAAAAGTTGCTTTGGGACACCATTGCCAAACAACCCTGCAAACAGGGTGCCTAGGGTGTTCTCAAAAACTGCAGCAGTTACATCAGTCTTATCTGAAAATTTACTTCGGTTGGCTGCCAGATCTAAAAAGGTTCGTTTTGAATTTGAAAAAAAAAATTGCAAAACCGTTTTTGCTAAAGATTTCTCTTGAAAAGATTCTTATCCCTTATTTTTAGGTCTTGATTGAATTTGGGATAAATCAAGATTTTATCCTTTTCAAGACTAGACTACTCGGCCAAGATATTTTAAGAAAATCTTCTCTTCTCTCTTAGCCATTGGAAATCTTTGATGAATCTTCTAAGCGACTAAAAATAGAGGATTTTTTCCTATCTTTTGAAATAATAGCCGTTGGGTTGTGCGTTTAAATATTGAAATTCTCTCTCCCATTTGACAACCCGGTTTTTACAAAGAAGTAAGAGATTTTTAGAGCTGAATTTCAAAGAGAAAAAACCGTGAGAAGATTGTGCTTAACCGAGCTTTCAATTTATTGGCATAATAGGACTTCATTGTACCTTACATCTGCTTAAGTCAGAAGCACCCCAATAAGGTGTTTTGTACACTGTTCTCGGAACAGAAAGTGAGTGAGTGTGTCCTCAGTCGTGTGGACTTTGGACGTGTCCTATCTGGTGAGATTGGACGTGGTGTAACCTGTCTTAGGGAAGAAGGTTACGTGGGTTACAAGTTGTAACAAGGAGTGTTACTTTTGTAACGTGCTCAGCCCGTTAGTGAAGTGGTTAAATCCTACACGAAGTAGGTCGTGGTTTTTCACACCTCAGTTGGGCTAGAGGTGTTTTCCACGTAAAAATTGTGTATGGTTTATTTCCGCATTTATTACTTTGAATTTCGCTACTGAATCAATTGAGAATAACCGCTACAAACAAGGCGTAAGGTTGTTTGTGATTTACCAACAATCTCTGCAATCAAGTGCTACGGTTGTTTGTCAGTTATTAGGCGAAAATCGACCACCACAATTCACTCCCCCTCTTGTGGTTGTGTACTCTTGGAATTCAACAGAGATTGAGTGTGCAAATTGAAGGAATGGGAGGAAGGGCACCTAGAAGTGTCACCAATATGTTTAGATTCGTATTAATACTAAGCTAAGGACTCAGACAAGTCTCATATATTACCATCATTTAAGGAGCAAATACTACTATAGCACATGGACTCAAAAGTAGCTTGGGTCTCATGGCTTATGCCCTCAAGGCAACACTTTATATTTCCTATTTTTGATATGTATCATTAAATCTTGACAAATATTGCCAAAAAGCTTCATGCTCAAATTGAGATAGATGGAAAATAGGGATTTTGATTTTTTTTTTTTTGGGTTCAATTTTTTTTTCTTTTTTTTTAATTTTTGGTTTGGGCCTTTGCCAAAGGCCTAGCCTTAAATGCGCAAGCAAACTCCAATATTGAAAAACATCAGTTGCATGGCAATGGCACCAAAAACTTGATAGGAAGAGTTTAAGTTTTAAATTTGTAGCTTGAAGGTGCAAAATTTATCGCCTAGTACTTGGGATACCATCCACTGGAAGTCGGATTTCAAGTATCGATTTTAGGTCAACTATTTCAAGCTAGGCTCAATAAAAAGGGAGTGACTAATGAATTAAGCAAACGAATAGAAAAAGGGGCTCAGGATTGTGATTTGACCAATTGAGGAACCAAGTAGCTAAGGTAAACTCTAAACTTCTAAACCTATATCTACAATTAGAGATGGTTGGTTGCACCATAAAAGACCACATAAGCCCTCTTTAAAGGGCCATGGACTAGTCTAAATGGACTAACCAACTATTTTCATGTGGTTAGTGCAATTACACCATCAAATTAGTAATCTTCAAACCTAGGTAGGAGTCAAAATATTTTTTATGTCCAAGTCTTGACTATTCTCTTTCCTGCACTAGCTAGTTGACCCCACCTTTTGGTATAAGTCAACTGCCTAAGAATATGGATGAAAGTTTTTTTAAGCATTTTTATTGGACACTTGGCAGACATGAGAAAAAAGTCTTAAGTTAAAAGCGTAGATTATGTGTGATTGGACCTAATCCAAGACTAATCATCCATCAGCAAGCTAATCACAATCCAAGCCTACAAAAATGAGGTACTAATGATCATCATGAGAACATTATAAATCTAATTACAACCAAACAAACAAATAAGTAAACAAACATAAGCTAGAGAGACATGAACCTAACCTAATCTAACAAGCTAATTAAAAATGGATTAACAATAAAAACTAAATATTTAAATGAAACAAAATCAAACACCACTTAACAAACATAATCTAACCCAGCACAAAATATGAAACGAAGAGAGAAAATGAATAAAAAAACTTAGTTTTAATTGATGAGCTTCAAAATGCACAAGCTTGAAGCAAAATCCACCTAAATAAACCCTAATCTACCTAATTTATTACGCCCCCTATTAGGGTTTTTAGTGACTAACCATAAATTAAACCTCGGTTTAAAACCTACCAAATGCTCACCCCGAAGGCCACCCAAAAACTCATATCCAAAAACTCATATTAAATAGTAGTTGAACCCACATGCATGGGGGCACAGGAGTTGGAGTTGGAGTGGGAGCGGGCATGGGCAGCTGTGGCCACGTCCTGGTTTTTGCCATGAAAATCCCTTAAGTTGTAGGTTTGACCATAGGGTTAGGGATCACCATTGGCACCCGTGAAAAGTGGGGATCATTATTGACAGCCATGGGATCCTATGCTTCCTAAATCTTTCCTTTTTGGGGGGCCTTTTTCAAGGTTTTGATCCTAATTTTTCCCGACTTTTGGATCAGCATCATTTTCTACAAAATAGATAAAACTAAATAAAAATCTTAGAAATTATAGTTTATCACGAGCAAAAGTTAGATAAATCAAGGTATAAAATACGATAATTTTGGATCGAACACGAGTCAAGGCATCCATGAAGTCAGTGTGATTGATAGTATCATATCAAAAATATACTAATTGGTTGATTCAAATGCCAAAGTCCTGCTTGCCACATCTAATTGCGACATTTGACTATTTGCTTAGTAATGTTCTTTAGTTTTATTTAATGAAATTGTGGTTCAAATGCTTAGTTTTTATCATATTACTGAACCATAAAATTGGAAAAGAAATTGACATCGCCTGTGCATTGTGGGACTGCATAAATATTTGATACATTTAAATATTGTCTTTAATTGAATCAGTCAAATTAGTTTAGTTGCTTAGTTATCTTGGTAATATAATTAGTGCACTTAATGGAAAAGCAAGATTACTTTTGTGCATTCACTGAAATTGGAAGCAATGACACTTGGTTGGATATATAACTGAGTCAAATGCACTTCCTTATCAAGGGCTAGCATGTAATGCAAAGTAAAACCAGCTTCAGGTCCAGTGCTTACATTAAAGGAAAGAGTCACTTTCACAAGAAGAAAGAAACTTGATCGTCTTTCACCAAAGAGGAAACCAACGACCATGAGCATTTAGTGGATAGTCAAAATTTGTCTCTTGAAGCAAGTAGCCCAAATTTGAGCCTACTTCTCACACCAAAATGAAGATCCCAGGCGGTTATGAAGCCGAGTTCAAGCCACTATTCAAAACACTATCAGAGAGAAGATTTCAAAGCATATTCTTATTCTCCGCCAACTAGTATCTTAGCAATAATGAGTCTATAGGTCGCAAATTGGTTGGGTAATCATCATTAGAAACCACATGTTTTTCCCCATTTCTACCTATGCTCCAACGAGATGGTTACCGTCGTTCTGTATGATGATTCCTCTACCCAAGGCTCATTTGAATTCGAGTTTAATTCTAAATTTAAAAAATGAGACTTCACCACTTCATTGTTATACATCTTCTCAGTACTAGACAAATTTTCCATGTCAACCGGGTTGTTTGCCATAGAATTTATATTCACACAGTTGCATTGATCATAGGTTTCTCTTGATGAAGTGCTGTCAAAAGGATGACTCTCTTAACACATTGACTGGATATTGATCGTTTACGTCCACTATATCAATCTGAAGCTGAATCGTGTTGGAGTATGAAAGTGGGTATTGTCTAACATTGATAAAAAAAATTCAAAGAATATAATAGTAGGTGTTGTCCCACATTGATGAAACTAAAGGGCTTAAGTGTCTATATAAGTTTGTGAGTTACTCTATCCTTTACTAATTGGTTTTGGGTTGGAACCTCATTTGAACTCATATACATAACTCTTTGCTCATGGCCCAATTGATATTTAAAATTTAACAAAGTATCAGAGCGAGTTGCTCGATATTGATTTGGGCCTTGTTAGTAGCTCACACGTGAGAAGACGTGTTGTAGAATGAAAGTGAGTATTGTCCCACATCGATAAAAAATTCAAAGAATATTATAGTAGGTGTTGTCATACATTGATAAAACTAAAGGGTTTGAGCATGTATAATTGTAGAATGAAAGTGAGTATTGTCCCACATCGATAAAAAATTCAAAGAATATTATAATAGGTGTTGTCATACATTGATAAAACTAAAGGTTTGAGCATGTATATAAGTTTGTGAGTTACTCCACCCATCGCCAATTAGTGTTTTAGATTGGAACCTCATTTGAAGATATATACATGACTCTTTATTCATTGCCCAATTGATATATAGAATTTAACAAATCGACCAATCATCTAGCCTTTAAGCACCCGTTACACTGCCAGATGAGTCTGGAATCCTTTTTCCTTTTTCCTTTTTTTTAAGAGCAGAATCTGGAACCTTGTAGTTGATCATATCCCAAATCCATTATATCCCATTGTAACTGCTGCTAGAGCTAAGAGAGCTAACATGGAATGGCGACGTCGTAGAAGGCTTATCACAAATCCAAACGCACAGACGTCTCCTGCTCCAACTCTTACGAGAGGTGGAACATTCTTTTTCACTAGTCCAAAACTACTGAATTCATTGAAATCAAGATGGATTCAAAACCCACAACACTATGGCAAAACGATTCATTTTCTGGTGGTTCCATGTGTGGTTCTATGTGGGAGTTTTTCAACTTAAGGGCAGCATCTATACCATAGTTACTGGGATCGCTCTATACCCCCACGATCCCCGTTCTGGATAAATGATCTAAAGCCTAAATTAAACTAAACTTATCGAATAAGTAGCAATCCGTATTCCGGACCAAGCGACCCAGAAAGTGTTCCTGGTAACTATGATCTATACAGGCAGCGGAAGTGACAATTATCATGTATCAAAATCAAAGTGGCGACACAAGTTGGACAGATGTGCATTCATATTTAGGGAGATAATCAAATACTCATCTTTTCTATCCAAGGCATCATCGAGCCCCATGGCAATTTAATTTAAGATTCTCCTTTAAATTTAAGACATCCAATATAACATGCATTAAGCGTTAACCAGCTAAAGTCCTTCGCATACTCAAAGAAGGGAGCAGGCCAGCAAGGTCTTTGTTTTTCTTTACCTATGTTGTGGTCATTCATGTTATTGTGCGATTCTCTAATAGACTATCTAATATGCAACACCTTTGAATTGTATCTTCAAAGCAGAATTATTGAGGTTAAAAAAGCTAACTTAAATACGGTTAAATAATTAATAGATAGTGGTAAATGAAAATAGGCTCACCCTGATAACCTGTGGGACTCTAATCAATCCAACAAAGTTTGAGAGCTAAAGGAATTGTGGCACAGTCCAAGACAAGTCCTGGAAACAGGTTGATTTTATCTCACAAATCAAGCTTGATTTGGCCAATTGCTTCTCTGCTAATAATGATTGAAGCCTAAGCCAAGTTAGTGGCAGCACTCGATCGGGCATACCTTATTATTATGAAAAGGGGAAAGGGGCTAAACACTAAAGTGAGCTCACAACTACGAGACAACTATTAGGAAATCAAACGAGGATAGATCGTCGTTACTTTAACACGAGAACAAGTGTCCATCATTGCAGTGTTCTTTCATGTGGATGTTCACTTGAAATAATTCAAGGAAATGTGCACAACCACAATAAAAGCTTTTACAAGATTTCGAATTTTGTTATTGTAAATCCCGAGTAGGCTTATCAGGATTCATTTTCTCCCAATATGGAGGCCTAGCTAATTATTGTCGTTCTTGTAATAAATAGAATACGGAATATGATCATCTTTCTTGGTCACATTGACAAAGAAATGAAAGAATGAAGAGATGAGCAACAAATTAACACAGCACAAAAGCGAAGAGACCTTGGAAATGTGAATGCAAATCATTTTTTTTATAATAAGAGAATGCGCCTTGTTCCGCAGGAGATCAGCTAAACCGTACTGCGAAGGCATTAAGCAACTTAAAGCTGAAGAAAGCAAAGAGGAATAATTCTTCACAGAGGAAATCTCTATGGAAAAACTAAAGATGCCCTTTATATCAACATTCAACACCTATAAAAAGAAGGCAGAGAATGTTAAGACCACAACCAGCCATACATACAACGATTTATAGAATACACAGAAGCTAAGCATATCAAAACCAATGGCAAATAGAACCAAGACTGCAGCTCTTGTAACAGCTGATGTTCAATTCGAGCCCTACTGTGAACGGCAAAAGGACGACACAACCGACACCCTCGTCCTGCATCTTCTGGGTATGCCTCATTTTACCTTCTCTAGTCTTTCCCTCGAATTCTCTCTTACGGTCTTACCAACATTGCTTCGGTAGGGCTCCAGTGTATGGCTCGTGATCATATTTGGGTTTTTTTAGAGGGGAGCGGTAGGATTAGTAAACTTGACTTTCACATGAAATTCGGATAATACAAGCTCAGACACCACTGAGCGACTTAAAAAACTATATTGATAATGTAATACGAAGATAGTTGGTAAGCTAATACACAACACATTAACACATGCATAACCAGTTTTTCAAATTGGCTTTTGTAAGCTTATATACAAGCATCCCTTAATTGCGAAACGTGGTTGAGTAATCCCACTGAAACAAACCCATCTTATGTATGCGGTAGACTTCAAGAAAGATCAACTGAAGGTTCAAGTCAACAGCCTCGGAGTCCTCAAAGTGCGTGGAGCGAGGCCTATAGATGGAGGACGTATGAGTCGCTTTCTGTACGAAACCAAGATACCACAAGGGTGTTATGCAAATGACATCCGAGCTAAGTTCATCAATGGCCGCCTTCATGTTATAATGCCCAAAAAAGTAGCAGCTCCTCCACAAGTTCCATAGGACCAGCGCCAGGACCAGCCGCCATCAACATCTTCAGCTTCTCCACAAGCTCCAAAAACAGAGGCTGCTTCAAAGCCGGAAGCAGAGGCCCTAGTTTCTAATGATCAGAAATTAAAATTTCCAAGTGCTAAAAATGGTAAAATGGAAGCAATAGCTGGTTATGATAAGGCAAATGATTGTGTGTTTGGGATAGGAGGGTCCATGGCAAGGCTGCAAGTGGGGAAGAAAATTTCTGTGAGTTTCGGAATGGCAATGCTGGCTGCGGTCGCTATTGGAATATATGCCACTTATAAATGCAGGACTGAACCTTCTTGTCGTTCTTCACGTATTTGAGGGTTACATGCAATAGTAGGCTCTTGTTTGCTTCCTTTCATGTTTGTACACTGAGTCTACATAACTAATGGACTTGATCAACTGTACAGAATGATTTCCCCACGTCCATAATGATTTGAGCGATAAATTATGAGTTCCATACAACTTAAAACTTTCAGCAGTTTGGGTCAAAATAAAGGCCACTCACATTCACGCATTAAGTAATTCTTAAAACAATGCACAAGGCCGTAGTTAGGTAAGGGTGCTTGGGGCCTTGGCAATTACAAGTGTTATATCGGAGACATAGTTACCAGGGCCACTTGTTATCTGCAAGTCCATATTTCAGAATCCTCCAATCTATGTTGGCCAAATTTGTGTACAATTAGCAATCGCATTCTTCCCAGCTAACATCAATGTCTGAAAAAACCTACTGATTTCACCAATGTTCCACCTCAGGTGGGATGTTGGGTTCCCAAAACAAACAATGGTTTAAAATCCACCCTCAGGTACCTCTCAGGTATACCTTGTGAGGGCATACAACAGGAATGGCCCATTTCTTTTATGTACTTATATCTTGTCTTCTGAGGTACAGAAGATGTTATTGCACAAAGAGAGACTGGAAGCCATTTAAGGCTTGCATTTTTGAGCTGCAGATTCCCAGTAACCAGGCCATGAACTTTTGAGCATAAACTGGCCAAAGTTGCAAGTAATGTTGTCGTTTCTTATCCAACCTCTGTTCTTTAGTTTTCTTGGTTTTGTGTGATGACTAACCTGTCAAAAATGAGATGTCATCATGATGACACTGCCTCCTCCTCCCCTCCCAACTGTAGAAAGCAATTTCGCATCATGGTCAGGGGACATGTAAACTAGAAAGGAAATAATATTACCAAAAATTGCCACTTGCTGTTGCCAATTTGCTGCAAGAAGAATACAGTTAAGCATACCAGAAGTTATCAATCTCAAGGCTAAACCGTCATGGAAACAAAAATGCCCAAGTCAGAATTTCACCAACCCTCTGTAAGGTATTCACCTTGAGTGGATGAACCTCCTCTGAGGCATCTAGCTTGCAGCCGCTAGTTCGTTCTATCACCAAAGAATTCTACCAGACATATGCTCTTAAAAGAGAGTTTTTACTTATCATTGATTGAGTCACCTGGAACTCTAATGCCAGATGCTCAGTATGACAGCAACGCTGAATAAAAGGAAAAGCACGACATCTCCACCAGGCAAAGAGGACCTGTGGATTGAGTCATGAATTCGGAAAAACTAGTCAAGATAATCAAGAGGCTAAAATATCGTCGATCTTCAAATCTCAAGAACATGAAATCTGTTTTCAACAGGTAACAGTATCAAACATGTGCTTACCCTGAGATTACATCTTCTTTAATTACTCTGACAACAATGATTACCACCTGTTGCCAATGTCTTCAAGGTAATTATAAATTCAGATTGCTGTTAAACTCAACTAGTAAACTTCTAGTTCGAGAACAGAACATAGTTCTCAAACAATCTTTTTGATAAATTAAACCTTCTGTTTATGTTCTAGGATTGTTGTCTTCCCATATGATCAGATTTATTAGGCCTTTCTTTCCTTTCACCTTTCAGAGAAACAAAATTGCTTCTAGAAAACAAATGCTCATAAGGACAAAGGGATTTCTCAAAAGAATTCAGCCCATGCTATCACAATATAAAATGCACCAGTACCTTAGTTTTCTTCGTGATTTGTAAACATATGCCATAGCAGGTGGAAGAATGCCAAACAGAAAGCAGTTTGCATGGACCCCAGCAAAATCAAGTGCCCTTGAAAATGTCGATGGATAGAATGATGCAACAAAAATCGGGACTAGAAGTACGGCCGGAGATATCAGCCCCCTCAATGTCCTACTCAAACTATGCCTACCCTGGACCAACTCATCCTTCATATCCATATTCCCATTTTCCCTCAATGAAGCTTCAGCACTCAGTTCTCGATTGGAGTCACTTGTCTGAAAAATCAACTCCATCGTGTCAATTAACTGCTTTGGGAAGCTAACAGCGTAGCCAATGAAGCTGGTAGCCAAAGCAGTAAATGCGAATCCCTGAACAGCATACAAAGCAGAAGACTTAACAGATAGCAATAGTTTGATAGGGTCCACTGAGGATGAAGAAGACAGCACATTTGCACTCCCAGCAAGTCCTAAGACAATTAGATTCCATAGCAAAACCATAATCAATGGCACACCCCCGCCAATGAGAATAGCTTTTCGAGCTTCATGGACAGTTTCTCCAGCTATCTTGCAAATGAAAGGGGTAATGACATGAAATCCCAATGTTAGCACAGTAACAGGAATGGCAGGGAGGATATATGAAATGTGCCAGGATGCATTTGCAAAAGAAGCTAACAGATTAGCTCTTGCAACTGATACACCGACGCCCACCAAAGTAACAATAGAAATAAGCATCCCAAAACACAGAAATCGATTGGTCGAATCAATCGCTTGAAATGGGAAGAACCAAATGATACTTCCAAACAACAGAGGGAACAAAGCATGAGCTGTTACAGTACTCAAGTTAGGTAACCATTGAGAGACAATAGAGCCAATACCAGAGACACAAGCAACCAGAAGAGAAAAACTGAGGCTGGCATACACAAGTGAGACAAATGCCCCAAATTGGGCACCAAATGCCTTGGTTGCTAACCCAGTAAAACTGACTTCTTTGACCCCATCTTCCTCCGTTGTTGCAAAACTAAGCTCAGCTACTAAAATAATGGAAGAAATGACATATACCCATGATAGCAAAATGGCAATGGTGGATGGCAGTGCCCCTGATCTCATGTTTGCAGCAGGCAAACCCAACATTCCAGGACCAACAGCAGTCCCTATTATTAGACTAACAGCTGCCCAGAAGCTCTTGTTTCCCTTCTCTTCCTCCTTTTGTGCAAGTTTTGATCCTTCATATGCCTCTCTTGAAAGGCAATTGATCGAAGAATGAGCACCATTTTTGGGTCGTTTAATGAACAAAAATGGGTGTTTTATTAATTTGGTGGACGGAAGAGCGTGGAAATTGGAGGCATGGGGGTCGGTGGGCAGGCTAAATGAAGCTTTTAGGGTATGAAACTTCCTATTGAGATTTAATCCAAAACGGGTTGGATAATAAGTGGCCTTTAGATTGTGAATGGAACAGTGACAGACCATATTGTTAGCAGTTGGAAGCTTCTATAGCGAAGAGAGAGAGAGAGAGAATCTGTGTTTAGTAATACGACAGTGATGATCTTACTCAGTTCCCAAGTTGGCAGACTCTGTATTTTGAGAGGGAGTGTCGAAGATGGAACCATGGCGGCTGAAACACTTCTCCTTGCGACCCAGGGCGACGTTTGAGTATCCACCCGAAAATTGATGTCGCCTGATGAGAAATAAAATGTGAACTATTGGCTTTTGGGTACCGCAAATTTGATATATTAATTTTTATGATTATATGATATTTGTGAGTTTATTTTTAAGTACTTTTATTTATAAATTTTTTATAATTTAGTTCTAAAATTACACAAATATCTTTAGTATTAGTTTTTTAGTTTTTTTTTTTAAATTTAACCTCTCTCTTTTAAGTATCCACAACATCACCGATCGACTGTCTAATAGCAAAAAGATAGTTTTTGTGGTTTTGTTTAAATAAAAAACAAAAGTTATAATAATAAGGGTATCTTTGTAATTTGAGAACTGAATTATAAGGAGTTCATAAGTGAGGGTATTTAAAAATAAACTCAAAAATGTTAGGGTTATGAAAATTAATGCATCAAATATCGGAGTATCTAAAAGTCAATAGTTCATAAAATGTTACCTTTTGTTCCATGGTGTTTTTTATCCATAAACTATTTTTTTTTAACGGAAAATAAACCAGTATTCACATGAAAATATTCTTTAAAATTTCTTTTCAAATAATTTATGGATATTAATTTACTCGTTATTATTTTCTAATCGAGGTAGAATACTAAGTTAAAACTTCTAAAAAGTTTAAATTTAAAATAGATGAGTGATTAAAAAAAGAACAGATAGATTGTAATTAATAGTTAAAAAGTAATTATTTTATGATAATTATATTATCACTATGTTTCTAGTATAACTCTTGAATTTATTGGGGTGCAATTTTAATTATGAAAAACTAACAAATGCTTACTATTGAGTAAAGTGTTCAAATATATGTATTGAAGTACATTAGAACTTTTAGTTGATTTGTCAGTCATGTTGACTTCTTCCCCTAGTGAAACTTGATATATAACCTATTTTGCATCCTATAAATACGATGTGTTTTTCTTTCTACCTTTTTTTTTTCCCCTTTTTTTGAGGTTAGGGGGGTGGGGCGGGGCCAGGGGTTTGATAAAGAGGCTCACCACCGCTGACGAGGTGGAGGAATTATTTTTATTAGTTTTTTACCAACAGTTTAGTGAAATTTCTATTAAATTTTGTTTCCAATATTATCTTATTTTCAATTTTTTTTAACAGGTTGCAAAAGATTAGTTTTTTTCTTCTCTAAAATTTTTCATTAGCAGTTTTAAAAAAGTGCTGTAATTAATTAGACAGAACATTGATTATTACTAATTAATTAATTAGATATGGTTAAGAGCCTTCTAGAAGTGAGAACTAGATATGGATTTTTCATCGGAACTTTTGTTTTACAGGAGATAATATAGAGATCCATTAGCAACTCAAAAGCATATGTGTAAACTCAAATTTCGAGCCTAAAATAAATTAGATAAGAAATTGAGAAATAAATTGAATTTTGTATTGATGCAGTATGTATAGGTACAACCTCTGAATTGAATACAATGAAATAGTCATTTGATTCGATCTCCTAGTTATTTGAATTGACTTGAGGGCATGACTACTTAATCTCGATTGATGTAGAATCAATTGAAGAACTCTGAAATGGTTCTTAATCTCAATCTGCAAGTGGGTGATTGCTGCCTCTGAAACTTGCATGTTTGATCATTCTCGCTTGGTAGCTGGATGCTGCTTGTAGTTTAATCCTCTGAATTTTGAAATGCTGAATGTAGAAAATAAAGGGGGAATTACCCCTATTTATAGGCTCTGTCGACCCCTATTTATAGGCTCTACTAACTAATATTAGAGTCAGGCTTTGAACCTAGGCCCATGATTTCAATAATTATTTCCATATCTTTAAATAAAGAAAATAATTACTAATTTCTCCATCGTTTACGACACATGGCAAGTTTTAATTGGCTGAATTTTAGCCATATTTAATTTTGACAAAGTGGGTTCACCAAAGTCAACCTAACATGTGGCACTTTGTGATTGGCTGAATTATTTTTTATACGTGGCACAATCCAATTTGTCGTAAAATTTTTACCTTCTACAATATGTACGAGTCATACCATTATCAAAATAACATTTCGTCTATACTAGTCTGAGCCCGTGCTTTGCACGGAGCATGTTCAAATAGATATTTTGTAGATATGATATGAAAATAATAAACGAATAGTTATGGTAGATATGATTAATATTATAATTTAGAGGTGATAATGAAAAAACTCAATGAAAAAGTTAAATACACAGCAACTTCGTGCATAACTAATGGGACTAACAATTGAAAACTATATGATTGTAGAAAAAGTTTATGTACATATGATGGAGACAATATATAGTGAGTTTGCCACAAAGCATGCTAAATGGGGTGATAATAAGTTAATCTATGATGTCAATGATAAAAAACTCACCTCCTCCTTTTGTTGGGGAACAAAAATTTATGAAGTCATTAATTGTCTAGTTAAGTTAGGTAGAAACTATTTTGAAGTCGGTTTAGTTTGAGTTTCGCATGTAACACAAATAAAATTTGTCTTTCAATGAAAATAATTTGAACATTATATTTATGGTAATATATAACTTTTTTGGCTATTTAAAGTGGCCCATTAGGGGGTGCTAATATAATTATATGTTCATAGTTTGTACATTTGGTTTCATGTCAACTCCATAGCTTCATGGGTTTCGATATAAACTTCCCATGCCCTTATGTTGTCTTCTAAGAGATGGCTTGAGTTCAAATTTGTAAGTTGAGATATTTCTTAGTTTGAAGTGTTATGACGATTTGGGACATTTTAGTTTAAACGGTAAAAAATTAATTATAATTTTAGGTGTTTTATGAAGAGAATTTGACTATTGGATTTTTATGGTTTAAAAGAAAACAAAAATTATTTCATTTTTCCTTGTGCATTAAATAGATTAGATTTTGGTCAATTTATTTGAAACGTTAAAAAATTAATTATACTTTTAAGATTTACGTGAATTAAATTTAATTATAAGATATGTATGCTTTGAAAGAAAAAGAAAAATATTTTGTTTATTTCCTTCTGTTAAATAGATTATATTAAATGTGAAAGAAATTCAGCTTCATGGGCCTAATATGATGATCGTGTTTTATTTTTAATTTTTTATATTTCACTTCAACCCTTGTAATATGTTATATTGTGCTTACAATATGTAATTTTTCAACACAACCCTTATATATATATGATTATAATTAATATTGACTATATTATCAAATTCAAAGAGAAAGATAACAATGACGATAACAACAATGAGGACAACAACAACAATAGTAATAATGGAAATAATCATGGAAATCATATTTATATTTCTATTGCGCAAATGTATATTTGTGTCGAAAAAGATAAAATAATAATGATAATCATGGAAATAGAAAATGTTTATTATTTCTATATAAATGTGTATACTATATTATGTGTTAATAATAAGGTATCACATAAGGTTTGACGGCTTGTTCAGTAATTATAATTCGGTTTCCTTAAGTTAAAACTTCTAAAACATGAACTTATTCTATAATAATGCATGAAATAATAAAAACTTTTATATCCATTATAATCTCTTAATCTTTCTTTGATAATTAGATTATCATAATTAATATCAACTATGTTATTAAATTCAAATAGGAGATAACATCGCCGACAACGACAATGACGATAATAAAAACAATAGTAATAATGAAAATAATCATGGAAATCATATTTATTTTTCTATTAGCTCTAATAGTACATGCTCAATTTTATATTTGTATCGAAAAACACAAAATATTAATAATAGTCATGGAAATCAAAAATGTTTATTATTTCTTTATAATTGTGTATACCATACTATGTGTTAATAATAAGGTGTCACATAAGTTTTTGTGACTTGTTCAGTAATTATAATTTGGTTTCCTTAAGTTAAAACTTCTAAAATATGAATGTATTATATAATAATGAACTAATAAAAATTTTTATATCCATTATAATATCTTAATCTGCCTTTGATAATTAGATGATCATAATTAATATTTACTATATTTTCAAATTCAAACAGAAAGATAATAACAACAGACACGATAATGACGACAATAACAACAATAGTAATAATGGAAATAATCATGGAAATCGTATTTATTATTCTATTATCTCTAATAATACATGCTCAAATTTATATTTGTATTGAAAAATATAAAATATTAATAATAATGATGCAAATCAAAAACGTTTTGGTCATTAGGAGTCACAAAGGGCAATACAATACAATGAGGGAGGGGGGAATCGAACCAAAGACTTAATGTGTCCGGTAAAGAATACAATACAATGAGGGAGGTGGGAATCAAACCTGAGACCTAATGTGCTCAGTAAAGAAAGAGAGATTATTGCATGCGCTATCTATTGAGGCGGTTATCAAGATAAATCCAAAAACTAAGATTGCCTAAAATTGTGATCAACGGTTGTGAGGCAACATTTATCCGAAATTCACTCTTATGTTAGCATTTCTATTTCCTCAATAATCAGCCCTTTACACATTTTAGCATTTATAGTATAAAGGTAGTATCTCTTGGTACCTATAATGGTCAAAAATGCAAATTCATTAGTAATAAGTCGTTTTTTTCATTTAAAAGCTCATAGTTGTAGTTGATGAAGGATCTAGTTACCAATGTAATTAAACCTCACCAAGAAAATGTCAAATTAATGTGAAGTCCATCCAAACTTAGCCAACAATCTTTAAGTTACATTATGTGTTTAGAGAAACACACAATCAGAACACTCCCGTTAAACCTTCATAACTCATGTAAAAGGTTACTAATAGTATTACAATAATAAAATACACAAGAGCTTAGAGCTTTGTTTTTGTGTTTTAGGCTGGGGATAATATATTCCAATCATATGATTTTCCAAATGGAGTGGGGAAAAAAAATTTGACCCTTAAATCTCACATGAGGTTTGCAAAAAATATTTTAAAAATAAAAAAATCTAGCATGAGAATCGTGTACAGTAAATTAGATGTACAAATTCATTAGACGACAATCTTGCTAAACTTGACAACCTCTCTTGCAACATAAAATCAAACTAATACAATCGCTTTTTTAATTTTAAAAATAAAAAAATAAAATTCAATATTCAATTTAAAAAACTAATTTTTATACAATACAAATCTTTCATTTCTTCCCCGATGTAAGTTGTGACTCCCTTTCTCTTCAATTCTCTTCATTTTCACCTCTACAAAAAGTTTCGGGAAAATCTTCTCGCCCCTGCTAAGAAGTGACTCAAATCGGGATATGAATTTGATTGAAATTGAGACCAATGAAAGTGTACAGTATACGATTGAGTTTCATCGATATCCTGCACTATCCCATTAAGACACCAGTTAGACAACTCGTCGTCACTATGCTCAGTATACTGTAGTAGAAGGCTAGGGCATACGAACATTTGGTTCAGTTTCTTTTAGAGAATTTGGAAGTATTAGACCCAGATTTATGGGTGCCTGGGAGGGGGAAAAAAAGAAGGTTGATTATGTCATTTATGAAAGAATTGCATGTGCCCATGGAGTGGACTTGGGCTCATTTATTTATAGCGATACACTTGTATGTGGCTGATAAACAGTAGAATGGTTTTAGAGAGAGGGGGTAGTTCAATTCATGTGGGAGGCGATTTGCCGATTTATTCATAACTGCTTTAACATTTTTTAAAAATAAAAAATTGAAAATTTTAAAATCTTACAGCAAAAAATGTTGTAGGTGAAAGAAGATGGACGGATTATTTGAAATTTAAAATTCATTGTTTATATTTAGGCGGGATGCAACTAAATTGTAAGGATGAGGGAGGGAAAGCTTTTAAGCCCCTTATCATTCTACTATTTATTATATATAGATTACAACAACAAGGACAAGAACAAGAATAGCAAGGCCAACAATTATTAGTAATACTAGTTTTTTACCCGTGCATTGTACGATGGTTATCACTTCTCGGTTGATAAGTACCGGCAACTGTTGTATATGTTATTGATGGTGCTATACTATACTGAGTTCTATGTACTTGACTGTAGCACATTTTTATGACTTTATTTCATATGAAGTCACCTTAATTATATGTATTTGAATTTTTGATGTGTAGTGTATCTTTTTTAATCCTGTTAGTCAAAAAGTTTTTAATTATTTTTTTTTTTTGTTTTAAGATATTATGTGGTTTGGCACTGTATGATTTTTTAAAATTTAAAATGATTTTGTGAAATAACCATATTGACGGCAGGGGCAAAGGAGCAAAGAATGAAAAACCATAGTATTTTCAGTAATTTAATGTTGTATTTCTTAAACTTGAACTTTATTTAAGAAATGCATTATATGGTAATGTGAAATGTGATGTGTGAAAAGTAATTCTAATATAAAATATTTAATAACACATTAGATTTGTTGTCTTTACCATCTATCAGTCGCCAAATTCTGCTCTCAAATTATATAACCTACAAAAGTAACATATATTATAGTAAGTTAGATTGTGATTTTTCATTTGTTCCTAACTACTTGTCATCAACAATGTGCTGTTAAATGTATGTAATGATTTTTTTACATGCTTATGCATTGAGTAAAAAAAATATAAGATAATACTTTTGTATTAATCTATACTTACCTATAGAGAGGTATTTCAATTTTGGACTTCTTGTATATTTCATCTACCTGAGTTGCCTACACGATGTTGGAGAAATTTATTAATTGTTGTTATTTTAATCTTTGATTATACTTAATTCTAAGAATCATAATATGTCATGGTTGTTGCATAATTAGAACTAATATTTTGTAGGAGTTTACTAACACTAAAAGATGTATAGTACCAATTTGTTTTTATTTTGGTAATTTGTAGTAGTGAAGTTATTTTAGGTGCATATATACCATTAGTAAGTTGTTAAACACTTTTTTGTAAACAATGTTTCTTGTGTGTCATTCGTAGTGTTCATTGTGATGTTTAATGATAAACTTCAAACTCTCTCGTAAAGTCATCCGTAATGCTACAATTCAGTTGTCCATAAGTTAATATCAATTTGGGAAGGTAAACTCCTACACATTTCACTGACGGTCCTTGACTTGTATTTATAATCATTGCGGAGCAAACATGAATAAGAAATTACCTTCTTTTTAATACGAATGACCACTTTGTCTTTGATGAGTGCAAAATAATTCTAGGAATTGTAATATTCATTCTGACATTGATGGAGAAAAGAATCAGATTCTTCCATTTTAGCCAACCAATGCTTGTTAGGACTCATTTTTGTATCCTTCCACAATTAAGAATTATATGGGGACACAAATTTTCTTTTCGATCAAATGATGACACAAACTTAAATAAGATACTACAAAATTAAATCCCTAATTATAGGAATTATAAATTAAGATAAACTCTAGAGTAAAATGAGTAATTCTTGGGATAATGAGGTAATTAATTTTAAAAATAATATATAATATAATAATTAAAGGTGACCATTAAAATGAAATCATGAGATAATTTAGGAAAGGTTATATAATATTAAAGATGGGCATTCAAATAAAATAATAAGGTAACTTATCAACAAGAGTAAATTAGCAAAAGATTAGCTAGTACATGCGAGGCCAAATGTCAAATTCGTAGGCTCATGCATGTCAACTAAAACTAATAATCATCACAAAATATGCATTTTTTTCCCCTAGTGATTCTTATTGGTTTAATTATATTCATTACGCATGCACTTACTTCATATGTTTATTGCAGATTATTTCAATAGTTTAATGACACTTTTAATATTATTTAATAGTGATGATGGTACTTTCTGCTATTTGACCCATGATTTAAATAAAAATAAAATTTGATTAGTTATTGTCATGATCAACAAAACATGGAAGAATTGTTGACAGTAATAACAACAAGGCAGATAAGTTTTAACCTTAATCTTATCTCTTTGATGTATAATTATTTATAAAAAAACTAACAAAGAAAAATTAAAAAATTAAAAAAGAAGAAAGGGAGATTAGTAATAGATGAAGAAATTTTAGTACAATTTGAATTTATGAAAACTTTTAACGTTCTTTTTTTTCTGGGGGAGGAAGTACTACTAATTTATGAAGTCAGTTATAGTCTATTGTGGAAAAGCAGACAAACTACTTTTATATATTAATTTGCCTATTAAATTTAAATTTAAATTTAAATTTGCTAAAAGAACTAATTATACTATGTGATTTTTGAGCGCAAAATATAATCTCAAGTGAAATATAAATTAAATAAATCATTGAAATATTTTTTTAATATAACAAACCTAAGTTACAAATGTGAAAATAAACTAAATATTGTACCGACTTACAGTAGTCGTGAGCGAAATCCACAATCATTTTAAGGTCTTGCTATATTTTATAGTATCTAAATCCAATTATGTGACATACTTAAGTAATCAAACTTTGCAGTATGCGAAATAAGCAATCCGATCAGCATTCAAGTGTCAACTCATGATATATACACTTAAAAATAAATATATAAAGGTAAATATATTTAGATTTAAATGTCCAATATATACTTACCTCAAGAATAATGTCTAACACACTTTAATTTTTTTCTTGGATAACATCTAAATCATTTCTTTGGTCTATATTTAAGTGTTTAAGATAAAATTCAATTACTAATTAGTCATAATATATGAGAAAAGTTAACAATAAATTGAATTAAAATTGTATTGATAACTTACATCGATCTTAATTATATGATAGAAGTCTTTTATATTGCTATCCTACATGGCATTCTTATCTCAAATGGCACCCTAAAAGGCATCCTATGTGGCATCCCACGTGTCGCTTATATATGAGTTCAATCCAACTTTTAATATATATATATATGATAATTTTGAATACCATATTGTGCCACTAATATTTTGACGGTTTCTTCCATATTAGTCCCTAATTGGTACAGAGAGTGAATTGGGGGGGGGGGGGGTAAGATGAGCCAGCAGTTTCCGTTTGTATCAGCAACACTGGTGATTAATGAGGGGTAATCTCTATCTAAATTGCAAGTCCGATCCATCAATTCCAACACACACACACAATACTTAATGCGGCAAAGAAGACAAGGGAGGAGCAGAAGCTGCATAACTTACATGTAGGGGCGAATCCAAGGCTATTTCAAGTGTTCATGTACACCATTAACTCAAAAAAAGTTCGAACTAGGGATTTTGAAAGAATTCAAATTTGCAAATGTAGACACCCTTAAAAAAGGTCCCAAAAAATCTCAAATGCACTTGCATAATGAACTGGCCCAACTAGTAAACTAGTTTCATTTTTTATTTTTCTTTTTATACAAAAGACAATTGTAAATCAAACAGAAGCAGACAAGCAATAATTTCCCTTGGCTCTCTCACTCTCAACTCTCTCTCCTCCCACTCTCTCTCCTCTAGTCGTGTTCTCAATGTCGATCAAAAGCCAGAGCCCACCAAGCACTTTCGGCCAGCCAGCCAGACGACAGTCAATGACCCAGCCGCCACCTGAGTGACACGACGCTACCAACCCACAACATCGCTGGTCGACGCCCAGACCACCGTCGATGAGCGGCACTTCCTCCGTAGCCGCTAGCCAGTGCCACCTTGTCCTTAATCTCCATGCCCAAATCCCACCCCTCCCCCCTCACAACCTCGTTTGTTTCATTTCCAAACCAAATTTGAGCCTTACAAGTTTAATTCCAAAAATTAATGTCAATTAAAATTCTAATTTTTGATCTCTTGTTTCGCCATTTTTGTTTCATTTTTAATTAGAGCCTTCATGTGGTTTTTTTAGAGAGAGAGTGAGCCGGGGAGAGGGGGACAAACAGGAGCAATGCAACAGTGTGGTTAGAAGTGCAGGAGGGGAGAGATTCTGACCCAACATTGTTCACGAGGGGATTTTGCTATCCCATTTTAAAGTGTCGAATGCTTTCTAGCCTATCATGACCCCCTCTTAAAACAACACCTATTGCCCCATTGGTCGGATTTATAGGGTCGAAAATTAGTCCAAAATTTTGTTCTTATTAAAAACTGGTTTGCTATTCACACAGTACCACATGATCTGGTGTAATTGTGTTCACTTTAAAATAACAATTAAGGGAAGAACATGACTTGTTGCATTGCAATGTATTGTTGATTTCTTAGCTGAGTTTGTCTCTTTTTTTCAGTTTAATATGGATCAATTTAATTTCATATTACGATATTTGGAAAGGAAACAATTGAAAAAGACGACAATGCTTGGTTTATTATATAGAAAAATATGTATTGACACAATTTTTAATAATGCCATCATGTACCCAAGGGCGGAGCTACATTGGGGCAAGGGGGGTCAATTGACCCCCCAGCTTTTTGGGGCAAAAAAATTAAATATGGGATATTTTGTGGATAAACAAAAAACTATATATATTAATTCGTTCAGAGACATTGCATAAACTTGCGCGTGCCCGCGTGGTCCGTTGCCCCTCCTTGTTTCCAGCGGTCGCGAGTTCGACTCTTGCAAGTTGCATTTAGACCCTTTGTATTTTTTTTTTTTGAGTTTTGGAACACTATTTCCCCAAACGCCCCAGACCCTCACCTAGTTCTTCGAAGTCCCCTCCGAGACGCTCTGTGTTGCTCGCAAGTCGCAGCCCCTGCCCACTCTCTCTCTCACTCTTTGACTTGAGGTCAGCCGCTGGCCGCCGCCGCCACCCACCGGCCGCCAGGCCCACCTCCACTCTTCCTCACCTCTCCTCCTAACTCTTAAATCTCAACTCCCAAGTTACGATAATTCTCAAAAATACTCAATTTTTGTTTTTAATTTTGTTATTTTGTAAATAATTATGTTTATTTTACTGATTTTAGTTGAATTTGTGTTAAATAATTGATTAACTTAGTGAATTACTCATGATTCATGAATTGAAAAATGAAGATTTTAATTTAATTATTTTCTTGGTTGAATATTTAAAATTGGGCTAATTTTGTTTGTAATTACTTCATTGTTTATATTTAATTTACTAATTTTTATTGAATTTGTGTTGAACAAGTGGTTCATTTAGAAATTTACTCATCAATTAAAAAATTAAGTTTTGTTTTTCTTGATTGAGAATTTAGAAATTAGAATTGGAGTAATTTGTTGGTTGTTGTTTATTTATTTGTGTTAAATTTATTGACTTTAGGTAAATTTGTGTTTGTTTATGATAAACACAAATTACCCAAATTCTAATTCCTAAATTCTCAATCAAGAAAGACAAAACATCAGATGCATTGCTTTTACCAGTTTCCACGGCAACTGTTGAAAGAGTGTTCTCTACGATGAAATTCATCAAGACCAAATTGCGGAAAAAAAATATCAGATGAATTTTTAAATGATACTGTTGTTACTTATTTTGAAATTGATATTTTTAAAAATCTCTCGAACGACTATATCATGCTTTACTTTCAAAACATGAGATCTCATCGAGGACAACTTTCTTGAATGTAGTAACTATACATTTTATTTTTAGAACTATTAAAGTTTATATTATGTATATTATTAATCTCGCCCCCCCTTGGTTTAAATCCTGGCTCCGCCCCTGCATGTACCCTTCCAAAACATGAAAAAAAAAAAGAAAAGGACAATTATAATGGTAAACTATTATAATATTTTGTATTTTCATGTGATGTTTAAACTTTATTTTATGTATACACGATGATGAATATTAGTGGGTGGACATCCCTTGATCCAAATCTCTGGATCCGTCACTGCTAATGGGAGGTTAGCCATAAGAGAAGCAAAGAGGAGATCAGGGAATATTTAAGAAAGTACTATGGAGCACAGCAACGAAGGAGAAAATAAAGAAAAATTGAGGAGAGAGAGAATGCAGGAAAACTGAAGACTAAGACAGAGAAAGTAGGGAGAGAGGGTTTCTACTGCTAGGGGTGTGCAAAAAAATCCAAAACCGAAAACTGAAAAAATCGAACCGAAAAACTGGTTAATCGAATAAATTTTTCAAAAAAGTAGGTTCAGTTAACCGAACCGAAAAAAATTTTCGATTTTCGGTTTGGTTACGTTCGGATAATTTGAAAATTCGGTTAACTGCAGGTAAACTGAACCGAAAATTATTTTATTTTTTAAAAAAATTATATATAAGAAATAAAAAATTTAGGTAAGAAAGCGCACTTTTTTATTATTTATAAATGGTAACCAAAGTTTAATTTTTATAAAAATAATTTAAACACGAAAAATAAAAAACTTAGGTAAGAAAGTATACGTTTTATATTATTTGTGAACGGTTTACCGGTAATCGAATCAAAAAATCGGTTAACCGAACCGAAAAATCGATTAACCGACTTTTTTGGTTTGGTTACGGTTCAAGTTTTGGACGAACTGAATTTTTGGTTAACTGAAAAATAGTTAACCAAAATTTTCGGTTCGGTTACAGTTTGGAATTTTTTGAACTGAAAAACCGGTTAACTGATTTTCGGTTAACCGAAACTCTGGTTAACCGGTTTTGCACACCCTTATTTAACTACTACTAGAGAAGGGTAGTTGGGTGTATTAAGGTTTTTTTAAGTAGTTATCATGCGTGCAGCGTGTATGAAGATTGAAAGGACAGTGCTAAGTATTAGCTTTTTTGGACGAAAAGGTATTAAATGTGACAACAAGGCTTGTCAATCTCCATTTACTAATGAATTGGTTTGTAATTATTTGAGTTCACTTTTTCCCCTTGACGGTGGCCAAAAAAATGAAACTAACCCACAAAAAGAAAAAAAAAAAATCATGCATAGTCCCTTTCTGTCTATATTGTTCCCAAATTGCCATCACCTAACACGAGACTCGTCATACGAGTCTCGTGTTGGGTGATGGCAAGTTGGGAACAATAAAGTCCGTCACATTTCACCCTTCTCTCCTTTTCTCCTAAACCGGCGAAGTGAAGTGAGAAAAGCCTCTACATAAGTGAGACACGAGTAGAAAGAGTTATTAGGAAGAGCAAGCCACTATTTTCCTTACTTATGGTAGGATCAAATACAAGTGAGAAAGCGAAACTCATACATCCTCTAGCTTAATCACTCATGATAGAGTTTGAGGATGTATTTCCCAATAATTTACCTCTGGGCCTCCTTCCTTTGAGAGGAATTAAACAACAAATTGATCTTCTACTGGGTGCTCCTTTGCTTAATAAGCTGGCCTATCGATACAATCCTAGCGAGTTAAAAGAACTACAAAGACAAGTCTAAGAGTTGGTTGACCGTGGGTATATTATGGACAGCTTGAGCCCTTGTTCGGTTCTCAACCTTTTGGTACCTAAAAAAGATGGGATTTGGCGTATATGTATTGAGTATGTGGCTATAAACAACATTACCATCAAGTATAGGTTTCTCATTCCTTGACTGGATGATGTACTTGATGAATTGCATGGGTCTAAGGTCTTCTTCAAAATTGACCCTAGGAGTGGGTATCATCAAATTGGAATGAAAGAAAGTGATGAGTGGAAAACCACTTTCAAGACCAAGTATGGGTTATATACGTGTCTTGTTATGGATTTTGGTGTACTAATGCTCCTAATACCTTTGTAAAACTTATGAATGAGGTTCTAAAGCCTTTCATTGAAAAGTTTGATGTGGTGTATTTGGATGATATTTTAGCTTATAGTTATGATGAAGCGTCTCATGTTAGGCATCTTTCCCAAGTCTTTTAAGTCTTGAGGCAAAAAAATAAAATAAAATAAAAAATTGTATGCTAAGTTTGAGAAATATGACTTATTCTTACCCCACGTTGTTTTTCTTGGCTATGTTATCTCTGGAGAGGGCATACAAGTGGATAAATCCAAAGTTGAAGCCACCAAGAGTTAGCCAGTATCTACCTCTATCGCGGAGATTATGAACTTCCATGATTTGGCATCCTTTACCATCAGTTCATCAAAGACTTTAGTTCCATTATCTTGACCGAGTTCATAACAAATGAAGATTTTGAATAGACAAAAACCACCCAAAGGCCCTTTAAAACAGCGAAAAGCAAGCTATCTTTAGCTCTTATCTTGGCTCTTCCCAACTTTAAGCTCCTTTTTGAAGTTGAATGTGATGCTAGTGGCATTGGCATCAGGGCAGCCCTCACCCAAACCAAGTGGCCCTTGGGTTATTTTAGTGAGAAGTTGAGTGGTGCCAAACTCAACTACTCCACTTATGATAAAGTGTTTTATGCTATGATCCGACCTCTCACCTATTAGAGTCACTTTCTTAAGCCTATGCCATTTATGATACATTTAGATCAGAAGGTCTTGTATTTCATCAATGGACAAGCTAAGCTAAATTCAAGGCATGCCTAGTGGGTGGAATTTCTTCAATCATTCTCCTTCACTTGCAAGCACAAAGATCGTAAGAAACATGTGGTAGCCGATACACTTTCAAGAAGATACAGTCTCTTCTCTCTCTCTCTCTCTCTCTCAGGGCCAAAATCTTGGGATTTTACACCATCCAAGATCTCTAAAAAGAAGATGAGAATTTCCAAGAAATCATTGCAAATGCCAAGGACCATGACTCTTATATCTTACAAGATGAGTTTCTTTTCAAGAACAACGGGCTATGTGTTCCTAGGGGCTCTCTAAGAAAGTTACTTGTGAGGGAATCCCATGGTGGTGCTTTATGAGGTCATTTTCACAACAACAAAACAATTAAGATCTTGAAGGAGCACTTTTATTGGGCTAGAATGGCAAGTGATGTCCTTAAAGTTGTCTCCAAGTGTGCTACATATTATAAAGCCTGGAGCACTTTCCACCAAGGGTTATATACTCCTCTTTCAATACCAAATGGCCCTCAGGATGATATGAGTACGGATTTTATTTTGGGTTTATTAAGAACCCAAAAGGGACATGAGTCTATCATGGTTGTGGTTGATCAGGTCTCCAAGACTGTCCACTTCAGTCCGTGTCACAAGAGTGACGACACTGCTCAAATTACTTATTTTTATTTCAAGGAGGTCATAAAGATAAACGGAATGCTAAGAAGTATTGTCTTCGATTAGGACACCAAATTCCATTCCCATTTTTGGAGGTGCTTACAGAGATTATTGGAATCCAAGCTCTTATTCAGCACTAGTTGCCACCCTCAAACCGGGCAAATGTAGGTCACCAACCAGACTTTATCTACTTTACTTAGAGCAAAAACCTCAAGGAAAGGCATCTAAAACTCCCTCATCCCGAGTTTTCTTACAATCAGGCTCCTACTTATGATATGTCTCACTCCCCTTTTGAAACTTGTTATGGAGTCAATCCTCTTAGTCCATGCACCTTTGTCCTCTTCCCATTAAGCATAGGGTCAGCTTTGAGGCCCAAGAGAGAGCCAGAGGAATGAGGAAGCTCCATGAGTAAATTAGAGCTCAAATAGCGAAGGTCAATTCCACTTATAAAGTTAGAACAAATAAGCATAGGAAGCCCTTGATGTTCAATCCGAGAGAATTGGTATAATTGCATCTAAGGAAGGAGAGATTCCCTTCTTGGAGGCAAAATGAACTCATGACTCAAGGAAAAGCCCCTTTTAAGGTGCTTGAACAAATTGGAGATAAAGCCTACAAGTTGGAGCTACTGGGAGACATAAATGTGAGTGTCACTTTCAATGTGGTTGATGTAGCTCCTTATGATGACTTTGAGGACTTAAGGAAAAATCCTTCCTAAGAGGAGGAGATTGATGCATACCAAGCCATAAACCAACCCTTGTCTACTCCCTCATCCATTCCAAAGTCCAAACCAACCTCCTTTTGTCAAGGACCCCACCATTTCAGCACTACCCCCAGGTTTGACTTGGCTTCTCACTCACCAAATGACATCCAACTGGGGCATTCTATGCTTTATTGGGAAGCCTAAGGAGTATAATTTAGGAAAATATAATAAATTTTAGAATTTGGTTGCATTTGTTTTTCCCTAAAATGATAAAAATTGCAACTCCCATAAGTTTTTATCGGTAATTATGCTAAATTTGAGTAACATGTAATTCCCACCTAATGGCGCCCAATGCAAGTCTAAGTTGTGCTATTTTTATAAGATGCCTATTGTAGTTCCATGTGCTTAAAATGGCATAGGAATCCAATTTTCAGAGCAATGGTCAAGGCTGACGGAGTGTGCACAAAAACCCAATTTTAGGGCAATCTAGGATTTGGCTTTACTTGAGGTGGTTGCAGCTGGATTCCTTGGAATTAGTCAATATGGGATGAATCTACATCCACCAATGAAGAGGATCTAATAGGACACCCCCATTAAGGTAGTAGAACCTTTTAGAAACTTCCCAGAAGGCGGAGAAGAAATCTTAAAAAATTACAGCTCATTATGATTGTCATTATCGTGTAATTTTAATTTATTTTTCTAGGATATTTTGTAGGACTTTTTTCGCTTCAATTACCTCACTAATGTATCAGCTGATCCCCTCAATCATGGGTATTTATAGACCCATTTTTCTCGATGAATACTCAACTTGAATTAATGATGAAATGAAATGCAAAATACTTAGCTTGAAATGATGATGAAATGAAAGGCAAACGACCAACTTCTATTAAATCTCTTCATCTTTATCTCTTAATTAAGAGCGGTGGCTTAGAGTCTTTCCTTTATGATTTCTCTTTGGTGGCTTTAAGCCTTTAGGAGAAAGATTTGGTGGAAATTTCTACTTATTATGAGGATCTCATTTTTTGGAGCAAATCTCACAATCACATAGATCGTTAGAGATTGAATCTAAAAAGAAGCATCCTTTGGTGTTGTCGTTTTCTTTGTGTATAATGATCTTAGGAGCTTGAGGATTCGCCTTCATCACCAAGACATGTCTAATGGCTGGTGAACAGGCCTAACATCAGCCGGTAGGGTTAGTAACAATTGCTAGGGCATAAATTATGCCGTTGGAATCATCAGCATGGCACAGTCAGATCGTTGAGGCCATAGCTTTGCAGTTCAATATCTGATCAATGCAGTTCTTCTTTTTTTAAAAAAATGCATTCTATTTCTAATGGATCAAATACATGACTTTTGCATAAGTATGCAAAGATTTATGTGCGCGAAGTGTGAAAATGTGTTGGTTTCTGTGCATGTGCCCCTATGAGGCTTGTAACTTTCCCATTGCTCATCAAAATGGAGCTTTATGATACATCATTGGAAAGCTCTTTTGATTCAATAAGGAATCAATGATGCAGACTCAAGTGTTCTTTAGTCCTAGTCCAGGACTAAAAAAAAGTGCAAATCAGGAGAAAGTGTCATTGGCATGATTATAGGCCTAACGGCCGTCTTTGGGACTTGGCAGCATTTGTGATCATACCGACTCGCTAGCTCATTAGGCCAAGCTTATGGTTTGATCTCAAAGCTTAAATGAATTGTCCTACAACTACAATAGATCAACATGAGGTAATGCACCACTCCACTAGTCCTGCTCTTACAATCTCATGCTCTAAGTCAAGAGTTCAAGCCCCTGTGCCTCCAATTTGCTCGAAAATTCAGTTTTTTTGCTTTTCGAATTTTATTTTTGAAATTTGGGTTCTAATGCTTTCAAAAAATTTTAGGAATCTTTTTGTAACACCCCTACTTAATTTGGGTCATGTTACACTCCACAACCTTCCCTGATAAAAGGCTGCTAAGGCAATCTGCTAATAATCTGTTTAAAATATAACTTAAAGAATAAAAGCTAAGATCCCTTGCTTGGGTTGTAAGCTATCAAATATGAGCCCCCCTGACCTATTTATTGTCTAATTTTTAAAAAAGAGATAGAACTTTACATAATATATATCACTTATACAAAATTAAGCCTTCATACTATAGGACCAATATACAAAGTTTTTCCAAGTTTTCATAAACTTACTCGCAAATCATTACATTTGCATAACATTATATGCACAAACAAAAAGATTACATCATTATTTTACATGCAAAAAAAAAGTCACCGAAAGCGTATCCAGTAGCTTGCTCTTTCTTGGTGAGCACATCCATACTTGATTTACATCTCCTATATGGGGAAAAAGGGAAAGGGTAGGGAATCAGACAATTGCTTAGCGAATAAACCCTCTCCCAAATCCATACTCAACATGCATAATAGTTTACGAAAAACTCTCATAATTCATTTTGGTTGAAGATTTTCTATGACTAAGCGTATTCAAACCATAATTCAAGAGAGAGTACACCATATGCAAATCATAATTTAATTAAGAACTAAAACTTTAGAAGGTGTTAAAATATCTGTCGATATCTAATTTTGGCTCACCTTTTGTTGTTGTTGTTGTTGTTATTATTATTATTATTACTACTATTACTACTACTACTACTACTATTACCACTACTGCCATCACCCCCACCACGACTACCACTACCACCACCATTACTAATATTATTGTTATTATCATTATTCTTAAAAAAAGCTAATTATTGAATCAAGTATGTTAAAATTTGGAGATAAACCCAAGCAAAACCCCGAAAGCCCAATGACCCAAATAATCATGATTCAATCCCAACCCAAATCAACCCCCCAAATGAAAAAGAAAAAAAATACAAAAAGGGAAAAAAGACAAAGCCAAAAAATGGAATAAATGATAAAATGACCAAAAGATGAAAAAAGAAAATGATTTTTTTGGGTGGATTTTTCCACCAGTAAGACGATCTCCCTTTGATACAATTTCAAAAAAAAAAAAAGAAAAAACAAGAAGAATGAAAGAAAAGACGAAGTAACCAGATAAAAAGGGGGAAGGAAAAATTACAAGCTTTGGTTTGTTTGAAGTGTGGACCTTTTTTATTTAAAAAAAAGAGAAATTTAATTTTCGTTTTATTTGCCTTTTGCTTCCCTCTTTCATGTGTTACATTTGTGTTTTTTTTTCTTTATCCCCCATCTCCTTTCCTTGCCCACTATTAGTACAAGCATAATTTGTTTTTTTCCCCTTTTCTTTCTTTGATTTTCTTTCCTTCCCTAACTTTTCCAACCATGACATTTCAAATTGGAGCAAAGCTTATTTTTTTTATTTAATTGTTTCTGAAACAATAGGTTAGGGTTTTGAGAAGTAACCCCATTTGCCTATAAACATTTACATTATCCCTCTAGTCGAAGGGCCTTCTTTTGGGAAAAAACCCCCTAATTTTCAAATTTTATCTCTTCCAAACTCTCTGGTTTTAAAAAGTGGTTATATTAAATTATTAATTAAATCTAACTAGCTTTCTCTATTAGAGTTAATTAAATTTAATCTAATCCTTCTACTTTTTTAGTCTTGGCACTTTGAAGGGAAAGTGTATTGATTAAGCTCATCTTTTCTCCAAATTTTCTTTTCAAATAGGTAAATCATTTTCTAGATCTCAAAATACAGAAGGGTAAATTCAAATATTATTGTGATAATCTTTTACTTAATCCTTCAATTTCTCTTTTTTTAGATCATATTTATTATTTTCCATATTTTTATGGTCACCGTCTCATATTTTGTCATTGTTGCATACATCTTTCATCTTTCTTTTTATGGGTTCATAACGTTTTTATTTTTATTTTATTATTTCAGATTGTACATAATCTCTCTACTTTAGTTTTCATTCTTCATTTTTGTTCTTTTTGAGACCATTATTTCATATGTTATTGTTCATGCCTACTTTTGTTTTTTGTGATAATTGCCATTTTTTGGGTTTGTTATTTCATATGTTAGTAATATAATATGTCGTTCGTATTTTACTTTGATTATCATTAATATGCTACTGACTAGAATTTGTTTTGTCCAAGTACTTTTTTGGGCTCGGCCAATCCTCAGTGGTCTTTGACCCCAACTTCATCTGACCGTCCCTTGAGGGCCTTCATGCCTGTTCCCCCTACTTGGGTGGAGCACCAATTTTCCTTTTTTTGCGAATGTGAATGTTGAGATTTGACGGTAACTGTGAAAATGTGTATTTTTCTTTTTTATTTACTTTCTTCACCTCTACTGTGTATTTTCTCTAATTTTGCCTATACAACCTAAAAATGGGCTAAGTCATGCTTAAAAGCATTATGTTATGACTTGGAGTCAAGTAATTTATACTAGAAACTCATGTAAATCTATAGTAATTCTAGGATTTTTTAGAGAGTCCATTTTAAGCCCAATGAGTTTGATTTTTATATCATCAATTAGATTGGGAAAAGAGCTTTCCATGGGTGCCCGAGCATCCAAATCCGAGTCCCGTGCCATTCCCACCACCTACTAACTGAAGAGTGTCAAATTTACCCAGATTGACAGTATTTCACTATTATTCTGTTTGTTGAAAATCTAAAGTTATTTCTTAAAAAATTTTCTTCTTTAGAAACAATTTTCACTTCTAGAGCTTTCTGATTTGGTAGATTACATCTCCTAACTCTTTATAGTTAAGGAGATATGAATTATCAAACTTGGCACTTCAAAACTATAAATTCTGGACTACATAGATCAAAACTTATTCTTTAAAATTTCGCAAAAATGCCTTAAATTTTGTTAAAAACTAAAATTAAAATTCCACATAATCCTTACTGTGTTTATTTATTCCTAGTAAATTAGTTTCTTAAAAGATTTTTTGATAAACACAACAATGCTATATTGTCCAAAAAGTGAAAATCAATTTAGCATATTAGTTTCCCCCTACTAGAATCACATATAATGGGATTTGTATCTAACTATTTATACATTATATTAGACATAAAATGAAACATTTGATTTTAGAATCACCTCACTTGAATCCTCCTCTAAAAGGATATGATTTTTTTGGAATTTGGCATTTGTAATTTTTCTTGAGATATAGGACATTTAGAATTAAAAATCATTTTCACACACTCAATGACTTTCAAAACTAATGAAATTGTGTAGTTGAACTCTTCATAGTGTCTTTTAACAGATGAGTCCGAGTTCTAAAATTTTCTTATGTAACTATACGTAAGTCAGTTTTTCGAGTAAACTAAATCTCTTTTGATAATTGGGTGCTTAGGCCATCTCCCAAGAATTGTGGCTCAGTGCTTGATGACATATCAAAGCCAATAACTTTTTCAGGAGCCAATGGAGCAAGAGTTGTATAGAAATCAGGATATTTATTTATCTTTCTTAGATCTCTTGTATATAAGGAATACCTTGTACATATTTCATTTATTAGTTTATTCATTATCTTGTAATAATCTAGTCCTTGTAAAAACCATTAACATAGAAGTTCATTATAACCTCCAATGTTTGCATAATAGAAGTTCATTATTCTCTTTTAAGCATGACTTAATCCATTTGTGATAAAATCAACTCAACTAGGGAAAAAGCAGGAATCAACTAAAAATTGCTAATCGGTCTTAGATCAAACCCAAGTCATGATATAAAGTGGCCTAAGGGATGATGGTAATCATAACCCCCCCTTTATGATTGTCTTAACTTTAATCATAATTCACAAATGGATTTGATTGAATATTGAATAACGACTAATAGATGTGACCTCGCATGTTTCGGGATGTTTGGCATACTTATCCTTAGGGCCAATATATTCTCTAATATCTGGCTGTGGCTCCTCATCAAATTTGAGGTCATAACTAGAAATTCGTTCATATAGTATCCTTAAGATGATCGACATTCACTTGCATTAAAATAGCCTTTAAACATCATCTTATTTAGTGATAAGCCATCGGGGGGGACTCTGTCTAAGGTACTTGAAAGTTACTAACCATCAAACACCAATTCATCAACACCACAAAATTTCATCCTATCCAATACCCAAACTATCATTTTCCCAACAAAATGCAAATATTAAGAGATCTAACTAGCATACTCATGCCTAAACTCGATTTGATATACTCATTCAGTTGTTTACATCTACGAGCATAGAGTTGAGGCGCCAAGGACTCTCTCTATATATCTTGGATCGGATCAATCCAGCTCTAAAATGAGTTATTGTGATGTCTCTTAACATATCCATCATGTAGGAAAGATAATCCCTAATCATCCCCCAATGGAATTCACTACTATAGACAAAGTGCCTACTAGAACTACATACGGTTTTGATCTAAGAGTGGATTTAAGTCTCATGATGATTAGTGTGTACATCAATTCAGCTCTCGTCCGAATGCAAACCCACCATACTCTAACAAATATGTTGGTTCTAGGTCTTCATTAGTGCACTTGTATGTGTACTCCTCTTTGTAAATACGTGCATACTTGTTTTTTTACTTTCATTATGTAACAATTTATGGATGAACATTTAGGATATCTAAAAGGACACAATGTATTATTAAGAGCTCATCCTTAGGTTGGAGGAAATGGCGAGTCCTTCATGTTTGCACTTCCTAACCAAGACTCCGGACCCATTTTTTAGGTTCCTGCACTAATTTTCACCAATTTTACCTTCCTTTTGGGCATAGAAGCTATTCTTATTTTTAGAAAAAAATATTGCTTCTTTTAAATTTAAACAGTTTTCTGAAAAACTGCCCTAATTTAGGTCATAATAAGGTAGCAACTCTAATCGTCTCATTTTTCACCACAGACATCGACCTCAACCCAGAATATTAATCCTCACTATAGTGGTTTGGCGGCATCTCTTTACTAAGATGTACTCAAACATATAAAATCTGTATAGGACAATTCCCATTTCCCCCTCAACGTAATTTAGGCCCTGTAGATTGGTGACTTCACTGGGGACATAGTTGATTTTCATATATCTTTAAGTGGTCTTATCCTGAACGTATGTTGTGTCCCTCACTTAGATATATTGATTGTTGGTCATTGGTATGCTAGTATATTATATGTGTCTTCTGTGTTGTATAGAGTGCTTACATGAACCCGGTCTACACAGACTTCACTTCTGAGGTTCAATTTTAGGCATAGCTCTAATCTTATTTAGTGAAGGCAATGATAGATAACAATAACATACTAAGGGTGCCTCTATGTACTCCACTACATATTTGGGAACTGGCTTTGCACATGCACTCACCTTAGTGCATCTTTTGCATGGGGGCAACTTGAGCATAAATAATGAGCAAATGAATCACGCGTTATTCAGCTCCCCAGGAACACATGGACCAATGCATGCTTAGCTAATGATGTTTCTATGGTCTTTTCTCATTTTTATTATTCATCACCTGTCCGCAGGGTCCTAGTGTCACATTTATTAATGCATCCATACTTTTCAAAAATTCGTTTTCTTCAAAAAAAAAAAGGAGTGCATTATTTTCTCAAAACAAAACTTTCCTAGTCCGTGTTATGCCTTGACATCTATTCTTATTTTAGTTTTTCCAAAAAACACATGTCTTTCCCTTTATATGTGTCTAGTAAGGGGAAATTTTCACAAACAGGGCATTCCTTTATGAAAAAAATGAATATTTACCTTTTTTTAAAAATATTTCTAATAGATTTCCTCTCATTTGAATTGTCCTTGAAGTTTTGGGATAATCTTCTTCATTCATTCTCATATGTTTTTTTTTAATCTTTTGTTCCTCATAAATATCTACTAATAAGTTTTTTTATTCCTATCGCAGGTCCATCAGGGGGTCTATAATACTTCTCAACTCGTGAGACTTCCTCCAGCTTTTAGTTCATCATCTTCATCATTTATTTTTTTCTCACATTCTTGTTCCAGTAATATCATGAAAATGACAATGAAAACAAGTGTACCACCTCCTCCACTGAACCCCATGACTAAGTTGCGAACTATGATGTCGATGATCTTTGGCAGATAGGATCATTTTGGGCACACTTTGAACAACTTGACTGCTCGTAAGGAGATAGGAGCACGACAATCTTTTATAGTTGCTAGTGATTTAATGGCAGGTGAACAAACATTAGGGACTGAAGTACAAAAGTTGAAAGAAGTGCTTAAGGGGCTTTCTAAAGCTGAGCCTTGGTTCGACATCTAGGGACTCACCTTTTCGATAATGCAAGCTTTCCTCCTACCTTTAAGATGCCTTATATTAAGAAGTTCGATGGCATTAGCCAACCCACTAAGTTCCTCAAACTTTATGTTGGAGCAATGATTGCTTGGAACATTGGAGAAGATATGATGTCCCAACCTTTTTCGGCAATATCTGATAGGGCAGCTACAAGTTGGTTCCTCAGTTTAGAAAATTCTAAGAAGGCTACCTGGGATGACATTAAGAGAGAATTCACCGCCCAATACAATTACAATGAGGAAGTTGATGTCACAAGGAGAGACTGGAAACAACTGAGCAACTGTTTGATGAAACATTTTCAACATACATTACCCGATAGAGAGCTAAGGCTACCAAAGTGATGAATCGTCTTGCTGAGGATGAACAATTGTAGATGGTTGTGAAGAACCTTCTACCGAAGTTTAAAAAATGCATGGGCATCTAGTGCTGCCCATCATGTAAGGAACTCATCACCACAGGGACTATGGTAGAAGACACCGGTAATAGAGGATGGTTGAAAAGGGATGAGGCAACATCTTCCACCTAATCAAAGTACAAGAAGAATTTCAACAACAACTATACTCAGCCTACAAAGTCAGTGAGGGTTACTTCTATCACTATAAAAGCTGCCTTTCAGCTAAACACAAGGAGAGAATTCTCTAACTTGGGAATGACCTCGACTTAAGCTTTGAGGAAGCTAGGGACGGCAATTATGATCCAACCATTACCTTCCAGGCCACCAGCCAAAGAACGTGGCCCTTACTATAATCCAAATGAACATTACGAGTACCATCAAGGTCCTAGCCATAACACTGATAGATGTGTATCACTCAAGCATGCAATTGAGGATTTAATAGATGCTGTAAAACTCAACGTCACACGGATAAGAGCTCGCCCTAATCAACTTCACATCATAAGAAACCCTTTACCTAAACATGTTACCCCCAATAGCAATATGATCACTACCATCCCAACTAAATTGGACCCCATAAAATTGATCATTCTCGTGCCTCCTAGGCTGTGGGAAGTTCCTCTCACTGCAAGGGCCAAGGCATTGGTTGTAGATGACTCCACCACTTCAAAGGTTACTTTGAAACCCATTAAGACTCAATTGATGTTTTTTTATTTCTTCAACCAATTATGTGGCAAGCTTAGTGTGATAGAGGTTTTCTTATGCCTTATTATGAGGATTAAAAAGATGATGTAGTTGTGATGACTGTCATTGAGATAAATAATCAGCTAGAAAATGTGATTGAGCCTATTTGTCTCTAATACCTAAGTGATGAGGAAGACAACACATTTGCTCATTTGACAAGCGGAGGAACACATTTTGAACTTCACACTTTAAGGAAGATTATCTATTGGCCGCTTTGCTAAGGAAAAAGAAGGGAAACTGACTTATATCCACTAAGGACACAACTAATGATGTTATTAATAGAATGAAAGAAACCAATGCAAACATCTCAATTTGGAAGTTACTATTGACATCCCAACCTCATAGGACTGCAATATTAAGCCATTTGAATGAGATCTCTGTTAACCTTAGTTTTTATCCACATGAGACTGCGGGTTTAATACATGGACCTTCCAGGGTGGTTATGTTCACAGACTTTGATCTTCCAGAAGAACCAAACCACAATAGTTCCTTACACATAATAGTGGAGTATAATAGCCTCATAGTACAGAGGGTGCTTATTGATCATGGGTCAGCTATCAATGTATGCACCTTTCGAGTTTTATAAAAATTGGGATCTCACATGAGCATTTAGAACCCTAAAGTCAAATTCTTAGGTCATATAATAATTTAAAAAGGAAACTTTTGGGCACCATCAAGGGCTAGTTGAGCTTGGCCTAGTTGTGAAGGAAGTTAAACTTCTAGCAGTAGACATCCCAGTATGTTTCAACCTTCTTTAGGGAAGGTCATAATTATATAAGATGGGTTCTATTGCATCTACCCTCCATCTAAAATTTCGCTTTCCTACAAAGTTTGGGGCTATTACACTTAACAGAGACCTACTTGTACTAGTAAACATGTACTACAATTGAAAAAAAGACTTGGGCCAACGGTTAAATGGGTTCATGATCAATGACATATCTTTAGATGCTAAATCTGCCCATGGTGGGAATTGATGGGCCAGGGAGCTACATTTTGATCCTTCTACTTGTTTAAACCATTGTCATCGGATGTTTTCTTTCAATTTTTAGTCTTTATTTCATGTAGTTGATGTAATCGATGTAGTCCTCTTTTAAGAACTACGAGTTGTCTGATCCTCACTTGTGTTTTCTCTTTTTATCAAGTTATATGTGCCCTAGTCCTATCGTGTAAGAGGTGTGCACCATCACGGGTAGAGGTATGTAGGCAACCCATGTTTGGGCTCAACTACCAAAGAAGAATGAAAGAAAGAAAGAAAGAACTATGTAAGGGCCTGATTGTCCTTGCACATTTTTTAAGATATGTAGCCTTCTTTGAAAGACAAAGCACATTTTCACACAAGGGAGATGCTTAGGCAACCTCTGGGTTTGCCCAAAAAAAAAAGCCTATCTAACAATGGTTTTGCATGAGGAAAAAGGAAAACTTCAAAGGACCTCCTCTTGGAAGACAAGAATCTCCAAAGGAGTGGTTTGATTGGGGTTATAAGGAATGGGTTTTGAAACTTCACTACTATACATTTTAAAAAGTTTTTATGCCCTATTTGCAAAAAGTTCCCCGCATGTAGAAATTATAATTTCATGCATGCCCGTATCTTCTCTAAAACTCACATGAACACACCCTGATTGTCTCAGATGAGTCCTCCTTCTGAGAGTCAGCCACCATGATCCATATGGAGAGTCGACCCCAAAACCATCCAACATATTCCCCAATGGAGCTGTTTTAATGCAAAAGATGGGTTACGTTATTCGAGAAGGATTAAGAAGAAGGGAAAAGGCATTCGGGAACCGATTATAGCATTGGAGAATAAAGATCAAGCTAGACTAGGTTATGCATCCAATAAAGCAAACAATATGCATAAAGGATCAATAGTAACTTTGAATGGATGGTTCGTATGCCTAGGAGAATCTGAACCATTTTATGTCCCTTAACTTTGGTACGATCCTGGAAACAGAAGGCCCCTTACAGGGTTGGAGATCTTTTTCAACAACATCGAACAAGGAGAAGTGAAGAATTTGACCATTTTAGAAAAAAGGGAAATGGTAGAGCTAGATTGGATTGAAAATATTCCATATGCTATCCTCAATAGAATGTTTAATTTCCCAAGATGGGAAGCAGATGCATTTGATGCTACTTCCCTTATTACTAGCAAAGGGCAATCAAGTTCAAAAGATTATTCAGCACTTAGTGGCAAGACAATAGGCAAGAAGACTACCATGACCTTTTTTTGCTCTACTTGCCAACTCTAGATGGTTCTGAGATAGATGAATCTTCATCATCTACATCTAGCTATAACTCCCTTCATACCTTCCCCGATCTGCTTCCACATGAAGTCCAGAGTCCTCTTCATCACCTGAACATGTCTTTGTCCAAAACATTACGTCTAAGTATCGAACTTTGTCAGAAGATGATCTATATAAGGAACATGGGACTTGCACGACCCCAGTAGAAACACCCACTACAATCAATATAGGAAGTGAGTAGCATGTCAAAGAGAGGTCAAGATAGGGCCTCTCTTTTCGTTAAAAGAAAAAGAGTCACCCATTGCATTACTCATAGAGTATGTAGATGTCTTTGCATGGTCCTATGCAGATATGCCAAGTATTGATCGTGAGATTGCAGAACATTATATCCCACTCTATTGCAACGCCATGCCAAAGCAACAAAGTTTTTGAAGAATAAAGCCAGAAGCTAGTCTCAAGGTCATAGAAGAAGTTCAAGAATAGTTGGATGTCGGATTCCTTAAAGTTGTAGAACATTTGGAGTGGCTCATAAATCTTGTAGTGTGGCTCCAAAAAAGGTTAGGCAAGTTAGAATTTGTGTTGATTTTAGAGATTTGATTGCAGCTTCACCAAAAGACTATTTCCCACTTCTTCATATTGACATATTAGGGGATAACACATTTGGCCATGCTATGTTTGACTGCTTGGAATAAAAATGCCACTTAGCTCATTAAA
Organism: Carnegiea gigantea; assembly: GCA_029747015.1. Taxonomy (NCBI): domain Eukaryota; kingdom Viridiplantae; phylum Streptophyta; class Magnoliopsida; order Caryophyllales; family Cactaceae; genus Carnegiea; species Carnegiea gigantea. Next base: position 65,351 of record JAKOGI010000588.1, on the reverse strand, counting down.
ATTATTACAAAAATTGTCACTGAAACTATTTATGTCAATTAAATGCCACTTAACTTATAAACATAGTTAATGAATGCCATGATAGCCAGCTATAGTAGGTTAAACATTAAAAAACATAGCATTAACTGGTCGATTGAGGCTTGAAAGGATTTTTTAAAAAAGAAAAATTGGTAATTTATTTTGTTTTCTATCTCTCTCTTTCCTCCAGAGATCATCCCTAAACTTTGGAAACCCCAGTCTGTCTCACCCTCTTCACCTCTTCCCTTGAAATTGTTGATCTTGCAAGTCCCATGTTCCTAACTTTGGAAACCCTAGAATCAAGATTTGGAGCTACTTTTGAAGAAGGAGAAGTGTACTAAAGCCGATTGTGTGGATGAAGTGTATTGATGCAATTTTTCAGCAAATCCTAAAGGTAAGTGTTAGGGTTTTCATAATTTCTTGAAGAAATTATACTCTATGAAAATTTTGGTTATGATTATCATTGTGGTTATTTAATTTTTTTTTCAAAGATCACTGAACTAAGTGAAAACTGATGTGTACTTGTGGGGAACCCTAATACTTTATTTTGTTACAAAAATGATGCAATTTGCCTTATTTTTATTTATCATTGTTTAATATGCAGAATGGCATTATTTAGTGGTTATAAATTACATATTTTTCACAGTGGGGAATTTCAGAGACTGCCTAATTTAATCTATAGTGAGTCTGAGTGTAGTGAGGTGCAAGTTGACCCTGATTTGCTAAGTGTGGATGATATGAAGGACATTATGTCAAAATTAGGGTATGCACAAGACAGAATAAAGACTGTTTATTTATGTAAGCTAAACTTGCTATACTTGGTAGCAATTGAGACTGATGAAGTGCTTAGGGAGCTAATAGGGTTATTGATAATTCATGACTCTCTGTCTGTATATGTTGAACACATAGATGATGAAAATGCTGAAGGTAGGGAAGGGAATAGATAGGGGAATAGGAATGAACATGATGACTAATTTACAAATGTTGCTGATGATTCTACTGATGGGTTATGGTCATAGGGTAGATGATGCCTTCTCTTCAGATGTTGATGATGAGGATTTAGAAGATGATAGGGAGAGAAAAAAAAAGAAAATGAAGGAGGCAACTGAAGCTAAGCAAAAGTTTATCGATTATGAACAGGACATAGATAAAGAGGGAGGAGAAGAGGAGTTTTATCAGGATCCAGATAATCCAAATAACCCTAACACTTCTAGTGAAGATGAGAATGAGGGAAAGTGTAAGAAAAGAAAAGGGAGAGTATAGTATCCAAGGTACAATGGTACATCATCTAATGATCTTAAAGCTGGAATGACATTTAAAGACAAGAAGCAACTAAAGGAAGCCATTGAGGCCTACAGAATTCTTGAAGAGTATAATTTGTTCATCAAGAAAAGTGATAAGGTTAGGTTGCCCAAGTCTATGTTCACCCATGCTGCTTCAAACATTGCACAGCTTGCTGCTTTAACCCCTCAGCTCTAGTTTACTACTAGTACTACAATGTCTGCCCCTGCTACTTCAAAATCAAGAAAGACCTCTCAACCACAAAGACAAGGATTGAGAAGTTCAGGTAGAATGAGGACATTGTTATCTCCAAAGAAGACGTGTATGGTCATAGAGGAGTGATTTGCAAGCAAGCTGAATTAGGAAGATTAAGATGTTGAAATTACCATGTTCTTTTGTACATTTTGGTTAGCCTGTCTTTTGTACATTTTGGTTATGCACTTTGTGTAAGTGCACATATGGGTATGGGTTTTAATAGAGTGCACTTCATTATTTTGATCAGCATAAAAAACTTAGCATCATGTACCAATTACGTATTCCTTGCTTGCATACAATGAATGGTTTAAGCTTATTTTACAATGTTCCTACTTTGGTTACCTTTTAAGCAACTTACAATCAACAATAACAATACACATTTCATCCAATTTCATGTTTTCATTTCTTTCAAACTTGGCATTATATTTTTTGCTATCAAAATACACATACAACATCCATTATTAACCAACCCACATGCATATTTCAACCTCTAAATTACATATATATTACAACTAAAACTGCCCCATACCTAACTTTTTTCCTTCTTAATCCACTTCCCCCCAACCCCATTGAATGAAACAATAACAATGCCTAAGGCAATGATCTCCCACATTATCAGTCTTTCCCTCATCTGATAGCCATTCACCTGTAATTTCAGCATCCTATTCTTTTCCTTCAACAGCGTAACATTTTCCGACTTTCTTTCCTATCTTTTCTTTCTTGCCCAGCCATCTGCAACTTTTCAATCTCATTAGCAAGACTCTCATTCTAAATTATCAAAGCAACAACCATATACTTTACCCTATCATAGAGAGCATCATTAATCCACTCAAAGAGATCACACCCTCCAGCCATGCCAAAACCTTTACACCTTACGAACCTCCTTATAGGGTTGTTAGTCATCATGCTTATTAAAATGTTGCTTATCTTACCACAAAGTCAATACCTTTTGCAATCTAAGAACATGGACACAATTTCCATGCATGCATTGAGCTATGGGTGGATTATGCTAACATCTTCATGGTTGAATTTATCAGGGATTCTTGATTTTTAGTGCAATTTGAGTGTTGTAACAGTATTTGACATTCAATTTCTCTCTTGAGGGTTTCCATTTAAAACCCTAATTCTTTAATTCTGGGGTGAACAATGCAAAAGGAGGGAAAGGTTCATTACCAATACCTCTAATTCACTTCTTATTTTGTTTTTTAATTTTTCTGTTTTTTTTACCATTTAACAGCCAAAACATTCAAAAAATAAATCAAAACTTACTTCAACCTACTACAGCCTGTAAATAAGTGACATGATGGCATACTTAATTTTTATGATTAAATTAGTGGCATTTAATTAACAAAAGTAGTTCTACTGGCAGTTTTTATTATTTTAAAGAGTTAAGTGGCATTTTTATCTAAGTACTCTGCTATTTTTTGCTTCATAGATGGGTTTTCAAGGTACAATCAGATCTTGATGACTTTGGAAGATATAACAAAAACTTCATACATCACCCCATGGGGTGTTTTTTGCTACAAGGTTATGCTTTTTAGGTTAAAAAAATGCAGGAGCTACATATGAAGACATCAACTACCAAAACCTTCATGATCTAATCTATGACATTATTAAAGTATATGTTGATGATATGATTCAGAAGAGTCATGAATGAGAAGGCCATATCGTAGCAATGGGAGCATTTTTTGATCGTATTAGGAATTTCAAGCTATGGTTGAATCCCCAAAAGTATGTATTTCGGGTTACATCTGGGAAGTTATTAGGTCTTATTATCAGCTACAAAGGAATCAAAGTTGATCATGATAAGACCAAAGCAATCATGGAGTTGTCGTCACCTAAACTGAAAAGGAAATTCATAGGTTCTTGGGGTAACTCCAATACAACAGTCAGTTTATATCTCAACTCACCACAAAATGCAAACATATCTTTCAACTTCTTAAGGAAAAAGTTTCCAAGCAATAGAGTGAAGATGTCAGGCAGCCTTTGAATTATTGAGGAGTTACCTTACTAATCCACCTGGGCTAATGCCTCATATGCCCAACGAACCATTAATTTGTACTTGATTGCCATAGAAACCACTATAGGAGCTCTTTTAGTGTAACATCAAGAAGGTCCTAAGAAGGAAGTCACTATTTACTACCTAAGAAAGAAGCTCTTAGACTATGAAACTAGGTATTCTCCGCTAGAGTACACATGCATCTCCTTGGTCTACGCTACAGAGAAATTTCGACATTACATGTGAGTTCACACAACTCATCTCATCTCTAAATTAGATCCAATCACTTACTTATTTCAAAAGCTGATATTAGGCCAAATACTGGCCTGCTGGCAAGCCTTACTCTAATAATGTGTCACTCAAAATCTATCAAAGGAAGAGCCATTTTAGATGAACTAACAGAAGCACTTATATCCGAAGATAAGTACACAAATGAGTTCTCCGGTGAGCATATATGCAAAATTCATGTAGCATGGTGGAAGATTTACTTTGATGGTCGCTCAAATCAAAGCGGGCAATGGTATAGGGGTTTTATTAGCTAATCCTGACAAGTTGGATGCTCCTTTTGCTATGAAACTAGCTTTCTCCACCATAAACAACATTAAAGAATATGAGGCCTATATTTATGGTATTAAGGCTGCTCTAGCTATTTCACAAACTATCAGAGCATGGAATGTCAAAGATCAACTGCTATAAGCACATTTAGATTATCCCCAACAACAAGCCTCTTAATTTAAGGAGATTAATTTTTGACACCTTCATCGAGAGCAAAACAGCTTCATAGATACCTTAGCTACCATGGCATGTACATTGTAATGGGAACTAAGAATCAGGTGAAATTAGTTACCATCGAAAAACAACAACAACCTATTGTAAGGTGCAACAACAATGATACAATGCTCAAACAGGATGATGGCTTTTAGTTTATCAACGTCTAATGATATCTCGAGCATAAAGAATACCCTCAAGGAAGTTCCAAAAAGGATTAATTGGCAATTAGGCACTTGGCTGCTCAGGTTACCATACATATTAGTACATTATATCGTAGGATGCTCCATGGCACATTACAACTTTATGTTAGTGAAAAAGGAAATTATAGAAGAAATTCATGTTGGGGAATGTGGACTAGAATCAATGGAAGAATGTTGGCAGAGGAGATCATTTGACTTGGGTATTATTAGATGACCATGGAACGTGATTGCTATAAGCTAGTTCACTCTTACCAGAAATGCTTTATATTGCTAATCTTAATCACATGCTACTAATTCAACTCAATAATCTCACATCTCCTTGGCCATTCCTCATATGGGGAGTTGATATTATAGGGCAAATTCATCCAAAGGCCTTATGGTCATCGGTATATTCTGGTAGCAATTGATTACTTTTCCAAGTGGGTCGAAGAGACTTCTTACTCTAAGCTAGGGGGAAAATGATGGTCAAGTTTGCTATCAATGAGATTATCTACCATTATAGGGTCCCTTTTGAATTTGTTTCCGATAGTGGTTAACAATTCAAGGAAGACTTAGACAAGATCTTACAAAAATATAAGGCCAAGCATCACTGATCATCTCCATATCGCCTATATACCTCAATGGAAGTTATCAATCGAACTATTCGTAATATCTTATCTAAGATGGTTAAGAAAACAAGAGAGTGGCTAGAGAAGATCCCTTGTGCTTGTTAAGGCAATCAATCTTCTGATGTGTTTATGGATGAATTCAACAAACACTCTAAACTGATTCTAAATGCAATGAACGCAAACTGAAATCAATGGAGAGTCTAAGTGGAATCTGACTGTGGGGGGAGATAATGAGTTCTAAACTCTTGCTTAGATACAAATATCACCACTAAGCCTGAGTCCTTAAACTTAATTAGGGTATAGATATCACCACCTAATCAAGACTTAAGACTTACTTAATCACCACTCTAACCAGCCTAGTTAGAGATAAGCAAGTTAAGTGTTTAAGGAAAGCAAGAGCAATGCTCTCAATTTTGGTTCATTCAATATCGAAGCTTAGTTACAAAATAAGCCTTCAAAAGGGCCTTATACACATGGCCTAAGGTAGCAAAGTGAGCTAAGGATGTTTTCTTCCTAGGAAGGAAAGCTCTTAAACATGCTTAGCTAGCACTTAGAACTAAGCTAATTACAAAGCTTGCTTAACTTAGGCTAATTACATCCTTTGAACTAAGGAAAGCAAAACAAATGGTCATACTTAACATTAATAAATCCAATTAGCCTTAATACATCAGCTTACTAGAGAAAAAGGGGAGAAAAGCAACCGTAAAGTTGAAGCTCTTTTCGGCTAGCTAATCAAAATGCAAGGTGTGATTTCTTCCTTTTCTCTCCCATTAGCTACCTCTTTCCAAGGTTAATTGTAGCAAATGATGCTGTTCCTTGCTGCCTTGACTCATGATTAAAGAAAACAAGCATGCAAGTAGTTGAGCAACCCCTTCGAAGAAGGAAAATACACGCAGCTACTAACCGGGTTCTAGAAGCAGGTTTCTGCCCTATTTTGTGCCATCCTTTTAGCCCACCAAAAGTAAGCATGATTTTGATTTCAGGCCATAAAGGAAAGCTTTAGGACGTGGGAAAACCCCCCAAATAAAGAAATCAAGGTTGTGACTTCTTTAAGTAGGAGAATTCCACCTAAACATTTTACCATGCAGTTTCAGGCCTAAATTGGTAGGCTTGACAAAATGGCTTGATTTCTTCGCTTCGACTGAGCATGATTGACTTTGCTTGCTTGAACCTGAAATTAACATCTAAGGGAATCCAAAAATGAAAAAATATTGGACTTAAGCCACATTTTAGCTCAAGAAATCATATGAATAAAACCAGGTACATTTTGGCCTTGTAACCCGGGACCTTCTCCTGGACTCCGTAGCAAAATGTGAGTCATGGCTTGGACTTTGGAGCTTGAATTGGACCTTGCTAGACTTGTTGGACCTTCTTCAGTTTCTTAGCTTAAGGAGACTCCATGATCCTCCCCTTATTGAAAAGATTTGATCCTCAAATCGGCAAGGTAATCATCGGCTTGGTAAGGACTTAAATCAGCTACATTGAATGTGGATGAAACTCCATAGTCACTTGGCAAATCAACCTTATAAGCATTGTCATTAATCCTTCCAAGTGCCTCAAATGGACCATTTGCCCTTAGCATTAGCTTGTTCTTCCTCTTTGAAGGAAATCTTTCATTCCTTAAGTGTATCCAAATGAGGTCTCCAGGTTAAAACACCATCTTCTTCTTATGTTTGTTGGCTGGAGCTTGATAGGAGGTGTTTGTTTTCTCTATTCTGCTCCTCATGAGCTTATATATCTTCTTGATTTCTTCTACCCTTGCTGCTACATCCGCACTTGGCTTTTGATCTAAAGGGCGTGGAGTGAGATCAAGTGGACTAATAGGATCAATCCCATAGACCACCTTAAATGGTAATAGACCACCTTAAATGGTGATAGACCAGTAGCCTTGCTAGGAGCCTTGTTGTACGCAAACTCTACATGGGCTAAAAGCAAATCTCAGGCTTTGGCATGAGGTTTAATCAAGGCCCTTAGGAGTGTCCCTAGGGTCTATTTAGTAACCTCAGTTTGCCCATCAGTTTGTGGATGGCAAGTGGTACTATACTTGAGTTTACTACCCAACTTCCTCCACAATGTAATCCAGAAATGGCTAAGGAACTTAGTATCCCGATTAGAAACAATTGATCTAGGTATACCATGTAATCTAGCCACTTTCCAAAAGTATAACTCAGAAATGTGCATAGGATCATTAGTCTTGTTACATAGAATGAAATGAGACATCTTAGAGAACCTATTTACCACAATAAAGATTGAATCTTTGTTCCTTTGGGGTCTTAGGCAATCGAAGAATGAAATCCATACTTACATCAACCCAAGGAGTGGTGGGAATACGCAAGGGTGTGTAAAAGCTGTGGGGTAGGGAATGACTTTTCACCACTTGACAAGTTCCATACCTTTTCAGAATGTCCTGTACGTCCTTCTCCTTACCTGGCCAATAGTAATGCTCCCATAACATAGTAAGTGTCTTGTTTTCTCCATAATGGCTAGCTAATGAACCTCTATGTACCTCTCTAATAAGAAGCTCTCTTGTGCTACACCTTGGTACACACAGTCACATACCCTTAAACAAAAATCCTTCTTAGACCAAGAAATCACCTTTGGGGTGCTTTGAACAAACAACGAACAACTCCCCAAAGTCTTCATCTTCAGTATACAAACACTTTAGATGCTCAAAACCAAGTACACAAGCATCTAACTGAAACAAGAGTAAGTACCTCCGGGATAAAGCATTGGCTCCTTAGTTGAGTTTTTCAGATTTGTGCTTGATTGTAAAATGACATGATTGGGGATACTCAACCCATTCGACGTGACATGACTTTAACTTTTGTTGGCCTTGAATATACTTCAAAGCTTCATGATCAGAATGTAGAATAAACTCGCTTGCGATCAAATAATGACTCCAATGCTCTAAGCACCTCACAATAACATAAAACTCTTTATCATAGGTGGAATACTTTCTCCTTGAATCACACAGTTTCTCACTAAAGAAGGCTAAAGGTTTACCTTTTTGAATAAGAACACCACCTATACTAACTCTAGAGGTATCACATTTAACTTCAAAGACTTTATCAAAGCACGGCAAAGCAAGAACAGGTGCATGAGTAAGTCTTCTCTTTACTTCCTCCAAGGCAGCTTGGGCTTTAAGGGCCCATTAGAATGATATACCCTTAATCACCTCAATCATGTAAGCTATTATGGTGCTACAGTTTCGAATAAATCTCCTATAAAGGGAAGCTAATCCATGAAAGCTTCGAACAGCGTGTATGCTGTGGGGAGTAGGCCAAAACTGAATGGCCTCAATCTTGCTCTCATTTGCCTTTATGCCACCTCCAGTAACAATATAACCTAAGAATGTTACCTTATAAGTGAAAAAGGCACATTTCTTAAGGTTACCAAACAAGTTCTCATGTTTAAGAACAAGCATGACTTGAGTAAGGTGATCCTCATGCTCTTGCTCATCCTTTGGATAAATCAGAATATCATCAAAGTGAACTACCACAAACTTGCCAAGGTACAGCCTAAACACTTTATTCATTAATCTTATGAATGTACTAAGAGCATTTTAAAGGCCAAAGGGCATAACTAACCATTCATAAAGCCCTTCTTTAGTCTTAAAGGCCGTCTTCCATTCATCACTTTCTCTAATCCGAATCTAGTAGTAACCACTTCGAAGATCTATCTTTGAAAACACTTAAGAGCCATGTAATTCATCCAGCATATCTTTAAGCCTAGGTATGGGATACCTATACTTGATTGTGATCTTGTTAATAGCTCTGCTATCCATACACATACGCATTCCTCCATCTTTCTTGGGAACTAATAGAGCAGGCATGGCACATGGACTCAAGGACTCATGGATCAAGCCCTTTGACATTAGTTCTTAAACTTGCCTTTGAATCTTCATGGTTTCATTGGGATTCATTCTGTAAGCTGGCTTATTTGGGAGGACAAAACTAGGAATGAGGTAAATGTGGTGTTGGATATCTCTTTTAGGAGGTAAACCCATGGGTATCTCCTCAGGAAACAAATGACAGAATTGATGTATGAGTGCTTTGGCTATGGGGTGAGAGGGTGAAGTGGATTCTAGTTCATCTTAGACACTCAATATCCACTCTTTAAAGGCCTTGAATTCTTGATGGGAGGCCTTTAACAATGGCTCACTAAAAGTAAGAAGCAAATCAGATTGCTTTGGTTTCGTTTGGAGCTTATCTTAGTGGAGTTTCGATGGGGATAAAGGAGCTAAAGTAATCTTCTTGCCATCCTTGGTAAAGGAGTATGTATTCAAGAAACCATTATGCATTACCCTATGGTCATACAACCATGGTCTTCCTAAAAGGATATGACATGTATCCATGGGAATAACATCAACCACAGTTCATCTTGATAGTTCTTTCCAATGGAGAAAGAAACAAGGTACCGAGAGTTCACTTGGAGACCCTTGCTTTGATTCAACCATTGAATGTTGTAAGGGTGTGGATGAGTCATGGTTTGCACTCTTTGTTTCTTAATCATGTCAAGAGAAACTACATTTGCCCAGCTTTCACCATCAATAATAACAGAGCACATCTTTCCGTTAAACCGTACAACAAGAGTGAAAGATGTTCTCCCTTTGCTCGTCTTTAGCTCCTTTCTAGCTATTCAAAACTCTTCTCAAAACTAGCATTTCTCCTTCATCAGCTTCCTCCACTACTTCTTCTTGAGTTTCCTTAAGATCGTCCTCAAAATTTTTATCCTTTTCCTCCCCTTCAAACTCCTCCTTTACGGCTGCCCATTCAGCTAAGGTAATCACCTTACAGTTTGGACAACCCGAGGCAATGTGCTCTAGACCTTGGTACTTAAAACATCTTCTATTGCTCATTGGGACAGGATTGGGTCTATTTTAAGGGGGTTGGCTCTTTTGTGGAGTTTGGGTTCTTTATGGGAAGGAAGGGAACGGATTTGGGGGCTTAGAAGTGGGATTAGAACTCCCCTTGTTAAAGGGTTTCGGGTAAAGGGTTTGGGGTTTTGAGGCTTAGGGGGCTATCTTGACTTCTTTTGTTACTCAACCTTATGAGTAAGCACATAAACTTCATCAAAAGCAGTACAAGCTTGCAAATCAACTACATTCGTGTACCTAGGATCAAGACCTCTTAAGTACCTAACTATAGTTTGCTCTTCGGGTTCTTGAAGATCACACTTAATAACAAGCTTTTCAAACTCATAAGTATACTCCTCTTCATTCAGGTTACCTTGTGTCAAATTATGGAGTTGAGAATAATAATCTTGAATGTAAGTTGGGGGTAGAAATCAAGCCTCAAGCTTAGCCTTCATCTTCTCCCACGTTCTAATCTCTGTCTTCCTCTCTCCAAGTCATTTGGCACATAGGTTTGTCCACCAAAGGGAAGCATATTTTCTAAGCCTTAAAGCCACCAGTTTTACTTTCTTGTCTTCAGGAACATCCTTGTATTCAAAAACGTGCTCAACTATGTGTAACCAATCCAAGAATTCTTTAGGATCAAGCTTGCCTTCAAACTCCGGGACTTCAACCCTAAAGTCATTAGGGTTAGCTTGAAACCTTAGTTCTTGTCTAGCCATTCTCAAGGGTTCATCCTCACTAGATGAATCCATATTATGACTAAATGCTTGTTCTTGTCTTCTAGGATCAGATTGTAGTGGTCCTTCATTCATTTTCTGCTTTTGCTTCAAAATGCCTCCAAGTTGTTTTCTCAAGTATTCATACTGAGCTTGGAGTTCTTGGTCATGTTGAGCTCCTTTATTGATTTTCCTCATAAGTAGCTCATTTTAGGCTAAGAGTGATTGAAAATTCTCCATTACTACCTTAAATTTCTCATCCAAACTGTTACTAGTACTCATCTTGTATTCAATTTAATGTTTAGAAGAGAAACGAGGTTGTGTTTGGAATTGAAAAGGGAATGAAACTGGAAGGGTGAAAGGGTATACCAAGCCAAGAAGAAACTTAGCTCTGATACCAAATATGATGTATCTATGGATGAATTCAACAAACACTCTAAACTGATTCCAAATGCAATGAACGTAAACTAAAATCAATGGAGAGTCTAAGTGGAATCCGACTGTGAGGGGGAGATAAATGAGTTCTAAACTCTTGCTTAGATATAGATATCACCACTAAGCTTGCGTTTTGGCCCCTTAAGCTTCATTAGGATACAAATATCACCACCTAATCAAGACTTAAGACTTACTTGATCATCACTCTAACCAGTCTAGCTAGAGATAAGCAAGTTAAGTGTTTAAGGAAAGGAAGAGCAATGCTCTCAATTCTAGCTCATTCAATATCAAAGCTTAGTTACAAAATAAGCCTTCAAAAGGGCCTTACACACATGGCCTAAGGTAGCAAAGTCAGCTAAGGAGGTTCCCTTACCAGGAAGGACAACTCTTAAACATGCTCAGCTAGCGCTTAGAACTAAGCTAATTATAAAGCTTGCTTAACTTAGGCTAATTACATCCTTTAAACTAAGGAAAGCAAAACAAATGATCATACTTAACATTAATACTTCCAATTAGCCTTAATACATCAGCTTACTAGAGAAAAAGGGGAGAAAAATAGCCGCAAAGTGAAAGCTCTTTTCGACTGGCCAATTAGAATGCAAGCTGTGATTTCTTCCTTTTCTCTCCCATTGGCTGGCTCTTTCCAAGGTTGATTTACAGCAAATGATGATGTTCCTAGCTGGCTTGACTCATGATTGAAGTAAACGAGCATGCAAGTAGCTAAGCAAATCCTTAGAAGAAGGAAAATACACACAGCTACTAATCGGATTCTAGAAGCTAGTTTCAGCCTGATTTTGTGCCCTCCTTTCAGCCCACCAAAACTAAGCATGATTTTGATTTCAAGCCATGGGGGAAAACTTTAGGACATGTGACAACCCCCTAAGTAAAGAAATAAAGGTTATGACTTGTTTAAGTAGGAGAATTCCACCTAAACATTTTACCGTGTAGCTTCGGACCTAAACTGGTGGGCTTAACAAAATGGCTTGATTTCTTCACTTTGACTGAGCATTATTGGCTTTGCTTGCTTGGACCTGAAAGTTTACATCTAGGAGAACCCAAAAATGAAAAATATTGGACTTAAGCCACAATGTAGCTTAAGAAATCATGGGAACAAAATCGGGTACATTCTGGCCTTATAACTCGGGACCTTCTCCTAACTCCTTAGCAAAATGTGAGTCATAGCTTGGACTTTAGAGCTTGAATTAAACCTTGCTAGACTTGTTGGACCTTCTCCAGTGTCTTGGCTTTAAGGGACTCCATCATGTTCCATCCATACGCCAACTGGTTCCATACTATATGCGTTGGTTCATGGCATAGAGCCTATGCTGCCAATTGAGGTGGAGATATAATCACTAAGGATTGTGGCTGAAAGTGGGCTTCCAAAGGATCAATGGTATCAAATAAGATGTGAGGAATCAACCTTTCTGATGAACAAAGAACTACAGCTTCATATCTCATTTAAGAATATCAAAAAAGTATTAATCCAGCTCCAAACAAAAGGTTCGTGCAATGGGCATTCAAGTTGGTGATCTTGTGATCAAGGAAACTTGTGCTCCACTGTATGATCCTAGGGGCAAGTTCTATCCTTCTTGCTATGGGTTGTATTCGGTCAAGGATATCACTTACTGATGCAGTCAAGCTTGTTGATTTAAATAGGAATGAATTTTCCAGTTTCACCCATCTTTGACCAACTTAAGAAATTCTACGTGTAGTGCTGTTCAAAGTTCCATCATGTAATGTTTCCATTTGTAATCAGAACTTGTAACTTTGTCGCAAGGTGCATCTGCTATTTATGTTGATTCATAAGTGCACATGACTCATCCAGCGAGCCCCAACTTTCCTCAAAAAAAAAGGAGAAAGAAAAAATAGAGAAGAAAAAATAGAAGAAGAAAAAGAAAAAAAAAAAAAGAAGCGAAAGATGAGTAGTTATCTTGAGGAGCGAGCTAGACGAGAGCACAAATCTCCTTTAAGGAGTTGGGTATGATTATGATGTCATAATATTTGTACACTATTGAAATTGGCACACAGAACAATAATGGGAAAACTTGTTCATAATTTCATAACCTAGGCTTTAGGAGACATTAATAACATATGCTTTAAGAGCCAGTACATTAAAACCTCGAAAAAAGAAAAATACATGATGAGATCCTAATACAAATGTTACCACCTATTCTAGCCAATCTTATTTTTTCCCCAAAAAAAGAATTTTTTTTGGTGCCTGGGGAAAGCCTAATCTCACTCAGACCTTGTCCAAGTAAAGACGGAAGCTCCATTACTTGATCAAGAAGGACCTGTATCAAGAAAGATCTTCGTTTTACACATGCATCCAACCCTAGTATGGTATCTCCCAAATCAAGGGGACTTATTCTTCCTTATCTTCTAATAGGGCTCACCAAAGTGTAACATCTCAACTACACATTCAAATATTTTCTCTCAAGAGTAAAATCCTAAGAATCATCAAAAGGCATGCATTTTCTCTAGCCTTCTTATTTTTTTATCTCACAAGTCATATTGTCACTTCTAGAAAATCACAAAGTCATGGACATAAGCCCCACAGAAGTTCATAGAAAACCCTAACAACTTTGCTAACTCCCCTTCCCGATCCCTTATGGCACTAGGGACAATTAATGGCCTAGTACAGTCTAAGCCTAAACCTTTCTCAATTTCCTCTACCCAAAGAACACATCTCCTTTTCCCCAAATCTAATGACATATCTCTTCTCATCCCAATATAGGATATAAGCAGGAATAAGAGACAAATTAACCCTTATACTCAACATAGACTTCATGCTTTCAATGAAACAAGAAGAGGGAGAAGTTTTTTTATACATCATGTTGTCCATCACCTCCTTGATCTTTCACTTGAACTCATCTCCAACATCATTCCCAAGCTCTATATCTCTTATTAGCTCTCAAAGAAAGAATTTAGAGGGAGTAGGACAAGAACTAAGCAAATGTATTTGCTTTGGTGCATCTAACCCTTGGAATCAAAGTGGCTATTTATAAGCAAAATTTTAGCTATACCCACCATACTTTTCTTACCTTAAAAACTCTTAGCTTACGTTTTCATGCAAGGAGATTCTTTACAATTTTACCATTGCTCCAACACACTTTGCTCCCATTAAACACTCCCAGCTTCCGTTTTTATGCAAGGAGATTCTTTAACAATTTTAGCCATGCTCTAACATAGTTTCCTCTCTTTCAACACTCCTAGCTTCCATTTCAATGCAAGGAGATTCCTTAACAATTTTAGCTATGCCCCTAAGCCCTTTCCACCTTTTAAACACTCTTATCTTCCATCTCCATACGAGGAGTCTCTTTACCTCTTTTAGTGAATTTGTCTTTTCACCTATGCAAATGCATTCCTCTGTAAGAGATTATAGTCAGTCATAAAATCATATCTAATCTAAATACGCTACGATGCCCAATATCTAATTTCAAAATCTTGTTTGCCTAAGTGCCCGAATTTTGAAAACTCAATTTCATAACCTCATTGTCATCATGCATATTATGACCCTGCGTCATTAAATCTCTAACCTAAAATTATATGACTCTGAGTCATCTTGATCCGTATTATTTGACTCTGAGTCATACCAATTTAAATGTGAGTTATCTGAAATAGAGTCATCTCAATCTATATTATCTGATTTGTATTATTTGACCCTAAGTTGTACCAATTTAATTATGAGTTATAAGGCCCGGAGCCATCTTCACCACCATTACTTGACTTAAGTCATACTAATTTAACCCTGAGTTATCTGACCTGAAATCATCTTGATTATATTTGTAGTACTTGACTCTGAGTCCTACCAATTTAACCCTGAGTCATACCTAGACCTGTCAGTTCGAGTAGGTGGGTTAAATACAGGTCGGGTGTATTCGGGTTCGGGTAAAATACAGGTTTACGGGTTTCGAATCAACCCCACGAGTTTAGAGCGCCTTTTCTGTGAGTTATTTTTCTTGTTTCAAAATCAAAAATTCTGCATATTTATTACTCAAAGTTGTCAACATTTAATGAAAAGGCATAATAATTGTAATTTCTCAAAAGAATATTAAAAATATTCAAACTTTTTATTATAACATATGAACATTTTGTATGGGTGAACAAAGAATCAAGCCCCACTTGGTTTTGGGTAGATCGACCTATACATTGAAAGAAGGTTAACAACAAGTCGGCCATTTATGGGACAACCTGTCTAGAGTATTTTAATGGGTTGCAGCAGTTTTACTGCTAATAACCTATTTAATAATTTAATATTTTTATTAACTAACCTACTAATGTCTAGTCAAGTAAGACTTTATTAATGGGCCGACCCCAATACGAATACGGCTAGCTATTTTCTTACCACTAGCATCATAGTTCAACACTAGTTAAAACGAAAATCAAATAAAATTGAATAAAAGAAGTACAGGATATTATCTTGCAGCTATAACATCAAAATTTTAAATTATTACAAATTAATTAATTTAAAACATAACTAGACATATTTGTTTAACTAAGTATATAATGGTATGACTTGCGCATATTTAATGCTTATCTTCAATGCTTATCTTCTTTTAAATTAAACTTTTTTTAAAACATTATATAGTTATTTGATACAATTTTATACCCATTTTTAACCTTTTTTTCCATTTAAAAGTTGTGTATGATATTATTTTTAAAGAATTGAGAAGGAAAAATAAGGTTATTATTGTTTAATTTGTAATTGGATGCAACAGTTATATAATGTTTTTTAAACTATTCGATAAAAATGACTAACAATTATTGTTAAGGGGGATAAATTAGAGAAAAATCAAAAACTAAGGATATAATGTTCGGGTCAAGCGGGCGGGTTCGAGTTCAGGTCGAGTTTGGCCCGCTAATTTGCAGCTTTTTCGGTTCCGTTTATTTCGGGTTCGGGTCGAGAAAATCGTGTTCAAAACCCAAAATTTTCGGGCGGGTTCGGGTCGGGTTTTCTGGTCGGGTAAATTTTTGCCATGTCTAGTCATACCAATTTAACCCTGAGTTATTTGACCTGCAGTTATCTTGACTAGTATTATTTGGCCTTGAGTTTTACTAAATTAACCCTGAGTACTGACTCGCCTTGACCCATGTCGTGACCCCATGTCGTAAGAGTCATGGTCCTTTTTGAGCAAGTTGAACTACTATTTTATTCACTTGATCATATGTGTAAGTTTAATTAGTAAGCCAAAATTTTTGTGTCTCTAATGGCGTCAATCATCGTTTTTCAAAACCCAATTGTTTCGAATATTTCTCGTACCTCGATGAAGATGACGTGGGATAAGAATTTGAGCTTACGGGATGGCCCCTAACAGCTCACTGGCGGGCTTCCTTCCTTGGTTGAACCTGTAAAAAAGGTACCCTTGGGTTATGATCCGGGAAACGCCTCTCTGACGGTCAAGTCAAAGGAGGGTCAAAAAGATATAAATGCAGTAAGAAATGGTATAGCTAATCCTTGTTTAGGTCAAATGTGTCAGGTTCCCAATCCCCTTCCCGAGCTGGGTAGGTGAGTATTTATAGTCTTGTCACCTGGGAGGCCCCAGAGTAGGCTGTCGTATGCTTGTCCTGCTTGGGCCTCCATTGCAAGCCCTAAGGATCCCGTTTTGGGCCCCCTTGTGCTTGGCTGTCCTTGGGTCTCTTGGAAAAATCATAAATCTCGAATCACTTGGCCCCCCACATTTTACCTATACGTGAGCCTGCCTTCATAGTCAGGTGAAATGTCGAGTAATTTCAATGCAACTTTGATCGGTGGGTTTGGAAAAATAGTCCATCTTTGGCCGGTTGCCCTTGCTTGTTCTGACATTCGGAGGCCAGTTCATATCGTTCTGTGTTTTCCAATGCTGGCTAGTGTTATCGGATTCCCTTGTTCCACAGGTGGGCTCTGCGCCACGCACTTGTGTGTCCTCTACATTGAATATCCTCTCCGGACAATATAGGATTCCCTCGTTCACTGACGACGGATGAGATGGCGCTGTACGTGCTAGTCAATTTTGAGTGGTATCGCAGGGAGGTGGTGTTTCCCCCCGGGCCTCTGCCGTACGATTACAAAGAGCTATGCTCGAACTTCGATCTTACTATGGCCTAAGAGTATGCCTAAGACTATGAGGTCCCTGAGTTACCCCAGGTGGTATTCATGGCGATGCTGCTTAATGACGTCGTGAAGCTTGGTGTGCTAAGCAGGTGGATGATTTCGGTAATGGAGTCGGCTCTCAAAGAGTTGCAGTGGAACACTTTTCAAGCATGGACTGGGCGTAACAGGGGTAGGATCATGGAAGCCCGTCGACAGGAAGCGTCCAGTGACTCGGATGAGGCGTGCCTTCTGTATTTCCCTTCATTGTCTTTTCTTTTCCCTCTTCTTCTCTTTGTTTTTTTGGGCTCTGTAAGTGTTTGAAATAAAATGACAGCTTGCCTCGTAGGGGCATTGCCTTAGTCTTTGTATTTCTACGTACCGTTGTTCCCTGAGCGGCCCTATCACCGCGGCCTGCCTTGGTAATGCTGCGAGGCTCGGCCTTTAGGCTGAATCCTAAGTGAGCAGCCTCATGGCCCCTTTGTAAGTCGAATGTCAGTTGTAGCAGCCTAGGGAACGGGCATCGTGCCACTTAACGCCACGTAGCAAGAATTGAGTGCCGCCTTAACATTGGGAAGTTTTAGGAATGGGTGATCCCCCTTTATTACCTTCTGTCTTTTCAATAAAAAGGGGTGCAAGCATTCCCATGAAGGGCCATTCGAAAGTGCTCTTGAGTTCTTAGAGAGGGACAGAAGTTTTCAAGGAGAGAGGGAGAGAGACTCAGTTTGTGACTCCAATCAGAGTCCTGGTTTGTGATCATATCCATGGCCTTTCCCCCTTTTAGGGAGACTGAGGAGATGACTGACTATATACGGGAAAACTTCTGATGGCATTGGAGGAGTGCTTCACGCCCTCTACGTCCACTCCCCGAAGGCTATCGGGAGTTATGTCCGCACTTTGTTCTGTCCAAGGCAAAGGAAGCCGCGCGCGACTTTGAACTACCCGAAATGGTTCAGGCTATTTTCTATGCCACGTTGCTTAACAATGCTGTAGGATTAGGCGTTGTAGGTGGATTTCTAACCGCTGACTTGAAGGCATCCCTTGAAGGTTTGTGATGGTCGTCCTTTGAGTCCTGGATGTACGTCAATAAAGGCAGCCTTCTACAGTCACAGCTCCGCCAACGGTCTCCCCCAGGAGACGCTCAGGGGTCCGTGAACGGTCGAGAAAAGAGCTTGGGCTCCAACGATCCCCCTCCCCCTTCTAGTGCTAAAGAGTAGGGCTAGCTTTTCTGTAGTACTTCCCCGTATTGTGCTTCTTTACATTCCTCTTTATAAGGTGTGTCTGTAATTGCAAGCTTAGATAGTAAAAGGCCGTTCCCTTTTCTGGGGGATTGATTTCTTTACTGTGTTTCTACTTTGATGATCCCCTCTGGACGTTTACGTCTTCCCTCGACCCGGCCTTGCAATTGGGTCTCAAGAAGCTCAGAAGGTGGGTCAATTATTTTATTTTATTCTTATTATTATTCTAGCTCCAGGTTGCCAGGGCCATGTGTCAAAAGCAGGTTGGCTGGTTGTCGCTTTGGGAAGTGCGCCATCCTTCGGGCTACCTTCCCCTCACCATAAAAGGAGGAGGGGAGGCTTCTTTAGTAGGTGATATCCAACAAATTTCTTTGGCCTCTGCTAGGGGGAGACGGAGTGAGAGGAGGAAGATGATCCTGTTGCCAAACTTCACCAGCGCCGATGAGGCGGCTGAGTACGTCTGGGATACTTTTCGCTGGTCTCTGAGGAAGCCCCCAGCTTTACGCCCGAACCCGCTCCCTGAGGACTATTATGGCCTTTGCCAAACCTTCGTCCTTGACGTGGCGACACAGTACACTCATGACTCTAACATTCCGAAGATGGTGCAGGCGATCTTCTGTGCCATGGTCCTGAATGACACAGCGAAACTGGGGCTTTCGTGTAGGATTGACATGAACTACATAATGTCTGTCCAACATCGCCAGGATAGGGCCATCATGGAGCGCTGGCTGTGGGGAATTGAGCTAAGGCTCCGGAGGGCTCAAATCCCCCACCTTGCGAATCCTCCCGCAGATCCTGCGGCATCGAGCAGCACAATGGAGGATTCGGGTTTAAGCGATCCTCCCCCCGCGTCCAGTGATGAAGAGTAGGTATAGAAATTTTGTTGTATCTTTCTTTCTTCGTTGTCGTCTTCATCATTTGTAAAAGTTGACTAGTAGCTACGCATTTCGAATAATAAGATAGTTTTCCTGTTTATCCAAACTTAATCCCTTGCTGGATATCTTTTCGTTCTACTCGATAGTTTCATATGGATTGGTCTTTAACGGGTTGGCCGAGCAACATTCGAGCTACCATCATAGTCGTATATCACTCGACCTTTAGGTCAAGTGGAGGCACCCTTAGCCCCCTTGGAGGCCAGGGGTATAGCAACATGCGATGAGGTCATGCTCCTAGGCTCTTAGCCCGGGGCTAAGAGTGTAGCGACCGACTATGAGGCCATGCTGATGAACCCTTAGCCCCCATTGGGGGTAAGAATGTAGCATCCAGCCATGAGGCCGTGCCCTATGACCCTTAGCCCCATTAGGGCTAAGAGTATAACGACCGACTAAGAGGCCGTGCTTGAGGACCCTTAGCCCCCATGGGGGCCAAGAGTGTAGTGACTGGCCACTGGGCCGCGCCCATGGACCCTTAGCCCCCATTAGGTCCAAGAGTATAGCGACCGACCATGAGACCGTGCTCAAGGTTCCTAAGCCCCTATTAGGGCTAAGAGTATAGCAACCATCAAAGACGTCGTGCTCTAGGGCTCTTAGCCCCCACTGGGGCTAAGAGTGGGGCAACCGGGTCGAAGGCCATGCCTATAAATTTTTCGAGCGAGCTGCTCTCTCCTTGACCTTCGCCGGGGCTACAAGTGAACCGCACGCCCTTGGGCGGAACGGATGGACCGTCCTTTTTCCTGGGGCCAAGGAAGGTGTATCGATCGAGGGTAGTTCCTAGTCACCACGTGTTACCTCAGGTGCTACATGTCAGGACGCCGTCCCTCTGAGTTTTTGGGGAAGAGTGCCCCCTTTTCTTCCCCTCCTACTTCCCTTATATGAGCGAAGTGGGCTCCTTTGAGGTGAGTCATTTACTTCATCCCCAAAAATTCTTCTAGAGAGAGAAGTGGAGTTCTGGAGAGAGAAGCTCTGCCACCCCTTTAATCTATATTCAAACTAACTATAGCATCTTCATCCCTCTCCTTTCAATCTTCAAAGGACTTGTGCATGCCTTCATCCTTGCCTTCAACCTCCTCTTCATCCTTCTTTATTTTCTGCAGGTACGCCCTTGTACCTCCTATAAGGATTGTTGTTGTATTATATTTTGCGTGATTATGCATTCATCCTATTCATCGAGTAGGGCGTCCTTGAGGTGCCAGTCAGTCCCCAACATATGGGCCAGTACCCGTAGTTTCCTAGCCTCCCGACTTTTATTAATGGTCGAGTGGTGGCGCACGTTCCCCCAAAAATCAATTTAGGGAACCCAAAAAGATTCCCTATGCTGCGCTGATTTTTGAGCCCAGCACTCCCTTTTGGTCTAGCTACGAGTATTCTTCCACCCTAGTATCCTTAGTATTGAAGAGGAGGTTTCATACCCATGCCAAATCACTATAGCTGACTTTATGAATGACTTGCAGGCACGACGAATGGCAAAGACGAAGTCCACCCCTTACGTTAGAACCCTAGACGAGCTTCTAGCTAAAGGAACCCTTAAAGGTAATCTTCACTTTGCTTCAAGCCCTCAAAGGCTGAGGGCCGAGGTCTTGTCTACTAGCTCTAGTTCCTCTTCCGCCGAGACATCCACTAGTTCTTCCTCAGACGGGGCATCTGCTGACTCTTCTTCAGGTGGGTCATCCTCTAGTTCTTCCTCAGGCAAGGTGTTGACGAGCTCCTCGACGCAAGTGGTGCCCGGTGCCCCGAGAAGGGCTGTACTCAAGAAGAGGGGACGTACCCCAATAAAACCGGTCCTGGAAGTCATGGCCGAAGGGTTGGTAGTCCCTGGGGCTCACTCTCGCTCGGACCCTCTAGATGGGCCAGGCACACACTTTTCAAATTCGAAAGTCGTTTCTTCCCTAAAAAGAACGGCTTTTGAGAAGAAGTATCTCCTGCCCGCGAGATATAACTTTGTTATTCCTATGATAGATGCCACAGTCAATGAGCCGCCCCCAAAATGTATCGCGATCTATCGAGTGGCCCTTAACTATGGCGTAAGGTTTCCTCTCCACCAGGTGATCATGGAGCTTTTGGCGAAGTTGGAGCTTGCACCCGCGCAGATTGTGCCCACATCTTAGCATAACGTTTGTTCTTTTATAGCGACCTATGAGCTGCACGGCCTTACTTGTACCGCTCAGGCGTTTGGCCTGGTTCATTCCATCCAGAGAGCTCCCCAGGAAACCGAGGACCTTGGGTGGTATTGCTTTAACAACAGGCCAGGCTACATGACGGCCATTGAAACGAAATCAAAAGTAAAGAATTAGAAATATGACTTCTTCTTTTCCACCGAGACTCGGGCTGGGGGACCTTCCTGGTTGGAATGAAAATAAGCCGATCAGGAATCCCTTTGGAGAGTTGTCCGAAGAGAAGCAGAGGACGGCCCACTATTTTCTATATTATATACAGGAGGATGACCACCCGAGGCCTATCCCTACATTTATGCCCGAGGTGATAGATTCAATACAGGGGCCTGAGAAGAGGAGGAGCAGTCTAGTGGCAGGGAGCCTTGGAATTGGCTCCCTCAGTTAAAATACTTCAAGAACGACTTCTTCTTGGCCGCTGCAGGCCTCCTAATTCTTAACAATATTTCTAAGGGTACTCAACGTTCCCGCTTTGGTCAGCCTCTTCATTTAGTTCTGACCTGAATCTTTTTAATTTTATGTAGAGCAAGTGAGAATGAAGTTAATGCCCTTCGCGAGTAGAGATGCCACCCCCGAGCAGATAACGGTCGAGGCTGAGCGTTGCCGCAAGGAGGAAACGGCTTGCCAAGTGAACATGACAGCCAAGAAGGTACGAGCTTCATTCTTCGAGTCTTCTTATGTTGTATCCTTTGTGCTACAAGGCTAACTCTCTCACCCCATCGCAGGCACACCCTTGGGTACCGCGCAGGAAGAAGCCCGCAATAAGCTACCCGTTGCGGGAAGAAACAAGTGTCCGCGGACTGAGGTTAGCCGAGATGAAGCCGCGGCCTCTACCCCAGCCCCTGCTAAGGGGAAAGAGAGCAAGGGGATGCCTCCCCCCTGTAGTCTGCTGACTAGTTGGCTAGTGGCCAAACTCTCGGTCACCAAAGAGTCGCTGGTACCCCTTAGACCGCCCGAGCGGTTTCGCAAACTGCAGGGGAAACTCCAACTGGCCCCCGAGCACGCCCTAGGAACTTCCTGACAGCCGATTTTGCCGCCAAGCTCGAGTTGCTTCAGGACCTGGCTAAGTCGTAGGACTTGGCCCCCTAGGGGACTTCAGAGCCTATCAGGGTCACCGAGGAAGAGGTGGTGGTTGCTGAGGTAGGTGGAACGTACTCTCCCTTCTTCCCTCTTTTTCCTTTCTCCGCTTTCATGCTTCATCCTTTATTAATCTTGTGTGAATCGCTTCACAGGCTCTCGCTCGGGCGATAAAGGCCATGTTCGAGTGCCGTAAGTCAGAGGACGCCGAGGCCAAGTACAAGCGCTACTGGGAAAAGCTAAAAGAAGAGAAGGTTGCTTGGGAAGTCGAGAGGAAGGACCTGCAAGGCAGGCTCAATGAGGCGCTCTCCAAGGCCGAAGCTGCACTCATAAAGTCCGAAGCCGAGGCCGCAGCGAGGGTCAAGAAAGCAGCCAAGGCCGAGGAGTTAGGCCACCCGAGGGGCCGCGAGGAGAGCATGGACTTCCTCCGCAAGGTCTTAATGATATTAGCACTTGATTTCTAGGAGGACAACTACTTCGCGGCCTACATTCGCTACGTCGAGGAGTGCCAACGGGCCGAGACTGAAGGCCGGAACCCCGAAAAGGTAGAGTTCGTCCCTCCTTCGAGTGATGGGGACTAAGATGAGGGGACCACACCTCTAGAAGGCGAGGTGGGGACTCCGGACGGTGAGGGTCCTGGCGATGGGCGGAACCCGATATGTGATCTTTTTATTTTCCCTTCGTTGTATCCCTTTGGCCTATTGTCTTTTCATTAGCGTTTGTACTCTTCCTTTTAATAAAAGACATTTATTTTTGGCAATGGCGTTTCTTTCCTTTGTCACCCGTCTATTACACTTGTTGTTTCGCTTTGTTTTTGTTTTACCCTGCTTATGCTTTATGGGATAGTGGCCCTTAAGCGAAAGCACAAGTAGCGTGACAGTGCTTTTCGCTGACCTTGAGGGTCGTGCTTTAAGGACCCTTTCCCACATTTGCGCTAAGAGTATAGCGACCGGCTATGAAGCTGTGCTTTAGGACCCTTAGCCCCCATTGGGGCTAAGAGTATAGTGACCGGTCAAGAGGCCGTGCTCAAGAACCCTTTGCCCCCATTGGAGCTAAGAATATAGCGACCGGCCAAAAGGTCATGCCGAAGGACCCTTAGCCTCCATTAGGGCTAAGAGCATAGCGACCGGCCAAGAGGTCGTGCTTTAGAACCCTTAGCCCCTATTGAGGTCAAGAGTATAGCGACCGGCCATGAGGCCGTGCTCAACGACCTTTAGCCCCTATTGGGGCTGAGAGTATAGCGACTGGCTAAGAGGCCGTGCTTTGGGACCCTTAGCCCCCATTGGGGCCAAGAGTATAGCGACCGGCCATGACGGCGTGTTTAAGGACCCTTAGCCCCCATTGGGGCTAAGAGTATAGCGACCAGCCAAGAGGCCGTACTTTAGGACCTTTAGCTCCAATTGGGGCCAAGAGTATAGCGACCGGCCATGAGGCCGTGCTTTAGGACCCTTAACCCCCATCGGGGCCAAGAGTATAGCGACTGGCCATGAGGCCATGCTCAAGGACCCTTAACCCCTATTGGGACTAAAAGTATAGCGGCCGGCCATGAGGCCGTGCTCAAGGGCCCTTAGCCCCCATTGGGGCTAAGAGCTTTCAGATGGTGCTACCTGTGAAGGTGCTTTCGTAGGCATTGTATTTATTTCTTGTAAAGCAATAGTACATTATGATTGGGCGTTTGCACACGTAAAACTTATGAATAGTACTTCTGTAGATTTCTGTTGTGCCAAGTCCATGGTATAAGTGTGCCATTCGTGTGTTAAATGCGATACGTGTCGGGCCTTACTTGAGCGATAACCTTGTATGGGCCTTCCTAGTTGGCCGTGAGCTTTCCATGCTCGTTGGCGCGCGCCACTGCTTCCATTCGGCGGAGAATGAAGTCACTTAATTGAATTGGCTGCAGCTTGGCCATTCGATTATAGAGATGTGCAATGCGTAGGTTGTGGAGTGCTTCTCAAAAGAGGGCATTGCCTCGGACTGAGGGGAGCAGGTCCAAGGCTTCGTAGAGTGCCATATATTTTAACTCTTCCTGGAACACTGTAAGGTGATGAGTGTGTAGGGCAACTTTAACCAGTAGGACAGCTTCTGACCCGTATGCCAGTATAAACGATGTTTCTCCTGTTGCTGCCTTCATCATTGTGTGTAAGGCCCAGAGTACACCATGCAACTCCTCTGCCCACTTACCCTTGGCTTCATCGAGTTTCTTTTGTAAGCCATGCAAGATTGATTTGTTTGTCGCTTGTGTCTGTCCGTTAGTCTGAGGGTGGGCGACAAAGGTGCAGAGGTAGTATATGATCTTAGTGGTGTCCAATTACCGCCCGTTGTCAAAGATCATTGCATGAGGGATACCGAAGCGGGTGATGCTGTTCTTCTAGATAAATTTTTGGACTTCAGCAGCGGTGATAGAAGTCATGGCTTCTGCTTTGATCCACTTTGTAAAGTAATCTACGGCAACGAAGAGGTACTTACGCTGCCCTGTGGCCTTTGGGAAGAGGCCCCAGTACATCCATACCCCAAGTGGCAAAGGGTAGGGGGCTAACGATGGGTGTCAGGGGAGTGGTGGGCAGCCGTTGGATGGGGGCAAACTTTTGACACTTGTTGCAGGTTCGGACCAAGTTCATGGCATCCTCTCGTAGGCTTGGCTAGTAGTAGCCAGTATGTATAGCCATGACTGCGAGCACGCGACCCCCTATGTGTGAATTGCACACCCCTTCATGTAGCTCCTCAAGTATCTTCTTCCCCATCTCTGGGTCATACAACATAAGAAGGGTCGAGCGAAGGATCTTTTGTATAGTACTCCTTCGTATAAGATAAACCAATTGGACCGCCACTTTACACGTTGGGCCTCCTTTCGGTCAGCAGGCAGGGTACCATTAGTAAGGTATGCGCGGATAGGGTCCATCCAAGTCGAGCTCCTATCCAACCACAATATTTTGCGGGGATCGATGCTCCTCTACAACAGGGTCTCCCATTGGATGTTCTTAGGTTTGCCGTCCTTAGAGGAGCTTGCCAGTTTCGACAGCGCGTCGGCCTGGCAATTCTCCGACCGAAGGATGTGCGTTATTGCAAAGTATTTCAGCAGTTTGGTAGCTTCCCATACACTATGGACATAGGCCGCCATGATGTCTTCCTTAGTCTCATACTCCCCATTGAGCTAGCTTACCACTAGCTGAGAGTCCGAGAATGCCTGGACTGAGTCGGCACCGGCGGTATAGCATAGCTCAATTCCTTCTATCAAGGCTTCGCATTCAGCTTCATTGTTGGATGCCTTGAACATGAACTTCTAGGGCTCTCAATGATGAGACCGGCCCCGCTTCCATCCTTTGTGGAGGACCCATTGATAGAGAGGTTCCATGGTGAGGGAGGTGCATTATTGTCCGAAGTGGGGGCAGTGCTTTCGTCTAAGAAATCAGCCAGGGCCTGAGCTTTGATGGCTCGCCGTGCTTCGAAGGTCAGGTCATATGGAGACAATTCAACGGCCCACTTCAAGAGTCGACCGGAAGCATCCAGCCTCTGAAGGATGTTCTTCAAGGGCTGGTCAGTGAGGACGATGATTTTGTGGGCCTCGAAGTAAGGCCACAGCTTTCAACTAGCCATCACCAGTGCGTAGGTGAACTTTTCTATAAGGGGATAGTTTGTCTCGACCCCTATCAGGGCGTGACTTACATAGTACACCGGTACTTGCTCCTTGGCTCGGTCCGCCACTAAAACCACGCTAATGGCCTATTCTGAGACGGCCAAGTAAAGTAAAAGTGTTTCCACCATGAGAGGGCTGGCTATCTTAGGTAGTTGAGCCAAATATGTCTTTAGAGCCCAGAAGGCCTCGCCGGCCTCCTGATCCAAGGTGTAGTTCGTCCGTCGTCGCAGAACGCGAAAAAATGGTTGGCACTTATCTGTTGATCTAGACATGAACTTCCTCATGGCGCAATGCACCCCGTCAATCGCTACACCTCTTTAATGTTTCTTGGTGGCCTCATGTCTAAGACGGCCTGAACCTTGTCCGGATTAGCCTCTATTCCACAGCTACTCATTATGAATCCGAGGAATTTGCCCAACCTGACCTCGAAGACACATTTTTTTGGATTAAGCTTCATCCCAAAGCACCGAAGTACGTCAAACGTTTGCCGCAGGTCTGGACCATATGCTTCATCGATTGGGCTTTTGACTATCATGTCGTTCACGTAGACCTCCATAGTTTTACCAATGAACGGTTCGAAGAGCTTGTTGACGAGTCGCTGATAGGTAGCCCCTGCATTCTTCAATCCAAAAGGCATCATCCTATAGCAGTATGGGCTGCTGTGGGTGATGAATGCAGTCTTCTCCTGATCTACCTGACACAGGGGGATCTAATGGTAGCCCAAGAAGGAATCCATAAAACTTAACAAGGCGTGCTCGGCCATGGCATCTACCAGCTTATCGATCTTCAAGAGGGGATAGCTGTTTTTCGGACATGCTTTATTTAGGTCGGTGAAATCTATGCACATCCTCTAAGTCCCGTTAGGCTTTTTTACCAATACCACGTTTGATATCCACTCAAGGCACTGGCATTCTCTGATGAATCCAGCCTCTAGCAATTAATGAACCTCTGCAGCCGCTACGGCCACCCGTTCGGGGACCATGTGCCGTTTCTTCTAAACAACCAGCTTGTGTAGTGGGTCTACATTCCATGACGGCTGGATCTATGCCGGGAATTTCCTTAGGTCGGAAAGCAAATACATCCCGATACTCCCTCAGGAGTGATGTCAATGAGTGGCAAGTGGCCGCCTCTATCTCCCGGCCTATCTAGACCGTGCGGTCGGGGCATCCTTCCTCTAACTGTACTTGTTCAACACTCTCTACGGCCTCAGGGCGAGGTCGGTTAGGCTCGACCGAGGCCAGGGTGTGTATAACCAAGGCCTCTACGGTTGGTGGAGGGACAGGGGGAGGCTTGGTACGGAGCTTCTTTCCAGTCACTTGCAGACCGCTCGACTCTTTTTCATTTATCCGTTCCACAAGAGGCTGAATGCTCACTAGGTAGCATTCCCAGGCCGTGCGCTGGTCTCCCTGCATCGTGCCCACACTCCCATCATCGGCTTCAAATTGGAGCTAAAGCAGGTAGCGGGCAATGACAGCCTTTACTTTGTGTGGGGTAGGCCGCCCTAGGATAATATTGTAAGCAGTAGGGACGTCCACGACCAAGAAATCTAGCTCCACATTCTTTGCCTTCCCCTTGTCTCCAAAGCGTAAGGGAAGACGGATCATTCTAGTTAGGTTTACCTTTTGTCCCCTAAAGCCGAGGATGGGGCGGACTAGTGGGACGATGTCTCTTCTGGGATATGTCAGCTTCTTCAGGCAGTCTCATGTAATGATGTCCATGGAGCTCCCTGTGTCGATGAGGATTCTTCGCACGATAGCACTGGCCACCTTCATCTCTACTGCCAATGGGTTATATGCAAGGATGTGAAACGTGGGCCTTTTTCCCCTCCGAACACCATGGTGGTGACCGTAATACGACTTCCTTGTTCTGCCGTAAGGACCTGCTAAGCCCCCCGCAGCTGAGCCTTCCATGCGGACCGGGTGATGCCTTTAGCATATCCGCCGGCAATAGTCGCCACTATCTCGATTAAACATTCCTCGTCTCGTGGTTCGGGTTGCGCGGGTTCATGATCCTTTCGCAAGAACCGCGGGCCCTGTTTCAGGAATCGATCGATCTGCCCTTTGTCTGCTAGCTCATGAAGAGCTTTTCTTAGCTCTCGACACTCGGCGGTCGTGTGCCCGTTTTGCTCATGGAACATGCAGTATTTTGGGCATTTTGGGGTTTAGGCGCTGAGGTCATGGGAGGCGGTCTCTTCAGCATGGGGTGATCCCTTACTTCTATGAGGATGCTTCGAGGATCTGTGGTAAACCATGGATCAACAACCTCTAGGCGAAGCCTTCAGTCTCTGGAGCCGTGATTCCTGTCCCCCCCTTCCGGGGTTCTTGTTAATAGGGATTTTGCCTTTCCTTGGGGCGTCAAAGCTATCGGCATAATCTTAGTGGCGTGGATGAAGTCTGAAGCTTTTCTCAGCGCTTCCGCAAGGGTCGTCTCCTTCTGCTCTGCCAGCGAGAACTTGAGCTGTCGACAGTTCAAGCCATTTAAAAAGGAGGTGTACGCAACCCAGTCTTCCAAGTCCGGAACGAGAACTGCTTCTTCGTGGAAATGTTTGACGAAGTCTGCCAGAGATTCCTGCGGGGCTTGCTTAATCTTGGAAAGGTGTATGCTGGTTTGCCTCTCCTTTCGACTGGCGATAAACTGGCTAACGAGCAGATCCACCAGATCCTGGAAGCAGGAACTGGTTCCTGGTGGCGAGCTGTTAAACTATGATTATGCCACTCCTTTGAGAGTGGCGGGGAGATATCAGTAATACGCTGTGTCGTCTACATCCTGGATGTACATCTGTGCCTTGTATGCCCCCAGGTGCTCCTTAGGGTCGGTTGGGCCATCATAGAGGTCCACAGTGGGCATCTTCACCTTCCCGTACCGTGGAGCATTGACGATTTCTCACTGAACGGTGTAGAGAATGGGACAGCCCCCGCTTGGGCGGCTATACCGGATACTTTGATAGGGTTTCCAGTCGCCTCTCAACCTCTACCAGCGACGGACTCCTTCGAAAAATGTGACCTCTCTGGGATGCGGGAGGGGTGTGATCAAGCTGCCGTGACTGCAAACTGTGCCCTTCCCGAGGGGACTCCAAGTGCGCTCACTGTCCGAACAGCGCTCAGGAGTGCGTTGCCGCTCGGAGGCTCCTCTCTGGGGGCACGAGGTTTGCTCTTGCTCTTCGAACCAAGTGGTTCATCGAAAGTGTGTCGTATAAGGCGCTGAAGCAGTGGTTGACCTCGCTGGGCGTCCGTGACTTGTGCGATGGTTATGGCAGGCATTAGCCCCAATGGAACGACAGTGGTTACCCTCCCGAGATCGTTGGTCTCCATAGCCATGAGGGTCTTCTTATATCCTTTCGCTGTGACGGGGGGGATGTTGCACGATTGCGTCTACGGGAGGGCTTGCATCCTCCAGTGGGTACATGCTTGAAACGTGGAAGAGCCTTGCCAAGCTTGCTGCCTCCACTACCTTCTTCAGCTGCTCCAATACTTGCTGCATTATGGCATCGGTCATGGTGGACATGAAATTTTTAAGGGCGTCCACCATATCGTAAGCCTCTTGTCTGGCTGGGGGTTGATCGACTGGACTGGGTTCTACCCGAGAGCTTTCTAAGGCGTCCATGGCCTCATGAGGGGCCGGTGCCTCCACTACGGGTGCTTTATCTCTTTTGGCCCGTGCCCGCATAGCATCGTTAACTACCATCGTTCATCGATTTCTTCCCCACAGACGGCGCCAAATCTATTTCGGATATTTTCTCATACCTTGATGAAGATGACGTGGGGTAAGAATTCAGGCTTATGGGATGGCTCCTGATAGCTCACTGGCGGGCTTCCTTCCTCGGTTGAACCTGCAAAAAAGGCACCATGGGTTGTGGTCCGGGGAACGCCTCTCCGACGGTCAACTCAAAGAAGGGTCCAAAATATATAAATGCAGTAAGGAATGGTACAGCTGATCCTTGTTCAGGTCAAATGTGTCAGGTTCTGAATCCCCTTCCCGAGGTGGATAAGTGAGTATTTATAGTCTTTGTAACCAAGGGTAGGATAGTAGTTTCACCTGGGAGGCCCCCAGAGCGGGCGATCGTCTGTTTCTCCGGCTTGGACCTCCATTACCAGCCCCAAGGATCCCGTTTTAGGCCCCCTTATGCTTGGTTGGGACTATCCCCCGGTTGGGTGTCCCTGGGTCTCCTAGGAAAATCATAAATCCCAGATTACCAATTAATAAGGGGCAATCTATGGACACCCAATTTTAGCTCACCACTTTTTATTATTATTATCATTATCATTCTTCTTCTTCTTCTTCTTATATTATTATCATTATTATTATTCTTATTATTCTTATTATTATTATTATTATTATTATTATTATTATTATTATTACCACTACTACCACTACCACCAACACCACCACCACCACCACCACTATTAACTATTATTGTGATTATCATTATTCTCAAAAAATGACTAATTGTTGAATCAAGTATATTAAATTGGAGATAAACCCAATCGATACCCCAAAAGCCCAATGATCCAAATACTTATAATTCAATCACAACCCAAAATTTAGGGATGGGCGTGGGGTAGGTTCGGGACGGGTTGAGCAATATCCATACCCTGACCTATTTTCAAAAATCATACTCATACCATACACATACGCATCAGGTTTTAGATGGTTATACTCATACCCATACCTAACGGGTGTTTGGGTTTACAAGTTTTATTCGTGTATATACAAAGTGTGCAAAGTGTCACCCATATCTAACCCATATTTGCATACACACTATATGTGATTAGCGATTTCAAGCAATGCTACTAAATTCTTATCCAGATAAACTCATAGAAGTTAAAATTATGAAAAAAACCACTATACAATTACAGTTGCACGGTTAACGTTTATTTTGGGATTTTACGATATTTTGGTCGCATTTTACTAGCAAATTAGGTACACAACCAGGTGCAGGTTTTCAGAATCCATACCCATATCCATTTTTAAACGCAATACCTATACCCATACCCACTTAAAACCCATTTTCATCATCCATTTTGGTGTTAAATGGGGTGTATTTTAATCGGATTTTTCGGGTTCAAGTAATACTCCCATCCCTACCAAAATCAAACCCCCCAAAAAAAAAGAAAAAAAGGCAAAACTGACAAAGCCAAAGAAGGGGGGAAAATGACCAAATGACGAAAAAAGGAAAAAAGAAATGATTTTTTGGGTGGATTTTTCCAGTAGTAACATGGTCCCTCTTTGATATAAATCAGAAAAAAAGGAAAAATTATGAAAAATGAAAGAAAAGGCACAGTAACAAAATAAAAAAAGGAGGAAAGGAAAATTGCAAGCATTGGTTCGTTTGAAGAGTGAAAGTCGCAACAGTCCCTCTCCATTTTCCTTTTTGGTTTAAAAAGACAAATTTTATTTTTGTTTCATTTATCTTTTGTATCTCTCTTTCATGTGTTATACATTGTTTTTTTTACCCCATCTCATTTCTCTGTTCACCATTAGTACAGACGTCAATTGTTTTTTTCTTTCTTTTCTTTAATTTTGTTTTCTTCCCTAACTTTTCCAACCATGACACTTCAATTTGGAGCTAAGCTTATTCTATTTTATTTTATTTTATTTTATTTTTTTCTAATAAAATAGGTTAGTATTTTTGAGAAGTAACCCCATTTGTCTATAAATATTCTCATTATCCCGCTAGCCAAGGGGCCATTCTTTTGAAAAACAAACCACTAATTTTCAAATTTTCTCACTTATAAACTCCCTCTAGTTTTAAGAGTGATTATATTAATTCTAATAAACTCTCTATTAGCTAATTGAATTGAATTTAATCCTTGTATTTTTTTTAGTCTTGGCACTTCGAAGGAAAAGTGTCTTGACTGAGCCCATCTTTGCTCCAAATCTTCTTTTCAAAATAGCTAAAATATTTTCTAAGTCACAGAATATACAAGGTAAGTTCAAATATTATTGTGCCAAACTTGTACTTAATCCTTCTATTTCTCTTCTTTTAGTTCATATTTCTCATTTTTCATGTTTTTATGGTCGTCATCTCATATTTTGTCATTGTTACATGTGTCTTCTATCTTTTTTCTAATGGGTTCATCTCATTTTTATTTTCATTTTATATTTCATGTTGCACATCTCTCCATTTTAGTTTTCATTTTTCATTTTCGTTCTTTCTAATACCATTATTTTTTGTATGTTGTTGTTCACGCCTTTTTTTGGTCATAATCTCTATTTTTTTGGTTCATTATTTCATATGTTGGTATTATAATGTGTTGTTCTTATTTTACTTTGATTATCCTTAATATGCTACTAACAAGTTTGTTTCTTCCTTGTATTTTTGTGGGCTAGGTCAGTTCTTGGTGGTGTTTTGACGCCGAGTTCATCCGGCCATCCCATTAGAGCCTTTGCGGTCATTCCCCCTACCTGGGTGGAGCACTAGGTTTCTTTTATTTTTCTTTTTATAGGTGTGAACGGTGAGATTTGAAGGTAATTGTGAAATAATGTTTCCATACAACCTAAAAGTGCGCTGAGTCATGCTTAAAAACCATTATATAATGACCTGAAATTAAGTGGTTTAAATCGAAAACTCATGTGAATCTTCAGTAATTCTAGGATTTTTTAGAGGGTCCATTTTAAGTCCAATGAGTTTGATTTTTACATCATTAGTTAGATGAAGAAAAGAGTTTTCTAATGAGTGTTCAAGCATCCAAATCTGAATCCTCAGCCATTTAGATCACCTACTTTTCTAAATAGTATCAAATCTACCCATATTAACAATGCTTCACTGTTATTTCCTTTTTTTGATATCTTAAAGATATTTTTTTTAAATATTGTTCTACATAAGAAAAAAATCTACTTTCAAATCTTTCTAAGTTGGTAGATTACATCTCCTAATTCTTTGTAGTTCAGGAGATATGAATTATCAAACTTGGTACTGCAAAACTATAAATTCTGGACTGCCTAGATTAAAACTTATGTTTTAAAATTTCAGAAAAATGCCATGAATTCTGTTACAAATTAGAATAAAAATTCCGCATAATCCTTTCTGTGTTTATTTATTCCCACTAAATCAGTTTCTTAAAATTCACTTTCAAAACGTTTTTGGTAAATACGATAATGCTATACTTTCCAGAGAATTTAGAATCAGTTTAGCATGTTAGTTTTCCCCATACTAGAATCCGAGCCTGTTTGGTTGGGAAAAAAAGCATGGGACTTGATACCTTTAGGAATTAAGTTCCCATACCTATTGTTTGGTTTAGAAAATAAGGGTATGGAACTTGATTCCTTTAGGTATCAAATCTCCAACATTCCTTAACAACTTGATTCCCCCCACGTTAGGAGAGCTGTCAAGGTCCATACCTGGGAGGAATCAAGAGACACCTCCAAACCCTAGAGAGAGAAAACGAGACGAGAGAGAAAGGAGGGTGGCAAGATACAAGGCTGTCTATTGCTCCCTCTCCATACATAGCTACTGAAAGTCTTGTTCCTTGTGATGTGCTTTCATGGTGGATGCTATTTTCATGCTCACAAATTCGATCTATTGCCCCCTCTCATAAAATTCATTGTGCTTCCTCCTTTATCAATTTTTTTGTTCGTTTTCCCCTCCCTCAAAATTTCAGTTTGCTCCCCCTCTCCAAAATATGTTTGATCTATTTCCCCTTCCCCAAATTGTCGAAAATCCCCCCCCCCAAAATTTTGGAGCTTGCCCAAAATTTTGGTCTCCCTCCCCCCCCAAACAAAAATTTGGAGTCGTTGATGGTTTTGCTGCTTGTGATGTGCTGTCATCGTTAATGCTATTTTTATGCTCAGATTTGTTGATTATTGAGGCCTGCATTTTTGAATGTTGGTTTGTTAAATATCAAAAGGATTACATAACCTTTTGTTCCCATTGGTTTTCTAACTTGAATGTTGGATAGCATCTGTTTAATATCGTTACAAATTTGTGAAATTAGCTTAGCTTAGATTATAGTTTAAGTGAAACTTGAAGTTTGAAACCGTGATATTACTTTATGATTTAGACAAAAGGGCTCCATCTCATCAGCTCTTACTCATAAGGAAAAGGAATAAGATGCAATTGGAATTGCTCATCATAATTGTGGTTGTTTTAAATGTCCTGATATGAAGAAACAACTGGAGCTGCATCTGAGAACTTTAAAGAAGCTATGAATGGACTACAAAATGAGACCATTGAATTAGGCAAAGATGCAGAAAATGATAAGAAGAGGAGGAGGAAGGGAAATCAGTTCAATCAACTCGACCAACTCTAAAAATTCAAAGAAGATAAGAAAAGAACCAACTCCAAAGGGCAGAGGAAAGAAGAAGGCAACACAATGTGAGATTGTGGACTTAACTTCATCTTTTAATACTGTGTCTTCTAATTTGACTGGTTTCATGAATGATATGAATTCTCATCTTTTGAACATTGCAAGTGCTTTGTGTACTACTCAACAACATGATCAAGCACTTATGAATAGTGAAATGAAGCTTGATGATCAAAAAAAAGCGCTTGTTTCAAGAAGTGATGAGCATTCCCAGTCTTACTAAAGATGAAGCAATGAAGATGGTGAATAAGTTGGCATGTGACTCAAGTCTTCTTCTTGTCTTTTACCAGTACCCGGAGGAGTGGAAGAATGATTGGATTATCAGCATTATTCATCCATCGTTCAAGGGTTGAGATGCGATAATTACTTTGTTGGGGATGTCACCTTTATGTTCTCAATTATGATTTAAGTTGTGAGGTGAACATGAACTGTATGTTGTGGTATTTTGGATGTTGATGTCATGTTCTACATTTGTGGTAGAATATGAACATAGACCTAATTTGTGGTGGTTTTGGAGTTTGATCTTTTATGGGTGTTGATGTCAATTTGTGGTAATGAATGTGGAACTCATTGTGACAATTTTGTATTTGGATACTATGTAGCTAATTTGGAGCATGTTATGAAGCTCATATGGGTGAAGCTCACGTGCATGTTATGAAAGTATATTTTGTCTTTTTGGAAGGTGTTTTTTTTTTTTTTAAAATGAAAGTAACATGTCAAGAAGTTAAAAGTTCATGAGTATCTTACTATGAGTTAGGTACAACTATATTTAAATTGTGAATATTAGCGATGTAAAAAATTCAAAATTAATGGAAAATTAAATATTAATGGATTTTCAATAAAATTGGTTAAGAATTAAAATTAATTAATTAAAAAAGAAGGATATAAAAGGCTTGCTATATCAAAAGAAAATGATTTTAGGAATATGGTTTTTCAATACATTACATCAACTAAAAAAAAAAATAGTTACATGAATACATTATTAAAAACCAGATTTGATTCTATTCTACAACTGAACCAAACAATAGAAACTGGGTTCTGATTCCATTCCTGTTCTGAATCAAACATCTGATTTCATGAATCAAGTTCCATTCCCATTCCTTCAGGTATCATTCCTGATTCCATTCTATTCCAGTTCTGGTGAACCAAACAGGCCATCACATACAATGGGATTCGTATTATTATTATATTCATTATGTTAGACATAAAAAGGAAACTATTGGCTTTGGAATCACCTCATTTGAATCGTCTTCCAAAATATATGATCTTTTGAATTTGACATTCATAATTTTTCTTGAGATACAGGACAATGAGATTTAAAAATCATTTTCAAACTTAATGACTTTTAAAACCAATGAAATTGTGCAGTTGAACTCTTCATAGAGTCTTTTAACTATATATAAGTCATTTTTTTCAAGTAAACTAAATCTATTTCGATAACTGGGTGCTTAGGCCACCTCTAAACAATTGAGGCTCAGTGCTTGCCCACATGTTGAAGCCAATAACTTTTCGAGGAGTCAATAGAGCAAGATTGATATAGAAATTAGGAATTTATTTATCTTTCTCAGATCTCTTATATATAGGAGTAAATTACTACTAATATTTCATTTATTGGTTTATTGTTCAACCTGAAATTATGTCAATTTATACCCTTTTATTATCTAATAATTGCTAAAAATAAATCATTAGATTAGAATTTTAATATATTTTTATTTATTTTGTAGTAATTATGAATGTTTGAAGATAGTGAATAAATTGTTGGCCAAAAGAATTGGAAGAAGAGGAATTTGATCAAATGAAATAGAAAAAATGAGGAAAAAGAATGGCCCATTTACAGCAGACCCATGGCCCAGCGCTTGCCTTGGCCAACAGTCCCCCGGCTCTCCCTCACCTTCTCTCACCCTTACGTGACCCCCACATGATACGACCTCTTCTTTTCTCCCTAGCATATCGGGCTCGTTCTTTTTGTTTCAATTCGGCGCACTACGAAACCAATCCGATCCGCCCCCTCACTTACTTGCACGCGAGTTGTAAGTGACCCAGGCACACCTTAATCCCACTTCTTTTATTTATCTTTCTTCTTTACCTAGTAAACCCAAGAGTTCCACCTCGGGCCACTTTATCTTCTTCCTCACTCCTTGATACACCCTAACAATGCCTCCCATGTTCAATTAATTTCTCTTTTCTCTCTCCCCCTTCATTCATAATTATATTCTTAATCCCTCCCCCCCCGGTTATCTTTATCATCATCACTATCATCAATTTGTCAGTTATAAACTGTAATGGAGTGGTCCAATTCGATTTAATGGAGCTTAAAGAGGCAGCTTTATAATAGTCTGACCCTAAATCATATTTATTTATTTAATTAAGCCACACTATTAATTTCTGCGCATTTATTTATCGCATTTAATCATCCCGATTAGGAAAAAATTAATTTGGGCCTCACTTTGCAATTTGGATTTTAATTATCATAAAATTTTAAAAAAATCAGTGGTAGGCCTCGATAACTATGATTTAAGCAATTAAATTATTTTTCCATAACATCACAAAAATTTAAATTTGAGCTATGCAAAAATTTTATCGCAACGAAGCGTTCTATTTTCGAGCCCAATTAATTCTTGGTCCAATTTGAAGCCCAACAAGTTTGTATGATTAAATTTAGCTAATTATCATTATCTAAGCCTAATTATAATTACTTAAAGCTACTTTTTGATCATATAAATTCAGCCAATGAAGCAAGACATGTCAAAATATCCCAAGCTAATAAAATCCAATTTCTTCTCTTCCACCTCTACTCCCCTTCCAAGGCTGCCCCTCCCCTGTTTTTTGGCCACTGCTACTATGCCGTGGCTGCCGCCACCAACCCCACCACCGCAACCCACTAGCTACCAACCCCCAACTCCTACCGCCACCAAACACCACTCCCATCTCCTTATATTCAAGCTTAAGTGAGGTAAATCATGATTCTAATGTTGTTTAATTTTGGATTTTTAAGGTGGATTTGTTTATGGATCATGTTATCTTGATAAAAATAAGTGTGAATTTGATGTTTTATTGAGCTTAGTTGATTATGGAAGTGTGTAAGGCATGTGTGAAGTTGAATCCATGCATGATCATGCAAGCTTTATGTATAAGGTTGATGAATTTTGGGTGTTGTGTTCTAATCTTTCAACCTTTAGCATAAAGAGTAAGTATGGTGGTATAAGATGATTTTGGATGTGAACTTCAACTGAGCACGATTTAGGGTTTTATGTCCATGCATGGTTTAATTTGATTTTTGGAATCAGGTATGTTATTTAGATTGAATTAGATGAAATTTGGAGGTTGGATGTATTATTGACTTAAAAGAATGATATTATGTGGGCTTTGTCAAAATTAGTGGATTATAAAAAAAATCCCATAAGTGCCCAAAAAAGGTTGTTTGAATTATTAATGTTAATAAGTGAGTTTATGGGAGCATTTTGAGTGTTATGTAAAGAAAAGGGACATTTAGAGCTAGGAAACAAACCTAAAAACAATAGGCAGATTTGGGAATAAACTAGTAATGTTTGGTCCATCGAAAAATTGTGATTTTGGGTGGATAGATATATGAATGTGTTATTTTTTAAATGCTTTTGAAATCACTTCATCTTGAGTTTTGTAAAAAACATGATAGCCAATTTTCTAAGATTGCGCAGCATACGCAGAAGTTGTGCACTGTTTTGTTTAAGCCCAATTTTAGGAGCCATGTTGGGGTAATTGAGTTTCGCACTACGAATAAAAGTGTTGTAGGACTTCTTAAGCTTTTCATATTGGGATTTTAAGGCTCAATTTAAGGTCAGGGGTTAAAGATATGAATTTTCTAAAGTAGACCTTCAAACGGTAATATGAGAGAAGAAAGAAATCATGATATTTGGAGATATTATTAGGAGTTTCTAGATAATTATGGATATTACAAAGAAATTACAAATTTTAGTGAGTTTAACAACTTTGATTGTGTATAGAAAATTACTTGGGTTGGAAAATCGAGTTAAATAGGCATGAAAATGAAATTTGAGAAGTGGGGGGAGAGTAGTGACACAAGATTGGTATCTATCGGGCCAGGCTAAGGTTATATGAGCTTTCCTGGACCTCACAACACTCCTCTTGGCATTAAATCTTTTATTATCCATTTCAGAGATATCAAAAACCCATATTCCATTTATATCCATTAAAGTCTTTTCATTATCATCTCAATCATTTCATTTTGGTCTACTTTGCTCCAATTTGTTTCACTTCAAGTTCAATGAACCTAGCTTATTTATTTTTGAAATCATTTTGGTGTAACTTACCTTATATTGAATTGTTTGAGTTGTGGATGCACTTTTAATTAATCAATTTCCATTAAAGTTACAAATTATGAGAGTGAATGTTGTTTACTAACTGTATTCGCCTATAACTACCTTTCTTAAGTAGAAACGGGGATTAGTCTATCATTTCCCCTTGTGCATAATTATTATCAAGTGAGATCGCATTTTAAAGACTTCAGATACGTTCATTTCCTATATCTTTAGAAATTAGAGCGTATTTGTCAAAGTTATCATATTTTGATAAGTACATCAATGAATCAGTTTACACAATGATTTATCACTTAATTAGTAACCTCACCAGTTATCATCTATAGGCATTCACCCTTCAGCTACCCACGCGGCTTTAAGCCAGGTCCCCCGATTAGCTTAGCAAGTGTACACGTATTCATAGATCGTAATAGTGTCAAGGGGTTTACTATTAGATAATAACTAGCAATGCAATATTATATTCATCTCATTCACTGTTTTAACTGAAAATGAATTCCAAAGCGGGCGCCTAACCAATTTATGCAGAGATCATTTAACAGTATAAGAATGCATGTACTGAGCTTCAACTTATAGTTCGAAATGCTTTTCATGTTTTGTTTTAGGCAAATACTCAATGAATCACCCTCACGCTAGAAACCAGCTGGAGAAAATAAGTTGAGTAAGAGAATCTGGATGGATCAACAGTGATATAGGACATGCATATTTTTGGAGTTGTATTTTGAAATCTTCAGTGGATGGAGGTGTAAATTTTATGGGGAATTGCTTAATGTGGTGTATAAACCTTATGTTGGTTAACAGTTAATTGCATATGGTCTGATCATATGTGAACATGTATTGTTGAAGCTATGCCTAACTATGTTATATCTAGTACTCATGCTTCAATCCTTGTCCTTTTGGACGACGGCAACCCCCTATCATCAAGTTTATTAGTCCTAATTAAGGGATTTCTTAAGGAGATTACAAACACTAAACCATATGTATTTTGGGGTGTCATACGTTTTGGCATCAGAGCCAGGATTGATCTTCCTTGATGGGATATGGAGTATGGAGAGCAGAGCTAGAAGAGTGAGAAAGTTTATTAGTAAGGGTTATTATGATATCGTTGGAGATTTATGACAATAGTAATTTCTGCTTATCTCTCACATGTTCTTCTCTTATATTCTACTTTGTTAGATGGATCCATACGCAGTGGGCATCTTGCTGGTTACTTTTGTTGCCACTCACCTCTCTTTAATACATTCTAGAATAATAGTCCACATGCAAAATCACTTTCCTGAGTTTCACAGCCTTATAGTCCATATATGTAGGCTATTATGTATGCTTATCTTATATGATGGTCATAGTGAAGTGATGGAATAAATCTGTTTATTGAATAGCCAAAATGTCTAAACCTATGCAAAATAATACAGAGACCCACATAGGAGATAACTCGAACCACTATTAGGAGTCAGGTGACCAAGCTTTGCATAATGTGCCACCAAACCTTAGTGGGATGCCTCCTATTCCTCCTGAGTTAGCTAATAACATTGGGAACCCTAATTACTAGAATACTTTGGTATTTAAGCTTGTAAAACGAATTTCCCGAGCATGTACTGAAAACCCTCCTAAGGATGATAAACTAGCAGATAGGGTAGCCTGGTGCACCCTAAAGTCTATGATGGAAAGGATGACCTAGTGGAACTTGAGGACTGGATTCAAAGGATAGAGAAAACTTTCACTGCATTAGAGGCTCCAGAGGATAAAAAGGTGAATATTGGGACGTTTTACTAACTAGCGAAGCCGATATTTGGTGAAACACTATTAAGGATAGGCTCTTAGGACCTGATTTCACTTGGAGCAGATTTCTGAAAGAACCAGAGCTAAATTTTATCTAATTGTGGTTTAATGGTAGAAGGAGAAAGAATTTATGGAATTAAAGATGAGTGGTAATATGACTGTGATGCAGTATGCTAGCAAGTTTATAGAACTATACATGTTTATTTCGGAACTTGTGTTGTCTGAAAAACTAAAGATGAGAAGATTTAAAGAGGGATTAGCTTTCTATATTCACAACCAGCTAGCTAGTTAACCAATCATTCCCTATCAAGAGTTATATGAGTGAGCAGCTGAAGTGGAACGAGTGAAGGCTGAGTTGAAGGCCTTGAACCTAATTAATCAAAAGAGGAAATGGACAGAGCAGGGAGCTACTAGTGAGAGTACAAACTAGAAGAAGGCTGCTCTTGCTCCTCCCAAGAGTCATCCTACAAGTTTAGCAGAGCCCAGTGGGAAATGTGGAAGAACTAACCAAACCACTCCTGAGTGCCGAGTGGGAACCAACTAATGCATATGACACAGTAGCCCGGAACACCACATTATTACCTACCTCTGAAGACTGAAGGCTATAGACAAGGGCTCTTGCCTCCAAGGCCCACAGCTGTAGGAAGCCCATATGTGTTGAGCAAAAATAAAGTTACCACC
Organism: Carnegiea gigantea; assembly: GCA_029747015.1. NCBI lineage: Eukaryota > Viridiplantae > Streptophyta > Magnoliopsida > Caryophyllales > Cactaceae > Carnegiea > Carnegiea gigantea. The sequence goes on along the minus strand of JAKOGI010000588.1, from coordinate 24,015 downwards.
TCTGGGACGGTAGTTACTGAAACTCTCTTGTAATGTTAAAGCTATTTTATGTGTTGATTGATTCAGTTGCCACTCATTCATTTATATCTACTTGATATACCATGCAACCGAACCTTGAAAATAAGGAGACAGAATCCAATCATAGAATCAAGTTACCCAATGACTCTAGAGTTGAGTGTCCTATCTCTTATAAACTTGTCCCAATTACTATTGGTGGGACAAATATTCCCTGGAGTTTTGATTCAATTTGTCTCATCAGTCTTTGATATCATTCTGAAAATAAGCTGGTTGTGTACTTATGGGGTCAAGATAGATTGTGAGGACCTTGAGTTAATTTCAAGGGATGAACGAGGGAGAGAAATATGTTTTATGGGCAAAGAGAGGAAAAACCTTGTCCTTTAAATTTTGTTATGAAAGCAAGTGCGTTGTTATGTCAATGATATATTAGGTATTGATGTTATGCTATTGACATTCAACCGAAGGAAGAAAAAGCACAAGATATCCCTATAGTTTGTGAATTAAGAAATGTTTTCCTGAAGAGTTACCGGGACTGCCCGCAAAGAGAAATTGATTTTAAGATCGAATTAATCCCTGGTGCCCAATCTATCTCTAAAGCCCCATATCGTATGGCCCTAATAGAGCTTAGAAAATTGAAGATTTAGTTAGATGAGCTATTATAAAAGGGATTTATCAGACCAAGTGTGTCACCATGGTGTAGCCCAATTCTACTTGTGAAAAAGAAGGATGGAGCCTTGAGGATGTGTATTAGTTATAGGAAGCTGAATAAGATTACCATAAAAAATAAATATTCATTGCCCCGAATAGATGATGTATTTGATTGTTTATAAGGAGTAGGAGTCTTTTCTAAGATTTAGGTTAAAATACCATCAACTTAGGATTGAACCTGAGGACGTCCCCAAAACCATGTTTAGGATCAGGTATGGTCACTATGAATTCCCCGGTGATGCCATTTACCCTGACCAATACCCTCGCAACCTTTATAGATCTTATAAATAGAGTTTTAGACCCTATTTAGACAAGTTTGTGGTGGTGTTTATAGATGATATCTTGATATACTTCAAAGATAGAGATGAACTTATTGCTCATTTAAAGATAGTATTGCAGACATTAAGGGGACACAAATTATATGGCAAATTAAAGAAGTGTGAGTTCTAGTTAGAAGAAGTGGAATTTTTGGGGACATGTGGTTTCAAAGGAAAGGATTAAGGTTGATTTGTAGAAGGTGAAAGCAGTTTATAGAGTGCCCAAGGCCCACTAATATTACTGAGACTAGAATATTTTTGGGTTTAGCTGGGTATTATCGAGTTTTAGGAAGGATATGTCAAAGATCTTCTTCCCTGACCAATTTGTTGAAGGAGTTACAAAGTTGGTAAGAAGATCAGTGGTAGCTTATGCCTCCCGACAGTTCAAGCCTTATGAGAGAAATCACCCTACCCATGACCCAGGACTAGCGGTTGTGGTTCTTGCACTAAAAATTTGAAAACATTACTTGTATGGAGTACCTTATGAGATCTATACTGATCATCAAAGCTTAAAGTATATTTTCACTTAGAAGAAGCTCAATCTGAGACAAAGGCATTGACTAGAATTGCTTAAAGATTACAACTTACAGATCCAATATCACCTAGGAAAGGCAAATGTTATGGCAGATGCCCTAACTAGGAAGTCACAACATACCCTGAACACTGTAGTGATTATTCAGTTGAACCTCTTGAGAGGGTTTGAGAACTTGGGTATTCAATTAGTGTCACATGGGCAAGCATCTAAAAATATCAATGGATCCAACTCTGTTAAGTTGGAGCCTATAGTACTTCACGACCTATTACCAACATTTGCATTCGAAGAAAGCGTGGAACTTCCAGCAGTCGATGTTGTGAAAGTACTAGCAGAGAAATCTACATGAAACATCAGGGTAAAATGATGATAGATATTGATGACAAAATCATCTTTTGGGTCACGAAGATCTTCTTCAATACTCAATGAGGTGACCATCATCATAAGACTCTTGAAAACAGACTATTGGAACCAACAGAAAAGCTATGTTGATAAAAGAAGGAGACCTTTGGAGTTTTAGGTAGATGATAAGATTTTTCAAAAAGTTTCGCCAATTAAGGGTATAAGGAGGTTTGAACTATGAGCTAAATTGAGTCTAAGATCTATTGAACCATACCAATTCATTAAAAGATTGAATCCCATAACTTGTCGACTAGATCTGCCTGTATAACTCGAACACGTGCATAACGTGTTCCTTACCTCACAACTCAGGGAGTACATTTCAGATCCTGACCACACTATCATAACCAAACCCATTGCGGTTACTGAGGGTCTAGTGTTTGAAGAACATCCATTCCAGAGGTTAGATCGCAGGATTGAATAGTTAAGCCTCAATCACATACCTTTAATCAAAGTACCTTGGGCAAATCATACCGCCTCAAAAGCCACTTGGAGAAACCAAGGAAGAAATGCAAGCCAAATACAAACATCTATTTGAGATAAACTATGTATTGTCAAAGCTCATAAGCTTCAAGGACAAAATTCTTTAAGGGAGGAATGCTGTAATAGTTCGACTCTAAATCATATTTATTTATTTAATTAAGTCATGCTATTAATTTCCTCGCATTTATTTATCACATTTAATCATCCAGATTGGAAAAAATTTATTTGGGCTCCACTTTGCAATTCTGGTTTTAATTACCGTAAAATTTCAGAAAAAACGATAGTAGGCCTAGATGATTATGATATAAGTGATTAAATGATTTTTCCATAACATCAAAAAAATTTATATTCGAGCTATGCAAAAATTTTATCGCAATGGAGCATTCTAGTTTCGAGCCCAATTCATTTTGGGCCCAATTTGAAGCCCAACAAGTTTGTATGATTAAATTTAGCTAATTATCATTATCAAAGCCTAATTATAATTATCTCAAAGCTATTTTTTGATGATATAAATTCAACCAATGAAGCAAGACATGTCAAAATATCCCAAGCTAGTAAAACCCAATTTCTTCTCTTCCACCTCTACTCCCCTTCCCCTCCCCTATTTGTTTAGCCACTGCTGCTGTGCCAGGGCTGCTGCCACCAGCCCACGGCTACCACCGGCTAGGCCCACCATCTCAACCCACCAGCTGCCAACCTCCAACTCCTACCACTACCAAATACCACTCCTATCTCCTTATATTCAAGCATAAGTGAGGAAATCCTACTTCTAATCTTGTTTAATTTTGAATTTTTATAATGGATTTGTTTGTGGATCATGTTATCTTGATAAAATAAGTGTGAATTTGATGTTTTATTGAGTTTTGTTGAATCCATGCATGATCATGCAAGCTTTACGTATAAGGCTAATGAATTTTGGATGTTGTGTTCTAATCTTTCAATCTTTAGCATAAAGAGTAAGTATGGTGGTGTAAGATGATTTTTGATGTGAATTTCAATTAAGCATGGTTTAGGGTTTTATGTCCATGCATGGTTTAATTTGATTTTTGGAATCAAGTATGTTATTTAGATTGAAGTAGGTGAAATTTGGAGGTTGGATGTGTTATTGACTTAAAAGAGTGATTGTTATGTAAGTTTTATCAAAATTAGTGGATTACGAAAAATCACATAAGTGGCCAAAAGAGGTTGTTTGAATTATTAATCCAAGTAGGTGAGTTTATAGGAGCATTTTAAGTGTTATATCAAGAAAGGGGGCATTTACAGATGGGAAACAGACCCAAAAACAACGGGCAGCTTTAGGGATAAACTGGTAATGTTTGGTCCATCAAAAAACTATTATTTTTTTTTGGATATATAGACCAATGAGTTATTTTTCAAATTCCTTAAGGACCATATCTTTCCGAGTTTCGTGGAAGCAGTTATAGCTGATTTGCTAAGACTGCGCAGCATACGCAGAAGCTATGCACTAGATTGTTTAAGCCCAATTTTAGGAGCCGTATTGTGGTAATTGGGTTTTGCACTGTGAATGAAACTATTGGGAAACTTCTTGGTCTTTTCATATTGGGGTTTTAGGGCTCAATTTAAGGTCGGGGTGAAAGATATGAAATTTCTAAAGTAGAACTTGGAATGGTAATATGAGAGAGGAAAGAAATTGTGAGATTTGGAGATATTATGAGGAGTTTCCAAATAATTATGGATATTGCAAAGAAATTACAAAGTTTAGTGAGTTTAACAACTTTGATTGTGTATAGAAACTTCCTTGGGTTAGAAAACCAAGTTAAATGGACTTGAGAATGAAATTTGAGAAGTAGGAAGAGTAGTGACTCAAGATCGATGTCTATCGGGCCAAGCTAGGGTTGTATGAGCTTTCCTGAACCTCACAACACCCCTCTTGGCATTAAACCTTTTATTATCTATTTCAGAAATATCAAAAACCCATATTCCATTTATATCCATTAAAGTCTTTTCATTATCACCTTAATCATTTCATTTTGGACTATTTTGCTCCAATTTGTTTTACTTCGAGTTTAATGACCCTAACTTATTTATTTTTCAAATCATTTTGGTGTAACTTATCTCACATTGAATTGTTTGAATCGTGGATGCCCTTTTTATTAATCAATTTCCATTAAATCTGTAAATTATGGAAGTGCATGTTGTTCACTAACTGTATTTGCCTATAACTACCTTTCTTAAGCAGAAACGGGGCCTTTGTCTATTGTTTCCCATTGCTTATAAGTATTATCAAGTAAGATTACATTTTAAAGACTTCAGGTACGTCCGTTGCCTATATCTTTAGAAATAAGAGTGTATTTACTAAAGTTATGATGTTTTAGTAAGTACATCAATGAATCAGTTTACACAGTAATTTATCATTTAATTAGTGATCCCGCCAGTTACTATTTATAGGGCATTCGCCCTTCAGTTACCCACGCGACTTTAGCCCAGGTCCCCCAATCGCCTTAGCAGGTGTACGCATATTTGTAGATCATAATAGTATCAAGGGGTTTACTATCAGATAATAACTAGCAATACAGTTTACATTCATCTCATTCACTGTTTTAACTTAAAATGAATTACAAAGTGGGCGCCCAACCAATTTATGCAGAGATAATTTAACAATACAGGAATGCATGTACTAATTTTCAGCTCACAGTTCGAAATATTTTTCATGTTTTGTTTTAGGCAAATGCTCAATGAATCACCCTCATGCTAGCAAACCAGCTGGAGAAAATAAGTTGACCAAGGAAATCTTGAAGGATCAATAGTGATATAGTACATGCATATTTTTGGAGTTTTATTTTGAAATCTTCAGTGGATGGAGGTGTAAATTTTATGGTGAATTGCTTAATGTGGTGTATAAACTTTATATTGGTTAACAGTTAATTGTACATGGTCTGATCATGTGTGAGTGTGTATGGTTGAAGTTATGGCTAAATATGTTATTTCTAGTACTCATAGTTCAAGTCTTGTTCTTTTAGATGGCGGTAATACCTCTATCTATGATTTTATTAGTCCTAATAAAGAATTTATTAAGGAGAATGCAAATAGTAAACCATGTGTATTTTGGGGTGCTACAGGCTATATGAGTAGCAGCAAGATTGAAGAAAGGGGAAGGACGAGTGGCGAGGTGTTGAGTGTTATTTTCCAGTTTCAATTTCCATTTACATCATTGTCTCTTTTTCGCTTCAAATTTAGCCTTTAGCTTCATAAACCGATGTAATCAAAGCTGGGTTTATTGATTTAGTTAGAAATTGTTGACTTGGCTTGCATATGCATGACTTCTGGTTTGAATTCAAGTGTTTTCTCCTTCCCTTGTTTGCTAAGCTATGTTTCGTTTTATACCAAATTTGGGTTTTGGTGCTCAATGTTCGTTGTTTTGTTTCAGTCAAAATTTGGATGAGTTACTTGATATTAGGTTGTGTTGGTTGCTGTTTTTGAGCCCTTGTTTCATACTATCCTTAACCCATTTTAGAATTTCGGTTGTTCTTGCTCTCTCAATTCCAAGCTCAGATCGGAGATTTGAGTTTTATTGAATGAACACACTTCATTTTAACTGAGGTATAGTTGCATTTCATTCCTTTCACTTCTTTGGTTTAAATATATTTGAAATTGGAAATCAGAATGATCATTTCTAATCTTATGGGTAGTTTTCTTTTTTCCTTTGTCGTTTATTTAATGGTTCTAGTTAAGACATTATTTTTAATCTTTGGCACAATTAGGAAGTATAGTTCATTGATAGAATAGCTTAACTTTGGCCTTCAATATTAGTTTAGATTAGAAATTGTAGTCACCTAATTTTGTGAACCATCCCTTAGAATGACACCCTCAAGAGTTACAATGATAAACCGTATGCTTACAGAAAATCACAGTAAGCTTTTAGTGCCATTGCTGGGGATAGGAATGTGAAATTAGATCGTGTGTTAGATTGAGCCGTACTTTAGTCAAATGAGTCATATTCGTTTCTTTTTTTATTTTTTGATTTTGATTTTTAGTGTGTCTTGAGTTAGTTTTAACTATTTTTAGTTTAGATTTCTTGTGTTTTGTTTTTGTTTAGAGTTCATATTTTAATTTTATTTTGGTTAATTTTTACTTTGATTAGTTAGTGATTAATTTTCTGTTGAAGAAAAAAATTAGAACTAACAAGAAATCTAGTGCAAGAAAATAGGCAGAACTGAAAATGGAAAGATCAAAAAATAGCGCAGGTGTTTACAATTTTCAATTTCTATTTCGTATTTTCTAGGTTAATTCAGTGCTAATTCTACTTTCTTGATATTTTTATAGATTCCTATGGATTTTTGGAGTCTTGGTAAATTGTTGTGGGATTTTAGGCATTTTCTGTAATTTTTGTAATTTCTAGAAATAGTTTTCTATTCTGATTTTTGTGCACTATTCAAGCTCAGAAAAAATTGAAAAAAAGTATATCCATGTTCTCTAAGATTGTGTTAAATTTTCTGTAAGTTTTTCTCAATTTGGAGTTTGATTTTCTATTGAATTTTATTTTTAGCTTTTTTTATTTTAGGTTTCATATTTTTTTCTATTTGTGTGCAAAAAAATCTAAAAAATCAGAAAAAGAGAAAGACCAAAAATACTTCTTGAGGGTGTGGCAATGCATGATTGGTTGGCTTAAAGACCCTGATAGGAGAAAACTTGTTAGAATTGAACTCGAACCTGAATCTGAAACCCAAGCCTGAACTCGACTTCAAAGAAATGGCGCAAGAGAGGACCTCAAGTGATATTTTTTATCCTCTAAAGACCAATTTGCCATCATGCTTTAATTTGTCTGACCTAGGACTTAATGTGACCTTTAAGCTGAGACTCATTACACTCAAATGCTCCCTAAATGCACTAGTTTAGAGGACGCATATTTGTTTTTGAGGGAATTTAAAGAAGTATGTCCCATGATTCATTTCCCTAATATATTTGTTGATGTGGTGAGAATGCAATTAATTGCTTTTATTTTAAAAGATGCTACTAAAAGATGGATGCATGGCTTGGCTACTAATTCTGTTTGCACTTAAGATGACTTTGTCAAGTTGTTCCTAAGAAAATATTTTCCTAATGCCAAGACTGTGCAGCTAAGAATGAAATCAATCAGTTTGTTCAATTAGAAAGGAAATCATTTTGAAAATACTTGGATAGGTTTAAGAATTTGTAGGCCCAGTGTCCCCATCATGGTTAGACCAAGCACATTTGTGCCAAATTATTTACGAAGGGCTTGATAAGAACCATGTTAGAGTCCATATCTCAGGGTGGCTTTCCTTCTAAAAGCATCACTGCTGCTTAGGAATTTCTAGATGACATAACTAAGAAGACTATGCAGTGATTAAACACTAAGGATGAAAGTCTAAGGCTTCAGTTTGCTAGGGGTGGAATGCATTTTGCCTCATATGTGACTCATGCTCTCCACTGAGGTTACTATCTTGTGATAACCAGGTCTTTGTAAAAATCGTTGACTCCATTGTTTGAATAATAGAAGTTCATTATTTTATTATAAGCATGACTTATTCCATTTATGATAAAATCAACTCAACTAAGAAAAATAAAATATATCATCTAAAAATTACTAATCGATTTTCGATTAAACCCCGCTTATGACATAAAGTGGCCTTAGGGATTATGGTAATAATGAACCCCCTTTATGATCATCTTGACTTTGTTGATAAGTCACAAATGGATTTGATTGAATATTGAATAATGACTGATAGACACCTCCTTGCATGTTTCAATACGTTTTACATGCTTGTCCTTTAGTCTGACATGTTCTTTTGCATGGTCGTGGCTCTTCATCAAATTTGAGGTCATAATTAGAAATTCGTTCATATCAAATTCTTAAGATAGTCCACATCCGCTTCCATCAAAATAGCCTTTAAACACCATTACCCCTAGTGGATTGTCTTTGGATCATATATGACCGGATAGCTAATCGTATCCTCTTATTTGGTGATAAGCCATCGGCGGGAACACTGCCTAAGGTATTTGAAACTCACTAATCATCAAACACCAATCCACCAACCCCATAAAATTTCATTATATTCAATACCCAAGCAACATTCTCCAATCGAAATGGAAATGTCAAGAGATCTAACTAGCATACTGCTACCTAGACTTGGTTTGATCCACTCATTATGTTATTCACATCCTCAAGCATAGATTTGAGGTGTGAGTCAATCTCCCTATATATCCTAGACCGGATCAATCCAGCTCTAAAAATGAGTCATCTGTGAAGTCTCTTAATATAACCATCAGATAAGAAAGATAATCCCTAATCATCCCCCTGTAGAATTCATATGCTAAAGACAAAGTCCCTACTAGAACTACATAGGGTTTTGATTTGAGAGTGGATTCAACTCCCATGATGATCAATAGAATAAACTACACAAAGGTACCCCCAGTTTAGTGTAAACTATTTTAAGGACCCTCGGTTTTTAAAACTAAATATAAGATACTTTGTCTTTTGGAAAAACTAATAGAAAGGACCCTCAAATTTTTATTTGAGCTATTTTCTAGACCCAGGTACTATTCTAGTTTGCAAAGCACACCCAAAAACTTTTCATATTTGCAAATCTACCCTCAATCCTTAAAAACTTACTTTCGAAAAATCTAAATTTATGTTTGTGATATTTTGCCCACTAGTATAACTTAAGGCCCTCTTTCATCTGGTATCAGAGACACATGATCAAAAATAATTAAAAATTATTAAGCTAGTTAATGATTAATTAAGCTAATTAACTATGATTAGCTGTGATTAATGCTTGAATCATCACTTGCTCGTCATGATCCTACTTATTCCCACATTCTTCACTCACTAGAAGGTAATACCTCATTAGCACCTCAGTAAAACTATATCACGGATATAGTTTTAGAATTAAAAGCAGAATTAGCTAAAATTAAGATTGAACTCAAAGAGTTTAAGAATCAGTTAACTATAGTCCATCTTTCTCTTATTAACGAAGTTAAGCATAGCGAACAAGCTACTCCTAGTATCAGTACTCCTTTTCAGCATAAATATCCTTTCTAAAATCTAAAAAATAAGGTTCCATTTCCTTTACATGAGATTAAAATTCAAAAAAAAGTAGGAAAAAAATCGGATGAAAAATCTACTGAAAAGAAAGAAAAAAAAGGTGGAGTATAGACAATATACTCTTGAAGAGTTACAAAAAATATTCGATAAAGAACAAAATTCAGACGAATTAAACAAAATCATGGGCGTCTGATGATAATGAAGAGACTAATAAGGCCCAATTAGAAGAAGACATATATCAGCAAATGAATCTGATTAAATTAGAAGACCTCGATGTATTACCATTAGAAGAAATTAGGAGAAAACTTGATAAGAAATATGGAAAAATGACTATTGAAAACGAAATTAATGAGATTGGAGAGGAAATCGACCTATATAAAACAGAAACTAATCTAGTTAAGAATGTTGTTCCTAAACTTGAAGAATTTGGTGAACCATCTAGGAGAAATACTCATTTCCTAAGACCTATGTATGTTCCAGCAGGGCGTACAAGCAATTTTTCCTTCAGGTTTATCCCAAGAAAAACCACGACCTATAAAGAAATTGGCTTTACCCTAATTAGCCAAACTGGATATATCTTGAACATTGATGGAGCACGTAATAGAGAAGAAATATTTGAGCACTGAAAAAGAGGAATGAGTAGTGTCTTAAATGTAAATACCACATGGACGGCGGCAAACTTCCTAAATTACATCGAGCATAGTTTCTCTGACACTGTAGCTGACTGGTATGATTCATTAAGTGAAGATGGTAAAAATACATTAAGAATGATGGAAACACCAGCTGCTATGTTCAAAAATTTGTGCAAAGAAATTGAAACTGAATTCATCATAGCTAAACCTGATTCTGAAGAAAAAGCAAGAGAATGGAAAAGAAAGATTAACAACATAGAACTATAAGATATGAGATATCTAGAAAATTATATTACTGAATTCAGTCAATACTATTGCAAAATTAGGCATAATGAACCAAATCTTGACATGTTCTATGACAAATTGCCAAATCTTATAAATTCTATAATTAATGAAAAATACATGGCATGGCTTGAAGGCACAGATGTCATTAATACCCTTGGTTCTAGAATCTCTTATATAAGAAAATGGGTCAACGATCAATGTATTGATCTTCAAAAGCAAAAGAAAATTAAGAATCAATTCCTAACTTGTTGGGATTCGCCTCACCAATGGGGAAAAGAATCTGAGAAAAGACGAAAATGAAAGTTTTATAAGAAAAAGAACTTTAATAAGCAAAGGGGAGAGAAATATAGGAGAAAATATTATAACAAGTCAAGTCCTAAAAAACGTAGATTTTTTAGAAAAGCGGCTTATTGTCCTGCAGGGAAAAACAATTGCAAATGCTGGGCATGCGGAGAAGTATGACATTATGCTAATGAGTGCAAAAATAGGAAGAATAACAAACTTGTTGAAACCTTGAGAAGCTTAGATTATGTTGAGCTTAGTGAAGATGAAGCATTACACCTAGCCCTAAGTAACAACAAAGGAATTGTTGAAATTATATTGGACAATGAATATGAAGAAAGTGATTATGAAGAAACAAGTTATATGATGGAGAGTAGCTCTGTCAACCTTGGTGATCTCCAAGGAGAAGAATTTGTTATAGACAATGATCATGAGGAAGTCAAAGGAGATTGAAATCTTCCCATAATCCAAAAGGACATGATCTATAAAAAATCTATCTTTCAATTAAAAAGCAAATACGTATGTGAAATGATGGAAGGAGATCTGGAGATAAAGGATTGTGAGTATGACATTGGGGAGGTTAATCTTATTAATTGGGAGAATATCTTTAAGCATAACAAAGATAGAAAATATAGGTACGTCCATGTCGGAAGTGTCCAAGTTCAAATCACTCTATTACAATATTATGGTAAAGATATTAATCTTTACGCTTTACTTTGTTATACTAGGCATACCAAATTTAATAATCAGATAATCATAGGGATAAAAACCAATTTATGTAATGGGTCAGTAGGTTTCAACTGTCGACCTAAATATTATGTGAGTCTAAAAGATGAATTTGTGAAAAACTTCTTATCCCTTATGATCAAAACATTCGGGATGGATATGAAAAGAGGAGGATATCCCTTAAGGATATTTTGAAAAATTATCTATAAATTAGATAATAAAATAGACCCTAAGACTAAGGTGACAATGATAGAGGTAAAGAAATTTGAAAACCCTACCCCAATGCAAAAGATCCAGAGAATTAAGTCTAACCCTCATGATATAAAAATTGATCGTTCATGCATATCTAGCTTTGCCAACCCTACAAAAATCAATAAGAAAAATGTAATAAAAATTAATGAGGATGGTAAAATCACCATTAAACCCCAATTATTAAGAAACATGAGTACAAGATCAGATTGGAGAGAAGGATCTTCATCAGCTAAAGAAGAGCTTAAAGAAGACGATACAATTACCATGACTAGTGAAATCAGTAGAATGAGTTTTGAACCTGCAAGACCTAGCATAGATCGAATAATGAGTCTAGATAGAAATGTCGTTAGATGCAAAACTAGAACTGTTAGTGAACCAATTTACAAGGATTAATTAGTCAAAAACATGACTGTGGAAATATGCTATAAAGCTACCAATGCAAATCCTAATAGTATCTACATCCCAATAACGGTATGTTTACAGGGATATAATAAATACGAATTGTGTATTTATATAGATAGTGCTTGTTCTATATGCTTTAGAAAAAGATCATTACTTCCAGAATTTATGTGGAAAAGAGTTAAAAATCCTTTATAAGTGAGGATAGCTGATAATAGCATTATGAGCCATAATGAGGCAATAGAAGGGTTATTCATAGAATTAGGAGGAGTTCAATGCATTATATCAGTTCTATGGACTACCGATAAACCCTCTCATGATATGATTATTGAAAATAATTTTCAGAGATTATATTCTCTATGCACACAGACCGTAAACCAGATAATGTTCGCAATTAATGGGCACTCAGTTCCCATTGAAAAATTAAGTAAGGCTTACACTCATCAGACAATTGAGTTTACACGTAGCCGGCATGGTGAGAAGGTAATGCCAACATAACAAGAAGTACCATTAACAATCTCATTACTTAAATTGTCTATTAAAGAAGAGATTATCGAACAACAAGAAAAATTACATAAGGAACTCTACTATGATAATCCACTAAAGTTTTGGGATAAAGATAAAACATTTGCTAAAATCACTCCATTAAATCCCAACACTATTATCCGAGTCAAACAAATGGCGTATACCCACCAGGATATCCAAGAATTTGATAAATAAATTAAAGAACTTCTTAATAAAGGATTAATCAGAAATAGCAAGAGTCCTCACACCAGTCCTACTTTTATGGTAAGAAATCATACAGAAGAAAAAAGAGGAAAAGCTAGAATGGTAATCAATTACAAAAAGCTTAATGATAATACTATCTTTGATGGTTATTATATTCCTAATAAAACAGTCCTTTTCAACAGAATTCAAGGAGCCTCCTGGTTCTCGAAAATGAATTACAAAAGTGGTTATTGGCAAATAAAAATGAATGAGGAAAGTATTCGTTTAACTGCATTTAGTACCCCATGAGGACATTATGAATGGATAGTAATGCCATTTGGTCTTACAAATGCACCTCAAATATTCCAAAAGAGAATGGATAATATCTTTAAAGACCTCAATTAGTGTTGCTTGGTTTACATCGATGACCTCCTTGTCTTTTCTAAAACAACAGAATAGCACAAAGATGATGTCTTAGCAGTCACCTAAAGATGCATTAATCATGACATTATACTTGGTAAGAACAAATGCATTTATGCTGAGCAAGAAATTGAGTTTTTAAGTTTAGAGATAAAAGCTAGATAAATCATCCTACAAAAGCATATTCTGGAAAAAATAGAAAATTTTCCTGAAAAAATTGAAGATAGGAAGCAGCTAGAAAGATTTCTCGGATGCCTTACCTATGCTTCAGATTTCATTAAAGATTTAGCCAAATTAAGAAAGCCATTGCAGCAGAAATTCAAGAAAGAAGTAAGTTGGACATGGACCACTAATGATACAAAGATTGTTCAAAACTTCAAACAGATGTGTAAAAATTTTCATGTCCTTAATTTTCCGAACAAAGGAGATGATTTAGTTCTAGAAACAGATGTCAGCAATGAGCACTGGAGTGCGGTATTGAAAATCCAAGAAGGAGAAAAACTCTGTAAATATTGCAGTGGAAGTTTTAATAAGGCAGAGTACAATTATGCTACAATAGAAAAAGAAATCCTTGTAGTCATAAGGGGAATTGAAAAGCCCTTAATCTTTTTAGCCCAAGACTTTTTCTCATTAGAACCTATTGCGAAGGAATACTTGGTTTTGTAAAAAAGAATTTATCAAATATGCAAACGCAATGGCGACTCCTGCGTCGGCAATTATGGTTTAACCAGTTTTCCTTCTCTATTGAACACATACAGGGATCGAAGAACTCTCTGGTAGACAGTTTAACTCGAGAACTCGCCAATGGTGATCATCAAAGCTAATCTCCTGCCAAAAAAGGAGAAAATCCTTAATGAGATGCCATTTCTACTAGAACGGGTTACGCCTTCTAATAAAGTCCTTATTGATAACCTGGAATTCCATACAAAAAGTAGATCATGTTTTGGTCAACTTTTTACTGCCTACCTTATGGCCCAAAGATTTTCCCTTTTAGAGTTACAAATTATTTACCTTCAGTGTCCTTATGATATCCAAGAAAAAATAAGTTCTCATGTTCAAGAAAAATGGTTCAATGAGTGGTATGCAGCCTGCATAGACTTTTTATCATCATTATTCCTATGATATTTGGGAGTCTTGTAGTACAACAATCTATTTTCCAGACAGATTTGGAGTTGGTGGTATTTGTTTTCCAGCAAATTTATTATCTCCAAATAATCCTATTTTTAAAGCTTGGAAATATGGGATGGTACTTTACTTCACAGAAATCCCGGATCCAAAATTTTCATTTTTCTCAATATTAACTAAATTCCAGCAATGCATGTTCAAAAAGATCCATTGGATTCTTACATCTCCTGAAGGTCTAACAAAAATCTCAGTTCGAAGATGCATAACTTTAGAGGTTTATAGCGCTCTAATTGAATATGAAAATGGAAAAGTCAGACCAGCCCATTATCTTGTTCAAATTGTTTATTGCGACGATCTCAAGGATCAACGATAAAATTGGATTCATGGAAATCCGATACATCTAGTTACTGATCCTGCTTTATTAAGGGCTATTGGACTTTACAACATTTATCATCAATGTTGGGCATTAATCGAACAAGAAAAAACATTAATGCATTGTGGAAACACTACGTTTGCCTCTAATAATGAATTCAAAGATCACATGAAGGTAGAGGGAACAATGTCAGAAGATATTTTTGATTATTTCTTTGATGTTAGAGCTGAAAAATTCTTATCAGAAAAAGGAAAAAATATCTCCTTGAATTCTTTGAAGAATGGGATCTAGAGCATCTTAAGCAAGTTGATAAAAATTTTGATAATTATCCAGATAAGGATGGTCTGGAAGATATAATTGAAGATGAAGAAATGCAGAATCCCAATAATGATGACTAGTCTTATCATCAGTAAAAGCTCTGAAAAATGGCTACCCCATTATTGTGCTATTTCGATAAGTGTCTGGTCTGTAAAATAAAGTAGGTACTGTAGAGTCAGTATGTACTATGTGAAAAATCTTTATGTACTGTATCCATGTGAAAAATCTTTATGTACTGTAACTATTAGGGCATCCTATGTATCCCCATCCCCTCTATAAATAGAGAGGTCGAGTGCTGAGAAGGGATACGGTCATTTGAGCATTCTTGAGCAAAAGAGAAGTTGGGATTCTCCATTTCTCTATGAGCAAGCATCTCTAATGATCTTATCTGAAGTCCCTCTTCAAAGCTTTCTATTGTAATATTTTCACTTTCAAGCTTTTAATAAAAGAAGTTTCTTAGTAGGAAACGTTATTCAATTGAACCTTATGTTATAAATATTATAATTTCTTGATTAAAGTTCCACTATTCTTGAAAAAGATTAAAAACTTGATTAGTGATTACGGTCTTAGGTAAGAAACGAAACACATCTGTGCTATGCCTGATCTAAGGAAGGTGGGGTTGAGATTAGCAATCTCTGTAAACCAGAAGCTAGAGGAACGACGGAGTCCAGTCCCGACTCAGTTCAGATAATGGTCAAAACTCTCTAATTAAGTTTTAATTATTGTTGCTAAGCATGGTGGGCCTATAACCACAGAAAATATAATATATAAGATATAAGTAGTAAATTGTGATAACTAGTACCAGTGAAGTCATTATAAGAAGTTTAATCAGTTAACACAAGCATATTTTCTAAAAAAACCCTAAAAATAACTTATTTACATGTTTTTCCTATTCCAAGGACTGTTCTGCAATTTCTAAAAGTTCAAGGACTAAAATAATAAGAAAAAGGACCTAAAAATTAGTTTTCTGAAAACATAGGGTATCCCAGAATTAGTTTTGAAAAGGCAGGGGCCTAAAAATAGTTACTCTTAAAATTAGGAACCTGAGTGTTAGTAATTCTGATCAATACGTAGAGAAATTTGGCTCTCATTTTAATGCAAACCCACCATACTCTAGTGAATATGTTAGTTCTAGATCTTTATTAGTTTGCTCGTATGTGTATTCCTATTTGTACTAATGTGCATACCTTTTTTTTTAATTTTTACTTTCATTATGTAACAATTTGCTGAGCAATGTTTAGGATGTTTAAAAGAACACAACGAATTAGTAGAAGCCTATCCTTATGATGGAGGAAGTGATAAGTCCTTAATGTTTGCGCTTCCTAACCAAAGCCCCGAACCCATCTCCATAGGTTCTTACACCAATTTTCACTAATTTCACCTTTCTTTTAGGCATAGGAGTCATTTTTGTTTTGAAAAAAAAAAAAAAAGAGGTTTCTCTTAACATTAAACAGTTTTATGAAAACTTATTTGGGTCATAATAAGGTGACGATTCTAGTCATCTCATTTTTCACCGCGGAGACCGACCTCAACCTAGAACAATTCACACTATAGTGAAGGGATCTCTTTCTTGAGATGTACTCAGCCCACATAGAATTCGTGTGAAGGAATTCTCATTTTCGCCTCACTGCAATTCGGGCCCCCTATTATCAACTTTATCATACTTACTTAAGCAAACGTCATAGTGTAAATGACTTTTAAACATAAACATTACTTACTAATAGTGTATATAACTTAATCGCAATGTGAGAAGTTTAGACGGTACCATCCTGAGTCGACCAAACTCGAGTTTCACAACATACACCTACCTAGGCCCAGTTCTTTTCATGTGTATATTGCAGTTGTGGAATGGACAAGAATAAGAAGGAGTGGGAAGACGTGGGTGGAAGTGGGTAAAAGTGGTTTGTGGTACGTAGGAGTGGGAAGGAGTGGGAAGAAGGGGAGTATTGATAGTAGTTATGTTAACGTTTTGTGTGACATAATAATAATTATTAATTAATAATAAGAATAATAATCAATCATAATAATAACAATTATTAATATTAATCATAATTAACAATAATAATAACAATAATGATTCTTATAAAACTTAGACCTATCAGTTCAGGTGGGCAGGTTAAATACGAGTCGGGTGTATTCGGATTTAGGTAAAATATCAGTTGGGTGTATTTCAGGTTCGAGTAAAATACGAATGGGTGCATTTCGATTTTACAGGTTTTGGATCAGTCCAACGGATTTAGAGCGCTTTTTCTTTGAGCTATTTTTCTTTTTCCAAAATTAAAAATTCTGGATATTTATTACTAAAAATTGTCAGTATTTAATGAAAAGGCATAATAATTGTAATTGCTCAAAAGAATATTAAAAATATTCAAACTTTCTATTATAATATATGAACATCTTGTATGAGCAGGCAAAGAATCAAGCCCCACTTGATTTTGGGTAGATCGACCCGTATATTGAAAGAAGGTCACTAGTAGGTGGGCCATTCATAGGGCAGCCCGTCTGGAGTATTTTAATGGGTTGTAGCAGTTTGACCGCTAATAACCTATTCAATAATTTATATTTTTATTAACTAACCTACCAATATTCAATCAAGTAAAACTTTATTAGTGGGTCGACCCCAATACGAATACGGCTAGCCGTTTTCCTACCACTAGTATCATAGTTCAAGATTAGTTAAAACAAAAACCAAATAAAACTGTATAAAAGAAGTACAAGATATTCTTGCAGTTATAACAACAAAAATTAAATTATTACAAATTAATTAATTTAAAAAATAATTAGACTTATTTGTTTAACTAAGTATATAATGGTATGACTTGCACATCTTTAATGCTTGTCTTCTTTTAAATTAACTTTTTTTAAAAGAATAGATAGTTATTTCATGCAATTTTATACGCATTTTTAATTTTTTTAATTTAAAAGTTGTGTACGATATTAATTTAAGAGAATACAAAAGAAAAAATAAGGTTATTGTTGTTTAATTTGTAAATAGATGGCATAGTTATATAATGTCTTTTTAAACTATTTGATGAAAATGACTAACCATTATTGTTAAGAGGAATAAATTAGAGAAAAATCAAAAACTAAGGATATAATATTCGAGTCAAGCAGGCGGGTTTGGGTTTGGGTTCGGGTTGGGTTTGACCTACTAATTTTCGGGTTTTTCGGGTTCAGTTTATTTCGAATTTGAGTCGAGAAAATCGTGTTCAAAACCCAAAATTTTCAAGCTGGTTCAAGTCGGATTTTCGGGTCGGGTCAATTTTTGCTAAGTCTATTAATACTAATAATAATAACCATAATAATGTTTAATATTCATAATTAATGTTAATATTAATATTATAATAATATTAACATCAATAAATATTATTAACTTTTAACATTAACATTAATAAATTATTATAATAATAATTATTATTATTATTAGTGAATATTAGTAATAAATACAAAGATAATTATTATAAATATTAATAATAATAATAATTATTATTATTAATGACTATAATAATAACGATTAATATTGAATG
Organism: Carnegiea gigantea; assembly: GCA_029747015.1. Classification (NCBI taxonomy): domain Eukaryota; kingdom Viridiplantae; phylum Streptophyta; class Magnoliopsida; order Caryophyllales; family Cactaceae; genus Carnegiea; species Carnegiea gigantea. The sequence goes on along the minus strand of JAKOGI010000588.1, from coordinate 5,487 downwards.
CAATAATAATTACTAACCACGAATATTAATAATAATTAATAATAAAAATAATAATTAAGAATATAAAGAATAATAATTATTATTATTATTAATTCACGCTAATAATTATTAATATTAACAATTATTAATTCCATATTAATTAATAAATAATACCAGTTAATAATTAATAATTATTATTTTTCTTAAAAACAATTGCTATTAAGCTTATTATTAATAATAATTAATAATTATTGTTATAATAATTATAATTATAAATTAATAATAAAAATAATAATGAATCATTAATAATAATAGTTATTAAGATTGACAATATAATTAACATAAATAATTACAATAATAATTCTTATCAATATTAATAATGATCATAATATTTGCTAATATTAATAATAATTATTATTAATAATAATATTAAAAATAATGGTGGTAATTATTATTAACTATTAATGTCAATAATTATTATTATCATAATTATAATTATTACAATCATTATTATTATTGGGAAAAGGTAAATAATTATCATTAATCATCCCAAAGGAAGAAAGAGGTACAAGCTTGAAGAACAAAGAGCATGAAAGTCCCCAACTCGTGTACACGACACAAATTGGATGTTATGTACTATCATATGACAAGTTCTACGTTGGTTGGTAAATCTCCTCTGGTTCCGTTCTCGCCAAATCTTACACACAACACAAGTGAACAAAGATCTTGTCCGCTTGCTGGTATGCGAAGAACCAAAGTGTTTAGAGGTGTACCACTTAAGCTCATGAACAAAAGTCCAAGTCCTTCGGGGTTGACCTAACCAATACAGGATTGGATTCCGAACTTCTGCTGAGAACGGACACTGGAAGAATAGATGCTTACAAGAATCTACGCCGTCCACAAGGCAAAAGACACAAGTATTCTGTGTAGGAATACCTCGCTTCCTCAGTAGATATCCTGTTTCAAGACAGTAACTAGCAGCAAGCCAAAGCATGACTTTATGTCGGTTCCAAGCCCAGGATTTCCAGACGGCTCGCCACCAATCTTGGCCTCGGTAACACAGAAGAGGGAGTATCCCATGCTAGGCCTATACTGGTAATGCAACAGCCAGCTATGAACGTCTAACTCCCCATCAAACTTATGAAGCAGCTCGTCTCTAAGTGACAGAATCATCCTCCACCTCCAGGCATCACTACCATGGGGCATTACATGAAGTATATTATCATTATAAAGCAAATAAGCATTTATCCATTTAGTAAAAACTGTTGCAGGCCTAGTCAACTTCCAGATCCACTTCGTACAGATTGCTTTATTCCAAGCGAGCACCTCTTTGATACCCAGTCCCCTATTTTGTAAGGGTTGACAAACTTTTCTCTAAGCAACGAGTGCCATTTTTTTTGGTGTCATAAGACCCAGACCATAAGAACCGCTACAAATGGTTTCAATAACCTGGATTGTGTGCTTAGGTAGTAAGAACACTGATGCCCAAAAGGTAATGACTCCTGAAAACTCAGATTGTATCAATGCTCTCCTGCCAGCATATGATAATTTCTTGGCAACCCATGAGCACACTCTGTGCTTGAGTTTATTAGTTAGTGGCTGGTAAAGGTGATGGGTTAGAGATTTGGTAGAGAGAGGAAGTCCAAGGTATCTAAAGGGAAAAGTCCTCTGGATGAATCCAGTACATGCAACAATGTCCTGCTGAATAGCTGACTCAACTCCCCCAAAGTACAGATCAGATTTTTCCTTATTAGCAATCAGCCGAGACATACTGCTAAATTTAAGAAAACATTTCCAAAGAGTGTGGACAGAAGACAACTCACCTCTCGAAAATAGTAGAAGGTCATCAGTAAATACAAGATGATAGAGCTGAATCCGATTACATTTCGGATGAAAATGAAATGGCTCTTTTCTTGTCACCAACCCGAGGCCTCTAGATAAGATTTCCATACAGAGAACAAACAGATAAGGGGATAAAGGTTCCCCTTGCCTTAGCCCCCTTGCACCAGAAAAGTAACCACTTGGTGAGTAACTAATATTGATAGAGAAGGATGGGGTTGACACACACACCATCACAAGAGTCACATACTGTTCAGGAAACCCAAGTGCCAAGAGTGTAGCTTGTAGGAAGCTCCAGTTAACAGTGTCATACGCTTTGCATATATTGATTTTCATCAGCATCCTAGGTGAAATATGCCTCCATTCATAGTGTTGGACCAACTGGTGTGCTAGCATTATATTGTCTGCAATTAATCTCCCCTTAATAAATACACTTTGACGGTGATAAATGATATTTGGCAGCACTGATTGTATTCTAGTAGCAAGCAATTTAGTGATAATCTTATATATCACATTGCATAGGGTAGACGCATTTGCTTTTATGGGAATCAGAGTAATGAGTGTGCTATTGATCTGCCGGAGAAGCTTACCATTACCAAAGAAAGCCATGACAGCTTTGCATATATCCTTATTAATGATTCCCCATGTTGTCTTGTAAAATCTAGCTGTATAACCATCAAGCCCCGGGGCTTTGTTACTATCCATAGCGAAAACCACTTGCTTTATCTCCTCAAAGGAGAAAGGAGCAGAGAGAATCGCTCCATCGATGTCTGTCAGTCAGGAGAGGTCCATTTGAGGCCCAATCCTCATCAAGGGGTTGCACAGGTTGTATAGTACCCATAAGGGACTTATAAAAATCAATGAACGCATGTACAATACTCTCAGTGATGTCACATAATTGATCAGAGCAATTGTAGACTTTATGAACAAACCGCTGCCTGTTTTTGGATTTAATAATAGCATGATAATACCCCGAGTTCTCATCAGTGTTTTGCAAATAATGCTCTTTGGCATAGTATCGAAGGATACTTTCTTCAATTTTCCGAAACTTAATATATTCAGACACTGCTGCTCGCACCTCCTGAGTTCATGAGATGTGGGGCTAAGTTGAAGAGAGTCTTGAATGCTAAGCATCTGACAGCGGAGATGCTTAACCTTCTCACTCATACCGTGAAAGTATTGCCCATGGAGTTGCTTAAGCTGGCACTTCAACTGTTTTAACTTAGTGATTACCCTGAATATGGCACAACCCTGGACATCCATAACCCAACAATCAGCAATCATAGTAAGAAAATTTGGATGAGCGCCCTAGACATTAAGAAATTTGAATGACCTCTTGGGACCAAGACATTAAGAAAGTTGAAGAAACTCATTATTATTATTAATGAATATTTGTAATAATTATAATAATAATTGTCATTAATATTAATAATTATTATCACTAATATTAATAATAATAAAATTAATATTCATATGAATAATAACAAAAATTACTAATTATCAATATTAATAATTATTATTATTAAAAATAATTCATAATAATAATTATTATTATCAATATTATTAACAATAGTAATTATTTATAATAATTATTGATATTAATAACTATTATTCATAAATAAATAAATAAATAAATATAATACTAATTAATAATACTTATTATCATTAATAATAAAAATAATTACTATTAATCTTATTCTTAATTATTAATAATTATTAGTAATAATAATTAATATTTATGAATAATTATTTACATTAATATTAATAATAATTATTATTTATACTAATATTTGTTAATAATAAGGAAATAATAATTTTTAATTAATAATATAATAAGAATTAATCATTAAAAATACTTATTATTAATAATAATAATAATAATTAACAATAATAATTATCATAATAATTCTTATTGGTATTAATAATAATAATAATAATAATTGTTAATATTAATAATAATTATTTCCAATATTAAAATTAATGTTAATAGTAGTTGTTATTATTATCTTTTTAATAATAATTATTATTATTATAGAATATTACTAATAAATACTATAGTAATTAATATTAATATTAATAGCAATTATTATTGTTACCGTTAACAACAATAATTATCGATAGCAATAATTAATAATATTAAGGATAATAATAGTAATAATAATAATATTAGTCAACAATAATTTTTGATATTAATAATTAATATTTAACAATTAATTAATTAATAACAAAAATTATTACTATTGATAATATTAAAAATAATTAATATTAGTAGTTGTACTAATTAAAAATAATAATTATTAGTAATAAATAGTAATTAATAATAATTATTATAGTAATAGTAATTATTAATGAATAATAAAAATAATAAAAAATAATAAATTAATTGGGAATATTAATAATAATTGACAATGATAATTACAATAAAAATACTTATTAATATTAGTATTAATAATCACAATAATTGTTAATATTAATAATAATTATCGTTATTAATGTTAACAAATACTAAGAATTAAATAATAAAAACTACTATAATAACTATAATTATTAATATTAAGAACTAATAATTAATAATTAATTAATAATTAATAATTAATTAATTATTAAAAATATTACTATTAATATTGTTATTAATTAATAATTAAAATAATAGATATAACAATTAATGATAATACTTATTAATATTAATAACAAGAATCAAAATTAAAATAGATGGGAGTGAGAAGGAGTACAAATGAGTGATATTTATTTTAAGAAGTGGGAATGAGCGGGAATGAGTGAGAAGCAAACTGAGAGCATTTATCCACGAAAAGAACAGGGCCCTAGATAGACATCATATTGTGTTTGGACATAACATACATACTTAGATTTCGTGGGGATTCAAACCACCATCCCTGAAGGATTTGGAATGCGAGCATTTATCCACAAAAAGAACAGGGCCCTAGATATACATCATATTGTGTTCGGACATAACTTACATACTTAGACTTCGTGGGGAATCAAACCGCCATCCCTGGATCATCTTAACATAATTTATCATATTCTATGCGGGATACTCAGCCACCATCCTTGTGTCTAGACTTAAACTTCAAGTTTCTAAGGCAGCTCCTCCATGTACACTAGCTATCCATAAACACACATAATTAGTCATACAAAATCATGCACATGCTTTATGCATACCAACTCATGAAATTACACCTTATAAGCATAGCCTTCTAAGAACACCAGTTTACAAAACAACCAAGATACATAGCTTGGGCAGGAGGTTTGGAAACTAGTTGAATTTAGAGGAACCGTTTAAGTCAATCTTTAAGAGAAACTTCATTCTGTTGGAAAACACCCTTAAGTAACCTCACAATCCATGGTTTTGGAATGCTAAAAGCTAAATGCAAAGTCCTAGCTCAAATGATTAAATGAGGGTCTTGGAATGCAAAACTAAAGCCCTTCCTAATATTTAAAATGTTTGCTTACCAAATATCTCAAGAAAATTTTCCTTTCATGACAAATTGGCGCAATACACAGATTTTCAATCCTGCAGATAATTTCACTACAAAACCTATTAATTCTTGGGTATCAAAAGCAAACTTGCAATAAAAGGGCATGTCTAACATAAATATAGACATAGATACAGATATAGATACAAATATATATATATATATATATATATAT
>JAKOGI010000587.1:297500-506752 GCA_029747015.1 Carnegiea gigantea | reverse complement strand
ATATATATATATTTATATATGTATATATGTATATATATATTTTGAATATTATCTAGGAGTAGAGAATCTACTCAATAGTCATAAGGATCATGAGCACAAGGACCATCCCATGTGACAAAGGATGAATTGAATCTGTAATTAGTAGTGAGAGTGGAAGTAATCACCTTGTAAGAATTTGCAACGTAAGCCATATTTTGTGTGAACAAGACAGGAAGCATCGATTTGGAATGGATACTGTAATGGTATGAGGAGTTGAGTATGACTTTAATCAACTGGACAAATGTGAACATCTGGGAATACTTTTGAAACAAATTTGAAAATATGAGGTTCAAAAGGTGTCCAATATTCAAGCTGTCTGTGGAACCATTTGAAATAATTAATATACCCAGTGGGCATAATGATTAAGAACCGGATGATTGTTAACATCTTGAACAAGGGTTTGATAAGCTTTGATAAGTTTGAGATAACTATAAAATGATACTTCAGAGAAATTGTACCATTCTTGATAATCAATGAAGATAGCATTTTTATTGTATCGTGGCCCATAAAATGATGTATAGTAGAGTTTATGGTCACGAAGATAAAATAGGAGTGGTTCATGTGGAAAATTTAGTAATTGTAGGGAATTGGAGTCGTTGAGTACTTGTAAGCTTTTGCCCGTGTTGCTGTCGTTCATGGTGAGATTTGTATGGAAATGGTCTGATAGTTCAGAAGAAAGTATTTGAGTGGAAGATGAAGGATGTTGAATAGAGATCTGATGTAATTCTTTAGTGTGTGAACTTTGGAATTGATTTGAAACAGGGATTGCACAGAGAGGATGGGTTTGAGTATTCATGGTAAATGACGGATAAGTATGAGTTGTTGATGACTAAAAATAAATTATGGTTGTTGTTAGAAAGGGGAAAAATCTCATAGTCAAGGTATTGAAAAAATTTTTCCGTTTGAAAATTTCTCAAAATAGTTTTGGAAATATTTTACTTCGCATTGAATGGGTGTAGGCTATATGATTTGATATTAGCCTATGCATGCATTGAGCATTCTAAGATTGGTTTTCTAATATTCTATGGTCTTTTCTAAATCATGATGCTGGCACACTAATTGATGGTAATCATGTAACCATTTTGTATAAAATTCTTTGACATCTGTTGAGGTAATATAATTGCGTAAGCTAATGTTTAATTCTTCTAGTTGTTGATTTATTTCTTGTAATTCCTTTTGATCATTATTGAGTAGTTTAATGACATCAACCCGTTCTAATTTATACCAATATTTTGGATTATTACATACAATTACATTAATTTGCTTTGTGATTGAAGTATTTTGTAATAAAGATAAATCGTTTTGATAAATAGGAGTGATAAATTTGAATGATATTATGGTTCCCATAATTTCCGTATGTATATCGATTTGATCTACTTTAAATAGATAAATTTGAGTAATGAAAGGAGTTCTAAGAATAATATCTTGACCTAAATCTCGTACTAAAATAAATGAATTTTTGAAACAATATCCTTGATCGCATATGTAAGCATTTGATAATTGATACTTAATTTGTAACGCCATACCATTAGTGCTATGAAGTCGTTCTTTTATCTTTTCATAATATATTGAGGGAATTAATCCTTCATGTATACAGTTTTGATCTGCACCACTATCTAAGAGTGCAATAGTATTGAGTTCAAAACTATCTTTAATTTTAAAAGAAATATGAATATACCATTTTTGAAAATTTATTTGGTTAATAGTTGAAACAAATTGTTGATCAGTAGGAGTATCTTCTATTTGAATGTTTGAAGAAGAAGGTCTATTTTCTATTAATGTTAATCTTGTTTCTAATTCAAAATCTTTTGTATGTAATGAACATAAGTCTTTCTGTAAATTCTTAATTTGTTCTTTTAATATATTAACCTCGCTTTTCAAGTCTTGAATATTAACTGCCTTTAAAATATTTAGAATTTCATGTGTTTCAAATATTTTATTGATACTTACCTTATGAGGTGGTTTTAAAGAATCTTCTTTTGTTAATATACTTTTGAGTTTTTGCAAATACTCTTTTCTCAATTCTATATCTTGAATTTGTTCAATTAAATCTAATAAAACTTCTTTTTCATTATTATTAGTAGTTATAACATTAATACCCTTGTAGCATAATCTTGAGGACTCATTACCTGATGAATATTCACTTGAATCACTTTCTAAATCATTGCTGTTATTATCTTCATAATCAGAGGAGGACGATGAATTTTCTAATTGACTAGGTGTATCTTTGAGTTCAAATAATGCAATTAGTTTCTCTTGAATATTTGGATGTTCTGCACATATTTCGTTGAGTTTCTTTTTGACTTTACAATTTTTTGCATAGTGACCTAATTTACTACATTTATAACAAGTATCAGTATTATCAACTTTCTTTTTTGGAGTAGTCTTTTTAGGACTTAAATTTCTGTAATTTGGCTTTCTTGTAGTATATTGTTTTTTCTTACTAATTTGAGTATTTCTTCGTTTTTTGATAGATGGAGCTTCTAACTTTGGAAGATAAAATGCTTCACAAAAAGAACCTAATTCTTTTCATTTAGCAGCTTTATCTATTGAATATCTTGCTTGTAATTTTAATTCATTACATAATAAAATTCCTTCTTTTTTAATAAAACTTAATAATTGACCAAACGTAATTTGTTCGAATGGAATTGGACCTTTACGGATGACTTACTTAATTTATTAAATATTCTTTGAGAAAATAAAGATGGTAAGCCTGAAATAAATTTTTCTTTCCAATAAGGTTGACGACAGGCTTCTCTTTTTAATAGATATGTTAAAAATGTGTCTTTGTACCAATTGTAATCTTCGAGGGTTGGACATTTTAAATTTATTAAAAGAATATCTGTTGCAGCAGTAATATCTTTTGGACTTCCAAGAAAATTAGTAACTATTATATAAATTAATGTTTCTATATTATCTAGTTGTCCTTGAGAATTACTATGAGTTCGGATTTGATTACGTTTTTCTTCTTGAATATAATTTTCCCACTAATTTTTGGGTATACCAGTGACTCCAGAGGTTAATAAATCAAAAGATTGTAAATCTGTTGCACGTTTAGTTGAATAAGCTGTATAAGCAATTAACATTCTTTGGAGTGTTATGAATATTTCGTGGTCACTACGATCATCAATATTCCAGTCATATATTGAATCACCAGTAAAATTTTCAGTAATTATTGTTTTAGTACTTTTAAGGTGAAGATCTGGAGGGGTTTGCTTGGAATAATATGAAATTTCTTTTTTATATATTTTATTAATGTTTTGAACTCTTCATCTGATAAGGATAAATCTTTTTCTAAAATATTAACTGTATTGTTAATTGGATTGTGGGTTGAAGTTTCCGCTTCTTTTAATTTTTCATCAATCTTGGAAATTAAAGGAGTACTAGTATCTGGGAGTTCTAATTTATTTGAACATCTTATTTTGAATAAGGGTTTTGCAATATCATCTAAGAAGTTTGGCTTATCTTTTTTAGTATCATTAATATCTAAATTTTTTAATTTTTCAGTTAATGAATCAATTTTTTGTTTTTTAACAATTGCTTCAACTTGAGTAGAGGCCTTATTGACTTGTTGAGATACTGTATGTAATACTTGATTTGTATAGTTATTTTGATGATATACTTTTTTAATATCACTTAGAATTACTTGACTATTTTCTATATCATTTCTACCTATTTTGAATGGAGTGGCTAGAATATTGCCTTCAGGAATTTTTAAAATAATTTCTTCTAATGGAGGAATAAAAGAAGTGATTATTTGACTATTTTTGAGTGTCCATTTTTTAGTAAAATTAATATTAGTATTTAGTTCTTTGACTTGAAATGGGTCTGAAAGATTATTATCAGAGGCAAACATAGCCCAACAATTAAAGAAAGTAACATTGACTTGGTGTCTTTCCATGAATGAATACCATTCTTGCCTACTGAATGCTTGAGTATTTAAATCAAACTATGAAAGGAACCATTCTCTTTTGACCTTATTCTCTATTGAATTGAAATTTTGACGTAAGTAATTTTTATTGATGTCAAAGGGCTTTGAAATAACATTAATTGAAGAAAATGATGGAGGTTGCATGGTTGAGTAAGTTAGGGAACCTATTGATGAAGTAGCTTCATCTATTGGCTCAGCTATTGATGCTTTATAATAAATTTTTTGAGTATCTTCAACTTGATTATCCTTTAAATAATCATAATTAGTAGACCTAAAAGGCATTGAATATGAAGTTCGAGGGAGTTTTAGATTTTCTAATGATTTTGAAGATAGACTATGTTCTTTACTTGAATTAAATCTTATTAGTATTCGACCATCAGGCACTTCTATTATTTGTTTAATATTCTTTCGAGCAATATTTCTCTGTGGTCTAGTATTTTGAATAATAAATTCTTGGGGAATAGAAATTTTATTCCCTTTTAATAATTTATGAGTAAAGGTAGTAATATTATTTGATTTAGCTTTTAATAATATGGTTTCATTTAAAGTAGGCTTTAATAGACATTTTGGATTTAGTTGCGATGATAGTAATTTGAAATATATTCTGTAAGTAATAGCAAAATTTCTTGAAAGCTCACGAAATTGAACCTTTAAATCATTTTGAATATTAAGAAGATGGATATCTAGTACTAAGGTATCCATAATCCAAGGATCATTTAAATCTACTGAATAATTTGGACAACAATTAAAGTATATGGGACCATTGCAAAGATTATTTTGAATCATGGCTAATAATGAGTCTTTGTAATGTATTAATCTATTGTCTCTTAGGGCCATGAATATAGGACAATCTAATCCTAATCTTGTTAAGGTTTGAGTGCTACTTGAATCATGCCAAAATGAATGTATCGATATTTCTCTTGATATTTTTTGATAGCAACTTTTGAAAGTAATTTAATAGTTTGAAATTCTTCGTCTAAACTAATGTTTCTTCATGATCTTTTATTGATAAAGCACTATTAAAATCAAACTTTCCTATTTGATAAATGGTTTCTATATTTTGTTTAGGAATTTTCCAATTAGACACATCAATTTGACAACTAACTTCCCTACTATTAACCACATTTGAGTTCTTACTACTACCTAAACTAAGACGATCTCTAACCCAAGAGGCCATCTGAGTTACATTTAAACACTTAGTTAGGAGTCATGCACATTCTACCGGGACCACTGGGACCACCCCACCTGGACCACCTAACCACGGCTGACCAATGGACTTATTGCGGCCGACCAACAGCTGACCAATGCTAGCAACTGCTAGACACTAACTAAGGGCACTAACTTGGCTCTGATACCAGCTAAGCAGGATCGGCCTAGGCCGGGTAATAGTTAAGGCCTAGATGTGGATTGATGCAGGGGAAAGGAGTAGCAAATTGATATTATGCAAAATATAATTTTGAAATGATAATTAAAACGAAATTGGTAATAACAAAATCAAAATTGAAATAAACAAAGCAGATGAATAAAAACTTACTTTGATTTGAATTGATAAAACCTGATACATGGATTTGAATCGAAGCTTTTGGTTATGAAGTACAAGGGATATGGAGAAGGCTTTTCGAGGGAAGGAGGAGAAAGGCTTGTAGTGATTGTTTTGTGCTTAGTGATCTTGTAAACTATATGATTCCTAATACAATGCTATTGAGTATCTATTTATAGACCACAAGATGGAATTAAATGTGTACAAGTGGATGATAAAGATTGAATCTTGTGTTGATAACTTTTGCCGACAATCTTGAATTATCGCTGCTTTGTGTTGAACTTGGACTGGAACCACGTCAAAAGTGAAACAGTGCTGAATAATAATGAACCTTGGACTATTCTTGAATTATTGTCCTTTTTGAATAGTATTCAGATGAGCTATCTTCTTGAATAGTATTCTTGAATAATTACTCGGATGAGCTTTCTTCTTGAACAGTATTTTTGAATAATTACTCTGATGAGCTGTCCCGAACAGTGTTTAGATAAGCTGCCGTGAACAGTACGCTTGAATAATTGTTCTGATGACTTGAATTGTTTGTCGTGATGAGTCATGGCCTTGCATAATTACTTGTCTGGCTGAGTCATTGCATGCCGTGTTGAGTCATTGCCTGTCTTGATGAGTCATTGCCCTTGATGTTGACATGATGATGAGTCATGAGTCTTGATAAGGCATAATTGAGTTGAGTGTTGACATGTTCAATTACCTTAGTAATTGCTAGACATCATTTTTGACTTGCTCTTCTTGGATATGCAACGTGGACATTGAATTGTATCATTAATTGCCAGTCTTCTTTGGACATCTTATACATTGAATTGTTCTTTGATTTTTTGAATTAAACTTGGCAACGGGGACATTAATCTGAGCTTCTGAACTTGGATACTGCTGGCTTGAATGATCATGGAGATCCCCCCCGGGGCCTCGAGATGGAGTGGTGTGGAAAATGATGGAATCCTGCAAAAGAAAAACTGCATAAAGAGATAATAACCCTTACTTTTGCCAAAGGTGAAGACCTTTACGGGCTCTTTTCTTGAATTTTTTTTTTTTTTGAATAGCGACTAGGACTAGAAAATCTACTCAATAGTCATAGGCATTATGAGCACAAGGACCATCCCATGTGACAAAGGATGAATCGAATCTATAATTAGTAGTGAGAATAGAAGTAATCATTTGTAGAAATTTATAACGTAAGCCATATTTTGTGTAAACAAGACAGGAAGCATCGATTTGGAATGGATACTGTAATGGTATGAGGACTTGAGTATGACTTTGATCAACTGGAAAAATGTGAATATCTGGGAATACTTTTGAAACAAATTTGAAAATATGAGGTTCAAAAGCTGTCCAATATTCAAGCTGTCTGTGGAACCAATTGAAATAATTAATATACCCAGTGCGGCATATGAGGTAGTTTTGGAGATAAACCATAATTGGTTTTGTTTTCGGAGTAATTGGAGTTTATTGAGGAGGTTAAGTTGGATTTCTGAAGTTAATGATGGGATCCTTGTAGAAATTCTCGTGTTAAAAAATCAGGTGAAGAGTTGTCCTTGCCTTGAATAAAGTCAATGTCAAAATCAAATGCAGATAGAATAGCTTGTCAGCGAGCAAATATTTGTTTAGAAACAATGTTTTGAACATCCTTTTGAAGAATTTCTTTTGCAGATTTGCAATCTATGTGAAGAAGAAATTTTTTATTAGACAAATCATCTTGAAATTTAGAAATACATAAAACGATTGATAAAATTTCCTTTTTAATTGTTGAATAATTTTTTTGGGTTTCATTCCAAATGCCGGAATGGTAACGGACTATTTATTCGATAGAATCAGAGGGGAGTTTCTTTTGTTTAAGGATACCACCGTAGCCTATTTCTGATGCATCGGTTTGGACTATCATAAATGCATTTGGGTGCGGTATTCCTAGACATGGTAAGGCTTTGACCTTTTGTTTGAGTATTCTGACAATATTAGTATGCTCGTCAGACCAAGGAGGAGAATTTTTGCGTAATCGTTTATAGAGGGGTTCACAGAACTTTCTTAGATTTGGGAAAAAATCAGACACATAATTAAGACAACCCAAAAATCATTGTAATTGATTTTTATCTTTGATTTCATTGGGAAATTTATCTGCAAATTCAATGGCTCTAGCAATTGGGCGTATAGTGCCTTGGTAGATATCATGTCCTAAAAATCTAATTTTGGTTTGGCATAATTTCATTTTAGGTGCAGATATAACTAATCCGTTCTTCTTGATAACATGTAAAAAGGTATGAAGATGTTTAAAGTGTTGGTTAATATTATTTGAGTAGACAAGGACATCATCAATATAAACTATTGTGAAATGAGTATAAGGATTGAAAATATCATTCATAATGTTTTGAAATTCTGAAGGTGCATTTTTTAATCCAAAAGGCATAACATTCCACTCATAATGTCCGAATGGAACTGTAAATGCTGTCTTATATCTGTCTTATTCTTTAATTTGAATTTGCCAAAAACCACTTTTTATATCGAATTTTGAGAATATTTTGGCATCATACAAGCGATTGAGTAGATCACGTTTATTAGGAATTGGATATCTTATCCATTGTAATACTTTGTTTAATGGTTTATAATTAATAACTAAACGAGGGATGCCGCGTTCCTTTTCGGCTTTATTATTAACATAAAATGCTGCATAGCTCCAAGGAGATTTAGATGGTCTAATTAATCCCTTTTTTAATAATATTTCTATTTCCCTTTTACAAAATTCAAGGAGTTCTTTATTCATTTGAATAGGTATGGCTTTGGTTGGAATGTTTTTATCGAAGAAATCTTTTTCATAAGGAAGTGATATTATATGCTTTTTTCTTTGCCAAAATGCATCGGGAAGATCAGAGCATACTTCATTCTTAAACAATGCTTGTAGTTCTTGTATCTTCTTTTGGATAGAGGGTTGTTGTAACTTGTCTTCAATTTTTTTATAAACAATTTCGTTTGGTAAAAAATGAATATGTTTTTTTCTTTTTATGAAGAAGATTAATTTGTTTTAATATTGGGGAACTATGTAATAAAGATAGATATTTTTGATAAACAGGGGTAACAAAATTGAATGATATTGTAAGTAGTTCCAAGAATAATTCTTGACCTAAATCTCGTATGCACACCGATTTGATCTACTTTAAATGGATAAATTTGAGTAATGAAAGAAGTTCCAAGAATAATTCTTGACCTAAATCTCGTACTAAAATAAATGAATTTTTGAAACAATATCCCTGATTGCAGATGTAAGTAGTTGATAATTTATACTTAATTTGTAATGCCATGCCGTTAGCTCTATGAAGTCATTCTTTTGTCTTTTCATAATATTTTGAGGGCATTAATCCTTCCTGTATACAATTTTGATCTGCAGCACTATCTAAGAGTGCAATAGTATTGAGTTCAAAACTATCTTTAATTTTAAGAGTAATATGAATATACCATTTTTGAAAATTTATTTGGCTAATAGTTGAAAGAAATTGCTGATCAATAGGAGTATCATTTGTTTGAATGTTTGAAGAAGAAGGTCTGTTTTCTATTAATGTTAATCTTGTTTCTAATTCAAGGTCTTTTGTTTGTAATGAACATAAATCTTTTTGTAAATTCTTAATTTGTTCTTTTAATATATTAACCTCGCTTTTCAAGTCTTGAATATTAACTGCCTTTAAAATATTTGGAATCTCACGTATTTCAAATATTTTCTTGATACTTACCTTATGAGGGGGTTTTAAAGAATCTTCTTTTACTAATATACTTTTGAGTTTTTGTAAATACTCTTTTCTTAATTTTGTATCTTGAATTTGCTCAATTAAATCTAATAAAAATTCTTTTTCATTATTGTTAGTGGTTATAACATTAATACACTTATAGCATAATCTTGAGGACTTATTACCTGATGAATATCCACTTGAATCACTTTCTAATTCATTGACATTATTGTCTTCATAATCGGAGGAGGACGTTGAATTTTCTGATTGAATAGGCGTATCTTTGAGTTCAAATAATGTAATTAATTTATCTTAAATGTCTGGATGTTCTGCACATATTTCGTTGAATTTCTTTTTAACTTTACAATTTTTTGTATAGTGACCTAATTTACCACATTTATAACAAGTATTAGTATTATCGACTTTCTTTTTTGAAGTAGTCTTTTTAGGACTTAAATTTTTGTAATTTGGCTTTCTTGTAGTATATTATTTTTTCTTATTAATTTGAGTATTTCTCCGTTTTTTGACAGATGGAGTTTCTAACTTTGGAAGACAAAATGCTTCACAAAAAGAACCTAATTTTTTTCGTTTAGCAGCTTTATCTGTTGAATACCTTGCTTGTAATTTTAATTCATTACATAATGAAATTCCTTCTTTTTAATAAAACTTAATAATTGACCAAACGTAATTTGTTCGAATGGAATTGGACCTTTACCGATGACTTCACTTAATTTATTGAATATTCTTTGAGAAAATAAAGATGGTAAGTCTGAAATAAATTTTTCTTTCCAATAAGATTGACGACAGTCTTCTCTTGTTAATAAATATGTTAAAAATGTATCTTTGTACCAATTATAATCTTCGAGGGTTGGACATTTTAAATTTGTTAAAAGAATATCTGTTACAGTAGTAATATCTTTTGGACTTCCAAGAAAATTAGTAACTATTGTATAAATTAATATTTCTATATTATCTAGTTGTTCTTGAGAATTAGTACGAGTTCGGATTTTATTACGCTCCTTTTCTAGAATATAATTCTCCCACCAATTTTTGAGTATACCAGTGAATCCAGAGGTTAATAAATCAAAAGATTGTAAATCTGTTGCACGTTTAGTTGAATAAGCTGTATAAGCAATTAAAATTCTTTGGAGTGTTATGAATATTTCATGATCACTACGACCATCAATGTTCTATTCATATATTGAATCACCAGCAAAGTTTTCAGTAATTATTGTTTTAGCACTTTCAAGGTGAAGATCTGGAGGGGTTTGCTTGGAATAATATGGAATTTCTTTTTTATATATTTTATTAATGTTTTGAAACTCATCATCTGATAGAGATAAATCTTTTTCTAGAATATTAACTGTATTGTTAATTGGATTGTGGGTTGAAGTTTCTGCTTCTTTTAATTTTTCTTCAATCTTGAAAATTAAAGGAGTACTATTATCTGGGAGTTCTAATTTATTAGAACGTCTTATTTTGAATAAGGGTTTTGCAATATCATCTAGGAAGTTTGACTTATCTTTTTTAGTATCATTAATGTCTAAATTTTCTAATTTTTTAGTTAATGAATCAATTTCTTGTTTTTTAACAATTGCTTCAACTTGAGTAGAGACCATATCGACTTGTTGAGACACTGTATATAATACCTAATTTGTATAATTATTTTGATGATATACCTTTTTAATATCACTTAAAATTACTTGACTATTTTCTGTATCATTTCTACCTATTTTGAATGGAGTGGCTGGAGCACTACCTTCAGAAGTTTTTAAAATAATTTCTTCTAATGGGGGAATAAAAGAAGTAATTATTTGACCATTTTTGAGTGTCCATTTTTCAGCAAAATTAATATTAGTATTTATTTCTTTGACTTGGAATGGGTCTAGAAGATTATTATCAGAGGTAAACATAGCCTACCAATTAAAAAAAGTAACATTAACTTGGTGTCTTTCCATGAATGAATACCATTCTTGCCCAATGAATGCTTGAGCATTTAAATCAAAGTGTTAAAGGAACCATTCTCTTTTGACTTTATTCTCTATTGAATTGAAATTTTGACGTAAGTAATCTTTATTAATCTCAAAGGGCTTTGAAATAACATTAATTGAAGAAAATGATGGAGGTTGCATGGTTGAGTAAGTTGGAGAACCTATGGATGAAGAAGCTTCATCTACTGGCTCAGCTATTGGAGCTTTGTAATAAATTTTTTAAGTATCTTCAACTTGATTATCTTTTAAATAATCATAATTAGTAGACTTAGAAGGCATTGAATATGAAGTTTGAGGGAGTTCTAGATTTTCTAAAGATTTTGAAGATAGACTATGTTCTTTACTTGAATTAAATCTTATTAGTATTCTACCATTAGGCTCTTCTATTGTTTGGTTAGGAATTTTTCAATTAGACACATCAATTTGACAACTAACTTCCCTACTGTTAACCGCATTTGAGTTCTTAATACTACCTAAACTAAGACGATCTCTAACTCAAGAGGTCATCTGAGTTACATTTGAACACTTGGTTAGGAGTCATGCACATTCTATCGGGACCACTGGGACCACCCCACCGGGACCACCTAACCACGGCTAACCAACGGACTTACTGGGGCTGACCAACAGCTAACCAACGCTAGCAACGGCTTGACACTAGCTAAGGGCACTAACTTGGCTCTGATACCAGCTGAGTAGGATCGGCCTAGGCGGGCAATAGTTAAGGCCTAGATGTGGATTAATGCAGGGGAGCGGAGTAGCATATTGATGTTATATAAAATATAATTTTGAAATGATAATTAAAACGAAATTGGAAATAACAAAATTGAAATTGAAACAAATTAGAAGAATAAAACTTACTTTGATTTGAATTGATAAAACTTGATACAAGGATTTGAATCGAAGCTTTTGGTTATGGAGTACAAGGAATATGGAGAAGGCTTTTTAAGGAAAGGAGGAGAAAGGCTTGCAGTGATTGTGTTGTGCTTAGTGATCTTGCAAACTACATGATGCTTAACACAACGCTATTGAGCATCTATTTATAGACTACAAGATGGAATTAAATGTGTACAAGTGGACGATAAAGATTGAATCTTGTGTTGATAACTTTTGCCGACAATCTTGAATTATTGCTCCTTCATGTTGAACTTGGACTGGAACCACGTCAAAAGTGAAATAGTACTAAATAATAATGAACCTTGGACTGTTCTTGAATTATTGTCCTTTTTAAGCAGTATTTAGATGAGCTGTCTTCTTGAACAGTATTCTTGAATAATTACTTTGATGAGCTTTCTTCTTGAATAGTATTTTTGAATAATTACTCTGATGAGCTGTCCCGAACAGTGTTTAGATAAGCTATCGTGAACAGTACGCTTGAATAATTGTTCTGATGACTTGAACTGTTTATCGTGATGAGTCATGGCCTTGCATAATTACTTGTCTGGCTGAGTCATTACGTGCCGTGTTGAGTCATTTCCTGTCTTGATCAGTCATTAACCTTGATGTTGACATGATGATAAGTCATGAGTCTTGATAAGGCATAATTAAGTTGAGTGTTGACATGTTAAATTGCCTTAGTAATTGCTAGACATCATTTTTGACTTGCTCTTCTTGGATATGCAACGTGGACATTGAATTGTATCATTAATTGCCAGTCTTCTTTGGACATCTTGTACATTGAATTATTCTTTGATTTTTTGAATTGAACTTGGCAACGGGGACATTGATTTGAACTTCTGAACTTGGATACTGCTGGCTTGAATGATCATGGATATTGCTGGCATTGAATATGAAGTTCGAGGGAGTTTTATATCTTCTAATTATGATTACTTAAAAGATAATCAAGTTGAAGATACTCAAAAAATTTATTACAAAGCTCCAATAGCTGAGCCAATAGATAAAGCTACTTCATCCATAGGTTCCCCAACTTACTCAACCATGCAACGTCCATTATTTTCTTCAATTAATGTTATTTCAAAGCCCTTTGAGATTAATAAAGATTACTTACGTCAAAATTTCAATTCAATAGAAAATAAGGTCAAAAGAGAATGGTTCCTTTCACACTTTGATTTAAATGCTCAAGCATTCATTAGGCAAGAATGGTATTCATTCATGGAAAGACACTAAGTCAATGTTACTTTCTTTAATTAGTGGGCTATGTTTGCCTCTGATAATAATCTTCCAGACCCATTCCAAGTCAAAGAAATAAATACTAATATTAATTTTGCTAAAAAATGGACGTTCAGAAATGGTCAAATAATTACTTCTTTTATTCTCCCATTAGAAGAAATTATTTTAAAAACTTCTGAAGGTAATATTCCAGCCACTCCATTCAAAATAGGTAAAAATGATACAGAAAATAGTCAAGTAATTCTAAGTGATATTAAAAAGGTACATCATCAAAATAATTATACAAATCAAGTATTACATATAATGTCTCAACAAGTCAAGATGGTCTCTACTCAAGTTGAAGCAATTGTTAAAAAACAAGAAATTGATTCATTAACTAAAAAATTAGAAAATTTAGACATTAATGATACTAAAAAAGATAAGTCAAACTTCCTAGAAGATATTACAAAACCCTTATTCAAAATAAGACGTTCTAATAAATTAGGACTCCTAGATACTAGTACTCCTTTAATTTTCAAGATTGAAGAAAAATTAAAAGAAGCAGAAACTTCAACCCACAATCCAATTAACAATACAGTTAATATTCTAGAAAAAAATTTATCTCTATCAGATGATGAGTTTCAAAACATTAATAAAATATATAAAAAAAAATTCCATATTATTCCAAGCAAACCCCTCCAGATCTTTACCTTGAAAGTGCAAAAATAATAATTAATGAAAACTTTGCTGGTGATTCAATATATGAATGGAACATTGATGGTCGTGGTGACCATGAAATATTCATAACACTCCAAAGAGTATTAATTGCTTATACAGCTTATTCAACTAAACGTGCAACAGATTTATAATTTTTTGATTTATTAGCCTCTGGATTCACTGGTATACTCAAAAATTGGTGGGAGAATTATATTTAAGAAGAGGAACATAATAAAATCCGAACTCATACTAATTCTCAAGGACAACTAGACAATATACAAACATTAATTTATACAATAGTTACTAATTTTCTTGAAAGTCCAAAAGATATTACTGCTGCAACAGATATTCTTTTAACAAATTTAAAATATCCAACCATTGAAGATTACAATTGATACAAAGATACATTTTTAACATATCCATTAAAAAGAGAAGACTGTCGTCAACCTTATTGGAAAGAAAAATTTATTTCAGGCTTACCATCTTTATTTTCTTAAAGAATATTCAATAAATTAAGTGAAGTCATCGGTAAAGGTCCAATTCCATTCGAACAAATTATGTTTGGTCAATTATTAAGTTTTATTAAAAAGGAAAAAATTTCATTATGTAATGAATTAAAATTACAAGCAAGGTATTCAACAGATAAAGCTGCTAAATGAAAAAAATTAGGTTCTTTTTGTGAAGCATTTTGTCTTCCAAAGTTAGAAGCTCTATCTGTCAAAAAACGGAGAAATACTCAAATTAATAAGAAGAAATAGTATACTACAAGAAAGCCAAATTATAAAAAATTAAGTCCTAAAAAGACTACTCCATAAAAGAAAGTCGATAACACTAATACTTGTTATAAATGCGGTAAATTAGGTCACTATGCAAAAAATTGTAAAGTCAAAAAGAAACTCAATAAAATATGTGCAGAACATCCAGATATTCAAAATAAATTAATTGTATTATTTGAACTCAAAGATATGCCTAGTCAATCAGAAAATTCATCGTTATCCTCTGATTATGAAGATAATAATATCAATGAATTAAAATGTGATTCAAGTGAATATTCATCAGGTAATGAGTCCTCAAGGTTATGCTATAAATATATTAATATTATAACCACTAATAATAATAAAAAAGAATTTTTACTAGATTTAATTGAGCAAATTCAAGATACAAAATTAAGAAAAGAGTATTTACAAAAACTCAAAAGTATATTAATAAAAGAAGATTCTTTAAAACCCCCTCATAAGGTAAGTATCAAGAAAATATTTGAAACATGTGAGATTCCAAATATTTTGAAAGTAGTTAATATTCAGGACTTGAAAAGCGAGGTTAATATATTAAAAGAACAAATTAAGAATTTACCAAAAGACTTATGTTCATTACAAACAAAAGACTTGAATTAGAAACAAGATTAACATTAATAAAAAACAGAGCTTTTTCTTCAAACATTCAAACAGATGATACTCCTACTGATTAGCAATTTGTTTCAACTATTAACCAAATAAATTTTCAAAAATGGTATATTCATATTACTCTTAAAATCAAAGATAGTTTTGAACTCAATACTATTGCACTCTTTGATAGTGCTGCAGATCAAAATTGTATACAGGAAGGATTAATCTCCTCAAAATATTATGAAAAGACAAAAGAACGACTCTGTAGTGCTAACGGCATGACATTACAAATTAAGTATAAATTATCAGCTACTTACATCTGCAATCAGGGATATTGTTTTAAAAATTCATTTATTTTAGTACGAGATTTAGGTCAAGAAATGATTCTTGGAACTCCTTTCATTACTCAAATTTATCCATTTAAGTAGATCAGATCGGTGTGTATACGAAAATTATGGGAACCACAATATCATTCAAATTTGTTACCCCTATTTATCAAAAAGATTTATCTTTATTACATAGTTCCCCAATATTAAAACAAATTAATCTTCTTCACAAAAAGAAAAAACATATTCATTTTTTACAAAACGAAATTGTTTATAAAAAAAATTGAAGACAGGTTACAACAACCCTCTATCCAAAAGAAGATACATGAACTACAAACATTGTTTAAGAATGAAGTATGCTCTGATCTTCCCAATGCATTTTGGCAAAGAAAAAAAGCATATAATATCACTTCTTTATGAAAAAGATTTCTCCAATAAAAATATTCCAACCAAAGCTAGACCTATTCAAATGAATAAAGAATTCCTTGAATTTTGTAAAAGGGAAATAGAAACATTATTAAAAAAGGGATTAATTAGACCATCTAAATCTCCTTGGAGCTGTGCAGCATTTTATGTTAATAGTCAAGTCGAAAAGGAACGCGGCGTCCCTCATTTAGTTATTAATTATAAACCATTAAACAAAGTATTACAATGGATAAGATATTCGATTCTTAATAAACGTGATCTACTCAATCGCTTGTATGATGCAAAAATATTCTCAAAATTCGATATAAAAAGTGGTTTTTGGCAAATTCAAATTAAAGAAGAAGACAGATATAAGACAATATTTACAGTTCCATTCGGACATTATGAGTGGAATGTTATGCCTTTTGGATTAAAAAATGCACCGTCAGCATTTCAAAACATTATGAATGATATTTTCAATCCTTACACTCATTTCACAATAGTTTATATAGATGATGTCCTTGTCTACTCAAATAATACTGACCAACACTTTAAACATCTTCATACCTTTTTACATGTTATCAAGAAGAACGGATTAGTTATATCTGCACCTAAAATGAAATTATGCCAAACCAAAATTAGATTTTTAGGACATGATATCTACTAAGGCACTATACGCCCAATTGCTAGAGCCATTGAATTTGCGGATAAATTTCCCAATGAAATCAAAGATAAAAATCAATTTCAACGATTTTTGGGTTGTCTTAATTATGTGTCTGATTTTTTCCCAAATTTAAGAAAGTTATGTGAACCCCTCTATGAACGATTACGCAAAAATTCTCCTCCTTGGTCTGACAAGCATACTAATATTGTCAGAATACTCAAACAAACTGTCAAAGCCTTACCATGTCTAGGAATACCGCACCCAAATGCATTTATGACAGTCCAAACCGATGTATCAGAAATAGGTTACGGTGGTATCTTTAAATAAAAGAAACTCCCCTCTGATTCTATCGAACAAATAGTCCATTACCATTCCGGCATTTGGAATGAAACCAAAAAAAATTATTCGACAATTAAAAAGAAAATTTTATCAATCGTTTTATGTATTTCTAAATTTCAAGATGATTTGTTTAATAAAAAATTTCTTCTTCACATAGATTGCAAATCTGCAAAAGAAATTCTCCAAAAGGAGGTTCAAAACATTGTTTCTAAATGAATATTCACTCGCTGACAAGCTATTCTATCTGCATTTGATTTTGACATTGACTTTATTTAAGGCAAAGACAACTCTTTACCTGATTTTTCAACACGAGAATTTCTACAAGGATCCCATCATTAACTCCAGAAATCCAACTTAACCTCCTCAATAAACTCCAATTACTCCAAAGACAAAACCAATTATGGTTCATCTCCAAAACTACCTCATCTACCGCACTGGTTATATTAATTATTTCAAATGGTTTCTCAGACAGCTTGAATATTGGACAACTTTTGAACCTTATATTTTTAAATTTGTTTCAAAAGTATTCCCAGATGTTCACATTTGTCCAGTTGATCAAAGTCATACTCAAGTCCTCATACCATTACAGTATCCATTCCAAATCGATGCTTCCTGTCTTGTTCATACAAAATATAACTTACGTTGCAAATTTCTACAAGATGATTACTTCCATTCTCACTACTAATTACAGATTCGATTCATCCTTTGTCACATGGGATGGTCCTTGTGCTCATGATCCTTATGACTATTGAGTACATTTTCTACTCCTCGTTATTCAAAAAAAAAAAATAAAAAAATTTTTTTTTCAAGAAAAGAGACCGCAAAGGTCTTGACCTTTGACAAAAATAAGGGTCATTATCTCTTTACGCAGTTTTTCTTTTGCAGGATTCCATCATTTTCCATACCACTCCATCTCGAGGCCCCGGGAGGGGATCTCCATGATCATTCAAGCCAGCAGTATCCAAGTTCAGAAGTTCAGATCAATGTCGCCGTTGCCAAGTCCAATTCAAAAAATCAAAGAACAATTCAATGTACAAGATGTCCAAAGAAGACTGGTAATTAATGATATAATTCAATGTCCACGTTGCATATCCAAGAAAAGCAAGTCAAAAATGATGTCTAGCAATTACTAAGGCAATTCAACATATCAACACTCAACTCAATTATGCCTTATCAAGACTCATGACTCATCATCATGTCAACTTCAAGGGCAATGACTCATCAAGACAGGCAATGACTCAACACGGCATGCAATGACTCAGCCAGACAAGTAATTATGCAAGGCCATGACTCATCACGACAAACAGTTCAAGTCATCAGAACAATTATTCAAGCGTACTGTTCACGGCAGCTTATCTAAACACTGTTCGGGATAGCTCATCAGAGTAATTATTCAAAAATACTGTTTAAGAAGACAGCTCTTCAGAGTAATTATTCAAGAACACTGTTCAAGAAGACAGCTCATCTGAATACTATTCAAAAAGGACAATAATTTAAGAACAGTCCAAGGTTCATTATTATTCAGCACTGTTTCACTTTTGACGTGGTTCCAGTCCAAATTCAACACGAAGCAACAATAATTCAAGATTGTCGGCAAAAGTTATCAATATAAGATTCAATCTTTATCGTCCACTTGTACACATTTAATTACATCTTGTAGTCCATAAATAGATATTCAATAGCATTGTATTAGGCATCATGTAGTTTGCAAGATCACTAAGCACAACACAATCACTACAAGCCTTTTTCCTCCTTCCCTCAAAAAGCCTTCTCCATATCCCTTGTACTCCATAACCAAAAGCTTCGATTCAAATCCTTGTATCAAGTTTTATCAATTCAAATCAAAGTAAGTTTTATTCATCTACTTTGTTTCAATTTCAATTTTGTTATTTCCAATTTCGTTTTGATTATCATTTCAAAATTATCTTTTGCATAACATCAATTTGCTACTCCGCCTCCCTGCATTAATCCACATCTAGGCCTTAACTATTGCCCGCCTAGGCCGATCCTGTATATACATATATATCCATACAAACATGTGTGTATATATATATATATATATATAATATAATATATATATATATATATATATATATATATATAGATATATATATATATATATGTATGTATGTATGTATGTATGTGTCTATGTGTGCATATATGCTGGTGTCTACACAGACACAAACACGAACACAGATACGTGCATGTGCACATACATATACGTTCATTTGTTTGTCTAACTTTGTTTTCTTGAGGAGAAAGATATCTCGGTTGGTTATTTGGAAAATTACCTTAAAAAATATAATGAAAATCAATTTATGTGCTGATCGTGGAGCTCATGGAAGAAATTAAGGGATTGATATTGGATAAGATTATCAGTCAAGGGATCTCGATTTGGAAAAGTCGTATGTTATGCAATCAAGGTGAATCCCATCTAACCATTCAAATCAACACGTTATCATATGTTGAAATAAAGATATGATGCAACAACTAGTCATTGTTTATGCTCTTGCCAAATTATGCATAATGGCTAATTAACACATATGGATATCTAATCAAGTCGTGAAGTATATAGACAAGTCAATCTAAGTGCTTACACTATACATCAAGCTTGCTCTTGCATATCTTTTTACTTAGTTATTATTGTACTCCTTTGAGAAATCCTTTGTAAGGGAGAAATATTCAATGAATTCTCAACTAGAAGTACTTAGCTGAGTGGTAGCTCAAGAGAAGAATATTTCTAGATCAAACTGATTGATCTTAGACACATTAAAGGGTGTTGTAACGAATTGTTGAACTCGTGTTCGCAACTTCTTAAATGATCAAGAAATAGAGTTGTTCAAATCCCAAACCTTAGGATAACTAAACTTGATTAGAAGTGAACATCATTTTTAGAAAAACATGTATTTTATTCCACTTTAATTTTTGCATTTACATTCTACTCTAAGTATTTGATTATCAAGATGTTGAAAAAAGACTTTGATTATCATTTCTGCACTAACTTTGGTTTGCAATTAAGGTTTAATTTTTGCTAGTCACTCCTTTTAATGTGATTTAATTAGCATAACAAAACTTTAAATTTTGTAAAAACTCAAATTTTGAAGCTCGAAGAATGGCATCCTAAACAAGAAGATGTGAGTCTCTAAATTCTTCCACTAAATCCGCTCCCCCAACTTTGAAAATTCAAAAACGACCTAGACTGCAACCGGAACTAGATCTAGCAAACAAAATTCGATTAGGACCTTATGATATTTCTAACTTTGATGTTAAAATTGAATTCTCTTCTCCACATGTTGTGCACACCTTGTCGCAGTTGCCACCAACAACACCACTCACCTAACTCACCATCTATCTCAGTTAGTCCTCACCTTATTCTACTTGGGTAACCATTATCTAAGGTACCTCTCACTTGTTTTTCTCCGAATTCGAAAAGGTTAAATATGAGTCCAAAATCATCCACAAATTTGAGATCTACAATGAGAAAGTTAACATTGAGTCCTTTAAAAGAGAAACAATAGTTTACATCAATAAATTGTTGATCAATAATTGTAAGCGATCGCTAGATGCTGGGAATGCATGTTATCCTTAAATATTTCAACTATTTTATCCTAATTCAAGAAGTCAAGGTTGGCGGAGAAATTAAGTATGAAAGTCTTGTGAAAGAACCCAAGTGATCCTTACCAAGGCCACCCTATACTCCATCTTTGACCTTACATCTAATCTTGACCCTACTGCTTTTCTTTTTAAAAGTATTGCTAGAGACCATTGTTCAAAGTTTACACAATTCATGGCCATCTCGTTTTGTATGCCAACAAAAAAATGACACATCAAGTCTTTCAAATAAAGCTTTGACTACTTTACTATGTGTTACTTTAAACTATCCTCCGCAGAACGCACTCTAAAGAAAACACCTCATATTTATCCATTGAAGCTGTGTATTTCCTTATGACTAGTTGATATATGAATTGCTCCTTTTTGATTCTAAATCAAATGCTCAAACATATGTGACGTTAAGCACAACAGATCTTTTCCTTATGGAAATCTCCTTACTCTTGTTTTCTAACACTTTTGAGTCCCTTTCAAGTCTGAGCAGAAGTTGACCAAACCTGTCCCTATCATGTCTTATGACTCCCTCAATTCTGTATAGGTCTCAAAACCTTTAAAGGAGTATGAAAGTTTAGAGATGAAATGAGTGAATCTAAGAAGGAAGCTCTTGGGATGGAAAATGAGGACTTATCTACCTTTCCGAGGCTCACCCTTTCTGCCTCAATTCTATATAAAAGGATTGGGTATCCTCAAGAAAAAACACTGAATTACAGGCCAATAGACCACTTAATCTATTTGTTGGTTCAACAACACCGTTCCATAGACAGTACTATGGATAACCAGGCTGTAATTTAGAATAATGTTCTTGGATTTAACCTTTATCAGTAGA
Organism: Carnegiea gigantea; assembly: GCA_029747015.1. Lineage (NCBI taxonomy): Eukaryota > Viridiplantae > Streptophyta > Magnoliopsida > Caryophyllales > Cactaceae > Carnegiea > Carnegiea gigantea. The sequence continues at coordinate 485,152 of JAKOGI010000587.1, read as the reverse complement.
CCGCAATGATGCAATGTGAACTCAATGATATCATTTTTTGGTATCATTTGAAAGAGTGCATTTAAAGCAATTGCATTAACCAATGAAGAGAAACTCCAAGCTCACATATTTTTCAACAATGCCATCTCCAATGCCATTAAACCTACCAAGGCTTGATACAACTACCACTCCTTCGTATCCAGTATTCTCATAAATTTCAAACTGTCTTTTATTTACTTTGTTAACAAAAAAAATTCACCTTTTTTACAAAAAAAATCCACTTTTTTTTTAATGGACACTTTAAAAAAAGCTTTTTCTCATCATGAAGTGTAGTTTTTCTCCATGAATTTATCAGTACCCAAAATTTGGCTTCAATTTCAATTCTTTTTAAACATAATTTATAAATTGTGAGAGATAAGCATGTTTCAATGAGATAACAACTAAGGGTCTCTCTTGATTAAAATAAATAATAATATAAAAATACTTATATTTGCTCTAGGAATTTTAAAAATCGAAAAATTAATTTCGTTCCTTAATTTAACCAAGCTACGAGAATATATATGGTTGCATTCCCTAAATTAAACCAAATTATGACATTGGAAATCAAGTTGTGTTGCCAGCATTGTTGATTCCATTTCCTTTCATGCAGTAGAACCAACAAGCCCTTTCATATATTGATATGCCTCTTCCTCATGCCATACCAAATGTAAAAACGTTCTTTATGTAGAAAGATCGACATCTACTACGTTTCAAGTTAAATTATTGGGAGTTAGGATACCTGCTAATTTATAAAAGTGCTTAGGTAAAGAATGACTTAACTTGTTGGTTGGGCTTTTTAATATGATATTTAAAGACGGCAAAGATACCAAAGGGGCTAAGGATTATTACAATAATCCCATTTGTATGAAAACAAGGGCGATATTCAAAGTTACAATAACCATAAAGATGTAAAGTTATTCAGTCATGCTATGAAAATTTAGGAAAGGAGTTTTGAGAGAAGGTAAAGGAAGCACATTTCAATTTCTATAAATTAGTTTGGTTTTATGGTAAGAAGATCTACTGTGCAAACAATATACTGTATATGAAGACTTATGGATCTCTATAGGAGTAGAAAATGGATTTGCATATGTTGAACATAGATCTCGAGAAGGCATATGATATAGTGCGCATGAGGTTGCTCTGGAGTTGCCTGCAAGAGAAAGATGTACCATTTACTTATGGTCATGTTACTATAGGTATACATGATAGAACAATGATGAGGGTTGGGATAGTAGGGGGAGGCATAGAGGATATTCACATTGATATTAGGTTACGACAAGGATTGGCTATGGGCCTTTTTCTTTTGATGACTGATGTGGATGAACACATTAAAGACATTCAAGATAAGGAACTATGGTGCATGTTATTCGTTGAAGATATTGCCCTAACAAATGAGATTAGAGAGGGAGTAAACAATAAGCAAGAATGATAGAGTGATACATTAGAGTGTATGTGTGTGTGTGTGTGTGTGTGTGTATGTATATATATATATATATATATATATATATATATATATATATATGTATGTATGTATATATATATATATATATATATATATATAATATATATATATATATATATAGATCTCTCTGTGTGTGTGTGCGCGCGTGCGTGTATGTACGTGTATCTATATATATATATATGTGTGTGTGTGTGTGTATGTATGTGGTATATATATATATATATATATTATATATATATATATATATATATATATATATATATTATATAGATACATACATACATACACACACACACACACACACACACACACACAAACACACACACACACGCGCGCGCGCACACACATATTCAAAACAGTTTGAGATTGAGAAATTCAAAGATAGAGTACTTAAAATGTAAGTTTACTATAAGGAAAGGAGGATAACAGAAGAAGTCAACATTGATGACTCAACAATATTAAAGATGAAAAGGTTAATGCAATAGGGATGTCGAGGAAGACATTGTTCACCGTATATAGAAAGGAATAAATTGGAGGAATTCATATGGGATGTTATGTGATAAAGTATCCAGTAGAGGTCAAAGGGCAAAGTATATCATATGATTGTGGACCAACATTGTTATATGGCTTAGTGTGGTGGTTGGTTAACAAGACCTATGTTGGGAATGCTAAGATGGATATGTCATCATACTAGATTGGATAAGACTACAAATGAAGTCATTTGAGAAAAAGTGAGGCTCAATCCTATGGATACAAGATAAAGGAGTCAAGATCACACGTGGTTTGGTTATATCAAGATCAAAAGGAGCATAGATGCAATAATGCGAAGTAGCAAGAGGAATGATCTTTCGTAATAAAAGAGGGACAGAGATAGCCCAAAGGAGAATTAGAATGAGGTAATTAGATAAGATATGAGAAACTTGGTACTGATGAAATACATGACAAATGATATGAGGTTTTGGAGTCCAAAATTAAGGTACAAGGTCATAAATAGTGACTGATAAGACTCTTGGAACTTATGGATCTTGATGTTGTTACCTTGTACACCAAGAGATACTTAATCGCCACAAATTTGTTACTTGCAATTTGGTCATCCTTATCATCATGATTATTATTATTGAAAACCCATTTGATGATCTCATACTTTAATTGTTTTCATTTAGTCTAATTTTGAATTCAAAATCCAAATGATGTCCTTTTATTTATGCTTATTTCATGTATGACAGGTCTGTCACTAACACAGTCAAACTTTAAATAGGATGACCAAATTATGCTCTTAATTTTCTACATCTTCCTTCTTTCTTCCTTTGGAGCTCAATCCCATGAAATAAAGTCCCGACCTTTTCCCCTTCTTATTCTTTGGCCAGTGAAACACCCACCTTTAATTTTCTTAGTACATTATTTTCTTCAATTGTCATTGCCAATCGGGGGCATTGGTGTGGAAGTATGTTGTGCTTCTTTCTCTTTAATCCAAGCCTAGGTAGGGCACCAACCTTTGCAAACTGCCAATTTCTAGTCCCACCACCGTCAGAAACAACTTAAACAATAACAATTTCTACTTAAAAGCGTCTTCAAATCTCATAACAATATGGGAAAAATGAGTTGTGTGGTTGAGGAGGAAGGATTTGGAGAGTATGGAGAACTATAATTTGAAAGCACTCACTTTTGCTACAGTTAAAGGGCTACCTAGGAAAGTTTCAATCTGAAATTCAAAAATTCAAATCAAAATTTTTGGAGGGTTTGAGAAAGGGGATGGGACATTTTAAGAGGTGGAATTGGGGATAAACTATGCAATAGATGAAGATTGGGAGCATTTTTATTGAGGTAGTCCAAAAGAACATAAGCATCATCTCTTAGCAGCTAAAGTCAAAGGTAAATGTCATGGTTACAATTTTGTGAAAATAAGAGGGTATCATTTGGATTTTGAATTTAAAAGTTGGATAAAATGGAAATAACTAAAGTATCAGATCCCAAATGGAAATTCCTTACGATTATTATTACTAATACTATTACTACTATCATTACTACTATTGTTTTTTACTATTACTAGTAGTACTACTATTATTACTATTATTATTATTATTGTTGTTGTTGCTGTTGTTGTTGTTGTTACTGTCTCACGTGTTTGCTAAAACTTTTCAACCCAACAAAATTATTTTATGAAAAATATTTTAGTGGATCTCTTAGAATTAGTCTTTCTGATATAAACAATGCTTTTATAGGGGTAAGACTATCTACATCTAGATCTCTTCAGACCCTGTAAAAATGGGAACAAAGTTGTTGTCTTAATCAAGTTACATATATTTAAGCCATATTTGCGTTGTAGATGCTAAAATCCTAGAAGACTTGTTGATTTGATGTTAATTAATCATATCACTTCCCTTTTCTTAACACCGCCCCCCCAAAAAAGTTCTTTTTTCCTTATCAACCGGTAATATTAGAGGCATCAGATTTAGAAACTTCAATCTTGACCAAGCATTGCTTGATCATGAGCTTTCTTCACTGATTATCGAGAGATTTTATGAGACTTACCTGAGACAAGACCTACACTGACAACATTATACAAGGACGTAATTAGTTGTCGTTGGTTACTTAAAAGGACATGCTTCTTCCAACTTCCTTTTAGTAAGCCATTTTCCTTGGTTGCCATTAACCACTTAATGGATGCAAAGATATACTGCCTTTGATGGTTGGTGAAAACTTTATGAGTGACGCAGGACAACCATCCGTTCTCGAGAAGCCTGGCTTACTTGAGTCCTTGATTAGGAATATGTAGCAAGAGACAATAGTGGCATGGTCACAATACCCTCTACGATAGGGATCATATGCACCTAGATGCTAGGAAATCCATCAATAGACCCTTGGGAACTACTCTCTCCTTTAGATATCGTATTATCCATAAAAGGCTCATCATTATGATTGTTGATCAAGTGGACTTCTTCTTTAACTTCAGGAGTAACAACTTTATGAACGCAGACAATCCTGTGACCCACACTAAAAGGATCGTAGTCCTTGACATTTTGCACTGTAAAAAAGTTGCTGATGAGCATTACAACATAAAGTAGAGAGTAGCTATGCTGCTTTGCCTTCCTTGAGAACGGTAAAACAATTGATTCTAGCTGCTCCCTTATCATATACCAATGATGCTAGAGAGTGTGTAAGACTTGGATCAGCTTATCCTCTATGCATGTCATAGAATTTAAATGAGAACAAAACAATGTGATCTTTGAAGATGGCTCACTCTTTAGCATAGTGTTGAGATTTCCAATGGAATTTTTAATAGTAGTATCCTCTTGCCCCACAATGCTAGCCTACATTGCATTGCTAATAATTAGATCTTTCAATTTGGACGTGTGCATAGAATACTGATCGGGTATATTTTAGTTTTAGGTAAATATAGGTCAGGTATATTTCGAGTTGGGGTACAATAAGGTTCGGATGTATTTCAGTCTAATGAGTGTTGGCAAACATATGGTCAAGAAAGACATCTTTTTCATTATTCTCTTGAGGAAATAAATTTGGCCATAAATGATTAAGTTCTCTTAACGCATATTAAATTTGTCTTTGTTCTTTCATAATGATAATCATCTGTATGTTTTTAGACTTAAGATTAATTAATAAATGAAAAATAAACAAAATTGACTACTTATACTGTCAAAGTCCACAAACAATAACATAGAAACTATGTTATTGAAATATGCTTACCTAAATACGGGAATACGAAATGCCTCCTATAAACGTTAAACAAAGTACAAAAGTTACTAAATTCACCCTCAAAACATAAGTAAGGTCATGAAGAGGCAAATACATAATTGACTATACGCTAACTTGTTTATCACAGTCAAGTGACTCAAATCATCCTCGGTAGATGCCACAAAGTATAAAATCTGTAATCTTACACAACCCACTCATAGTTCAAAAATTCAAAGCATGCTGTAATGTCAAACTCCTAGCACTAATAAACTAACTAATGTTAAAATTGAGTTTGATCTCCTGATTCCAAGTCCACCTATTTTTTGTCTACATCTTCTTCTACTTCGTATTTGGAAACACTCAATTAACTTTAGAAAATTGAGTACAAGCACCATTGAGTTCTTGATCATCCTTATCTACACCACCAAGCATTTATAAGTGAAATTATTCTTATTAGTTATTATAAGATATATACTATGCATATAAAATTTCTAAAAAAATATTTATAAAAACCCCAATCCATTTTAAATCCGAACTCGAGCTACGAGTGCTAACCAATGCTTCCACCTTTTTGGGTTTAAAAGAAGGTCTCCACTTAGATAGAATTCTAACTCCCATACCAAAGCATAACTCAGAAGCAAAAATAGTAACAAGGATGCTTAAGATTCCTCTTACCCTGTATTTAAGGAAGGATATCAATTTTGGTTCATCTCTCACCAACCTAAAGTGTCTGAGTCACTAATGTGATCCAATCTATACTCATCCAAATGCTCATCCAATTTTGAAGTTATAGAACAGGGTTCCATAACATTATCAAAATTGGTAACACAAGATGAATGTCTATATTAGTATATACAAATAAGATAAATTTTGCTTATAAAGAACAAATAAACAATAGAAATGAATTTATGAAAACATACCATCAGGTCATCCTTTCATGTTCTGGCTCCATTCACATTTGCTTAAGGTCTTTCTTTCACATACTCATCAAAGAGCTTGTACAACTAATCTTTCACAATCTTGGACTTTAACTCAAAAGTTTCATGATCGAGTGTTTGAAAACAATAAATCATAAATTGAAACTTGTATTGAGGATCCAAAATAGCAGCAAAGGAAAGAATCGTACTATAGTTATCGTAATAGTCATTAAATGTTCCCCTCATTTATGCCACCATACGAACAACATCCTCACAAAGAGTCCATGATCATAAGCCGTTGTCAATCTTCCACAAAACTTTGAAACATAAGTTTGTAGTAGGGTAATTTGTACCAGATATGATAGTAGTTATGTCATCAAATGGTTGAAGAAGATCACAAATTCTCTCAATCCTAGGCACTCTTCATTTGTGGGAAGATCAAGACAGTTAGAAGTAAACTTCTCCATCTACCTTACACTTGCAAAAGTAGCTCGATAAGGCAATGCTTTCTCTTCTATCTTATAAGTGGAGTTCCACCTAGAGCTGGGCAGAGCAGACCTAACGCGATTGCTGACCCAAAACTGACACGAAATTAATGGGTTTGGTTATAAATTTTCAACCAGTTTAATTGATAAGTTAGGTTTGGATCGTAGTTCCCAACATAAAAAAGTACCTATTTAACCCGTTTAATTGAATGGGAGAAAAAGGTCAAGTTATTTTTCGATTTTCATTTAGTCGTTTACCTTTCTATTATATAATGAAGTATAAAACAATCTTTGAAAAAAGTGAATTATGATGAATCAGGGGAGTTTTAGAGAGTATTTGTTTAATGTGATATATAAATTTAATTTTTAGCGCTATGCAATTACATATTAGTTAAAAATGTTAAATGCATAAATGGATGATTAGGTGATTGAACTCGGCATGTTTATCTTAAACGAGATAAACAACTCAACCCATTTAAAAATCAAATGGTATAAGTCAACCTTTCTTCAACCTATTTAATAAACAGGTTAGGTTCAGATTGAGGAATTCTCAACTCATTTAAGTCCAAACAAATACAAACCCGATCCAGCCTGACCTATTACCCATTTCTAGTTCCACCTAGTTGGATAATCTAATCATAAATCCCTAACACAATGAATGTCAAGACCCAATGTAATTTCCTCCAGTCACATATTTCACTAAATCCTTCGCTTTACTTATCCCCACATCAATCAACTTCAAGCACTCCTCAACAATCAAATCTGACACTTGTGCGCAACATCAAACATGAAAATAGTACTGCCACAAGGCAGTCGAGCACGCACTTCAAAGTATCATGCAACATGTCTTGCATATTATCGTTTGGTCTAGCATTATCAAATGTGATAGCAAAGAGTTTCTTCCACTCCTTTAAAAGATCATGGGTATTGTCATACAACGAATTTGCATTAGGGAGAGGGGGCATACGCATAAAATTTAGAATCTTTAAATGCAGATTCCAGTTGGCATCAATGTAATGCAATAAGTAGAAAAAACCATGGTCAACACAAGAAGTCCACAAGTCAGAAGTCATACAAATTCTAACAGTAAGTAGGACTAATGATTCCATAAGTTTGTTCTTTTCACATTTATGGTTCTCAAAATAATGACTTTTTGCTATATTTTAGATATTCGAACACATGCCTCATTCAAATAAAGATAAATTGATCAGTTTCCCTCGTAGTCTGTTAATGTACAGTGTATCCATTTCTTATTATGACTTATGCAACTAATTCTTTATACTAGTATCGATGAAACTTTCTAGCCAATTTTTCACTTTAGCCGTCATCAGTTGACCCACATTACTACTCACATGAGTGCTACAACTTTCAATATGACCACAAACATTAGATATGCCATTACTAGAATCTAAATCAATGGGTCTCCCTTATCATACTTCTTATAAGCATGATCTTTGTCATTAGGGAGGTCCTTGCTTTCTTTTGTGTTGTAATGCTTCCACATGCTATACGTCCATTGTATTTTCTTTATTAAAGGAGAATCATTTTGTACTTCAACTGTAATTGGAGTAGAAGGAGTAGAACTCTCTATAAAATTTTTGAATGAAAAATGCAAGTGCAAAATTATAACACCTCACGTTTACATTTCTAACATAATACCATCCAAAAATTGCCTGGCCAAATAATTTTTTTAGATTCTAAAATTTTTAGGAACTAACAGAATTATTAAACACATATAAGAATCAACCAAAAAAAAAAAATTGCTAGCTAATAGCTAGTAAACAAATCGTTTATCTCATAAATCACACTGGAAGTCAAATAAGACAAACGTTATAGGTTGATAGGAAAAAAAGGACAAATGAAGCTAAATAATGACTCAGGCTAATTTGACAGTTTGATTTGTCAAACTAAGTAGGAGTTGTAATCATAAGCCAGTACGACTTCACCAACGAATTTTTGAAACTTTGTTTCATTCAAGTGTGTGCATTATAAAAGCCAATTATCAAGTAGAGGTAGAGCTGAATAAATTATACAAAGGTACCTTCACTTTATTGTAAACTATTTAAAGAGCCTCGGTTTTTAAAACTAATTATCAGGTAACTTGACTTATGAGGTAACTAGCAGAAAGGACCCTTAAAATTTTATGCGAACTATTTTCAAGTCCAAGCTAATATTTTAGTTTACAAAAATTGCCCATAACTTTTCATATTTGCATACTTTACCCAAATCCTTAAAAACCTACTTTCGAAATTTTTTTTTATGCATTTGCAATTTCTCTTATAAACAATATTTGAGACCCTCTTTCAACTCGTATAAGAGCCACATTATCAAAAATAATTAAGATAATTAGGATAATTAATGATTCATTAAGCTCATCAAATGCGTTTAATGCTTGAATTAATCATATTTAATGCTCGAATCGCCTTCTAATTGTGCTGCTTCTAATTTTTCACATATTGTTCACTCACCAGAAGGAACAAGTTTAGTAGCACCTCAATTAAACTATATGATTAATATAATTTTAGAATTAAAAGCCGAATTAGCAAAAATTAAAACTGAAGTTAAGGAGATTAAGAAATAATTATTTGTAATCTATCTTTTCTTAGTTAACAAAATTAGACATAATACAAAATCGACTTTAAGCATTAGTACTCTATTTTAGCACAAATATCCTTTCCAAAACCCAAAAAACAAAAATCAATTTCCTTTACATGATATAAAAATTCAAAAAGAAGCAAGAGAAAGGCAGAGAAAGAAGACGAAGATGAAGTATAAGCAATATATTCTTCACGAACTACAAGATATGTTTGAGAAAGAGCAAAATTCAGAAGAATTGAACAAAATCATGGAGGCAATTATTGATAAACAGGACGTCTATTTGATGATAATGAAGAGACAAATAATGTGAAGTTAGAAGAAGAAATGTATCAGCAGATAAACCTAATTAAGTTACAGGATGTTAGCTTTGTGCCTTTAGAAGAAATTAGAAAGAAACAAGATAAAAAATATGATAAAATGGTATTTGACGACGCGATTGACGAGATTGGAGAGAGCTTAACACAGATGAAATTGAGTCCAATTTGGTTAACAATGTAGTTTCTATACCCAAGGAATTTGGTGAACCTTCTAGAAGAAATACCTATTTTATGAGGCCTAGGTACGTTCCAGTAGGACGTACAACTAACTTTTCTTTTGGTTTTATCCCAACGAAAACTCTGACCTTTGAAGAGATTGGCCATACTCCAATTAGCCAAATTGGATATCTATTAAACATCGATGGAGTTCATAATAGAGAAGAAATATTTGAGCACTGGAAAAGAAGAATAAATAATGTCTTAAATTTAATTATCACATGAACTACAGGGAATTTCTTGAATTATATCGAGCATAGTTTTTCTGTCACTATAGCTAACTGGTATGATTCATTAAATAAAGATGGTAAAAATGCATTAAAAATGATGAAAACACCAGCTGCAATGTTAAAAATTTATGTAAGACAATTGAAACTGAGTTTATCAGAGCTAAACTTGATTCTGAAGAAAAAGCAAGATAATAGCAAAGAAAGATTAATAATATAGGGTTATGCGATATGAGGTATCTGGAGAATTATATTTCCGAATTTAGTCAATATTATTAAAAAATTGGGCACAATAAAACTAATCTTGGTATGTTTAATGATAAATAATCACATCCGATTAATTCTATAACTAATGAAAAGTATATTACATGACTTGAAAAAACAGATGTCATGGATGCCCTAAGTTCGAGATTCTCTTATTTAAGAAAATAGGATAATGACCAATGCCTTGATTTTCAAAAGCAAAAGAAAATAAAGCAACAATTTCTAGCTTGCTGGGATTCACCTCTCCAATGGGGAAAGGAACATGAAAGGAGACGAAAAAGAAAAGTTTATAAGAAAAAGAGATTTAATAAGCAAAGGGGAGTGAAATATAGAAGAAAATATTATAACAAACCAAGTCCTAAAAAGCAAAGACTTTTTAGAAAAGCAGCTTATTGTCCTACAGGGGAAAATAACTGCAAATACTGCGTATGCAAAGAAGTAGGGCATTGCGCTAATGAATACAAAAATAGGAAAAATAATAAGCTTATTAAAACTCTAGGTAGCCTAGATTACTTTGAGCTTAGTGAGGAAGAGGCACCAGACCTAACCCTAAATAACAATAAAGGAATTGTTGAAATTATATTAGAAGATGACTATTAAAAAAAGTGATTATGAAGAAACTAGTTATATGATGAAAAGTAGCTCGATTAGTCTTGGTGATCTTCAGGGGGAGGAGTTTGTTATAGGCAATGATAATGAAGAAGTTAAAGGAGATTGGGTCCTTCTTATAATGCAAAAAGACATGATCTATAAAAAGTTCATCTTTCAATTAACAAGTAAATACGTATGTGAAATGATGGAAGGAGATCTGGAAATTAAAGACTATGAATATGATGTGAGAGAAGTTAATCTTATTAATTAAAAAAAATATTCTTAAATATAACAAAGATAGAAAATACAGGTACATTGATGTTGAAAGTGTCCAAGTTCAAATTACTCTATTACAATATTAAGATAAAGATATTGATCTTTATGCTTTGATATGTGATATCAGACATACCAAATTTAACAACCAAATTATCATAGGAATTAAGACTAATTTATGTAATGAATCGCTAGGATCAATTGGCGATGAGGATATTATATGAGTCTAAAGGATGAATTTGCTAAAAATTTTCTATCCATTAAGATTAAAATATTTGGGATGGACATAAAAAGAGGAGGATATCCATTGAGGATATTGTGGAAAATTACCTTCAAATTAGATAATACTGTAGATCCAAAAACTAAGGTGACAATAATAGAGACAGAAAAATTTGAAAATCCTACTCCAATGCAAAAGATTTAAAGGATAAAATCCAATCCACAGGAGATAAAAATCAATAGATCATGGATACCTAGCTTTGCTAATTCCACTAAAATCAACAAGAAAAATTTGATAAAAATGGATGAGAATGGTAAAATAACCATTAAACTCTAATTGTTAAGAAGCATGAGTGCATGATCAAAATGGAGAGAAGGATCTTCATCAGCTAAAGAAGAGCTAAAAGAAGATGAAACAAATAGTATGACAAGTGAAATGAGTAGAATAAGGTTTGAACCTGCAACACACAGTGTTGACCAAAGTATGAGCCTAGATAGAAAGGTCATTGGGTATAAAACAAGAACTGTTAATGAGTCCATTTATGAAGATGAATTAGTCAAGAACATGACTATGAAAATATGCTATGAAGCTACCAACACAAATCTTAATCACATCTATATCCCAATAAAGTTATGTTTAGAGGGATCTAATAAACATGAATTATGTGTCTACATAGATAGTGGTTGTTTAGTAGGCTTTGTAAAAAGAACATTATTTCCCAAATTTATATGGAAAAAAGCCAAGAATCCGTTACAAGTAAGGATAGCTAATAATAGCATTATGAGCCACAACGAAACAATTAGAAGGGTTATCCATAGAACTAGGACGAGTCCAACGTATTATACAAGTCCTATTGACTACTGATCAACCCAATCATGATATGATTATTAGAAATAATTTTCAGAGACTATATTCTCCATGCATACAGACCATAACCTAAATAATATTCACAATTAATAGTCACTCAGCTCCTGTTAAAAAATTAAATAATGCTTACACTCATCAGAAAATTGAATTTTTACGCAGCCAACTTGATGAGAAGGTAATGCTTGCATAACATGAGATAGCGCTGACAATCTTACTACCTGAGTTATCTATTAAAAAAGAGATTGCTGAACAACAAGAGCAATTATGTAAAGAACTCTACTTTGATAATTCTCAAATTTTTGGGATAAAGTTAAGACATTTATAAAGATTACTTTATTAAATCCTAATACTGTTATCCAAGTCAAAGAAATGGTGTATACTCACCAGGATATTTAAGAATTTAATAAGCAAATATTCGAACTTCTAGATGAAGGATTAATTAGAAACAGTAAGAGTCCTCACACCAGTCCCGCCTTCATATTAAGAAATCATGCTGAAGTAAAAAGAGAAAAAGCAAGAATGGTAATAAATAATAAAAAAGTTAATGATAGTACTGTCTTTGATGGTTATTACATTTCTAACAAAATAGTCATTTTCAATAGAATTCAAGGAGCCTCTTGATTCTCGAAAATAGATTACAAAAGCATATACGGGCTGATAAAAATAGATGAACAAAGCATTTCTTTAACTGTCTTTGGTACCCCTCAAGGACATTATGAATTGATAGTAATGCCATTTGGTCTAAAAAATGTACCTCATGTACTCCAAATAAAAATGGATAACATCTTCAAAGATCTTAATCACTATTGGTTGGTTTATATCAATGATATCTTTGTCTTTTCCAAGACCATAGAATAACACAAAGATGATGTCCTAGCTGTCACCCAAAGATGTATTGATCATGGTATTATCCATGGTAAGAACAAGTGCATCTGTGCTGAACAAGAAATAGAGTTCTTAGGTCTAGTAATAGAAGCTGGATAAATCGTCATACGAAAACATATTCTAGAGAAAATAGAAAATTTTCTTGAAAAGATTGAAGATAGGAAGCAATTAGAAATCTTTCTTGGATGTCTTGTCTATGCTTAAGATTTTATTAAAAACTTAGCTAAACTGAGAAAACCATTGCAGCAGAAATGCATGGAAGAAGAAAGTTACATATGGACCCCTAATGATTCAAAGATGATTCAAAGATGTTTGAAGCTTTAAAACTATGTGTAAAATCTTCCTGTTGTTAATTTGCCTAATAAAGGAGATGATTTAATTCTTCATATAGATGCCAGCTATAAGCACTAGAGTATGGTACCTAAAATCAAAAAAGGAGAAAAACTTTGCAAATATTGCAGTGGAAATTTTAATAAGACAGAATGCAACTATCCCATGATGAAAAAAGAAATCCTTATAGTTATAAGAGAATTAAAAAGTTCTTAATCTTTTTAGCCCCAAAAACTTTTTTAATTTGAACTGATTACAAAGGAATACTTGGTTTTATGAAAAAGAATTTACCAAACATGCAAGTGCAAACGCGATTTCTGCATTGATAATTATGGCTTAACCAGTTTTTCTTCTCTATTGAACATATACGGGGATCGAAGAACTCTCTGGCAGGTAGTTTAACTCATGAGCTTACCAATAGTGATCATCAGAGCAGAATTCCTACTGAAAAGGAGGAAATGCAAAATGAAATGTCACCACTACTAGAACGGGTTTCTCCTTCTAGTGAAGTCCTCATGGATAATTTGAAATTTGATACAAAAAGTAGATCACATTGTGATCTGCTATCCTCTGCCTATCTAATAGCCCAAAGATTTTCCCTTCTAGAGTTAAAAATTAATTGCCTAAAGCGTCCTTGTAATATCCAGGAAAAAAAATATGTTCTTATGTTCAAGAAAAATGGTTCAATGAGTGATATGTAGCCTGAATTAACTATTATCATAATTATTCATATGATATTTGGGGATCATAAAGTACTAAAATCTACTTTCCCGAAAGATCTGGAGTTGATGGTGTTAGTTTTTCGGCAAATTCAATATCTCCAAATGGCACAGTCATAAAAGTTTGGGAATATGGAATGGTGGTTTACCTCATGGAAATCCCAAATCCGAAGTACCCATTTTTCTCAAGACTAACTAAATTTCAGCAATGCATATTCAGAAGGATCCATTGGGTTCTCACGTCTCCTAATGAACCAACAAAAATTTCATATAATAGATGCCTATAGGTGGAGGTACATTGTGCATTAATCGAGTATAAAAATGAAAAAGTCAAACCCACCCATTTTCTAGTTCAACCGGTTGATTGAGACTTTCTTAGAGATCAACAACAAAAATGATATCCAGAACGACATAAGTTAGTTGCTGATCTTGCTTTAGCAAGAGTCATTGGGTTTTTCAATATTTACCATCAAATGTGTGCCTTGATAGAGTAAGGAATAATGCTAATACAATGTGGAAATACTATTTTCGCCTATCATAATGAGTTCAGCGAATATATGAAGATAGAAGGAGCTGTTTTAGAGCACGTCTTTGATTATTTCTTTGATGTTGGAGCTGAGACATTCTTATCAGAGAAAGGAAAGAAATATCTGGATGAATTATTTGAAAAATGGGACCCAGAGCATCTTCAATTTGATAAAGATTTTGATGATTATCTAGATAATGATGGACTAGAAGATATTATTGGAGATGAGGGCATGTAGAATCTCAATATAGATGACTAGTTTTGTCAGCTTTAAAAGGCTTAGAAAAGTGGTTGCTCCATTATTGTACTATTTTGATAAGAGTCAGGTCTATAAAATAAGGTAGTCTACTATAGCCATGTGAATATAACTGTAATCATGTGTAAAATTAATGCGTACTATAGCCTTTAGGGCATCCTATGTATTCTAACTCATCCATAAAAGGAGAGGCTAAGTGTTATGAAAGGACATGGTCATTTGAGTATACTTGAGTAAAAGAGAAGTCTGAATTCTCTATTTCTCTACGAGCAAGCATCTTTGATGATCTTAGTAGCTTAAGTTCCTCTTGAATGTTTCCATTCCCACTTTCAAACCTTTAATAAAAGAAGTTTTTTAGTAGGGAACGTTATTTAATTGAACTTTACATCTTAAATATTATAATTTTTTGATGAAAGTCTCACTATTCTTTAAAATATATAAAACTTGATTAGTAACTGCAGTTTGAGATTGGAACTGAAATAGATCTATGTTCTACCTAATCTAACGAAGGTGTGGTTGAGATTAACAATCTCTGTAAACCGAAAGCTAGAGGGACGCCAGAGTTTAGCGCTAACTAAATTCAGGTAACAGTTGAAACTCTCTAGTTAAGCTTTAATTGTTCTGAAAAGCATTGTGGGCCTCTAATCAACGAAAATATAATATTTATCATATAATTAGTAGATTGTAAAAACTATTACCAGTAAAGTCATTACAAGAAGTTCAATCATTGAAAATAAGTATATTTTTCAAAAAAAGCGCGTAAGCTTAAGTATTTGCATTTTGAACCCCCCATTTGAGCCAAAGTTGAAGATTTATAAAAGTTTTAGGCCAAAATAATAAGAAAAAGGACCGAAGAATATATTGTCCAAAAACATAAGGTACCATAGAATTATTTTTAGAAAGACATGGGCCTAAAAAAAGTTACCATAGAACCTAGATACCTAAGAGTCAATAATTCGATAGAGCTAACAAAGATATTGTAAGATGTGGATTATTATAGCATTGTTGATAGTAAAACAGGGGCGTTATTACATGAACACCTTGTATAGGTAGCAAAACAAAGGCTAAAGAAGCTTGCGCTACACTTTACAAGCAAGGTAACAGTGGGTAGTTAGAGACTGATACCCAAGTAAACAAAAATATAAATAAAAAACCCACAAAAAGTAATAAAACTGAGATTTATATAGAATCATAAAAGGGAGGAGATGAAATACTAAACCAGTGGAAAGGCAGCATAGAAGATGTAGAATCATTCTAAATCATAGTAATTAACCAAAAAGGTGAGCTCATAGGCCATAACACTTCATAGAAGCTGAGATCAAAGAGTAACCTAATGGATGGAGGGGAGCTGCAACTTTACTGTTTCAACCTAAAGAGGACGGGGAGAACAAATGTAAAGCACCAAAAATAGTTGCTCCTTCCACAACCACAGGATCCACCAATATTGCCTCAACATTGCGGCAGCATGGCTTGAATATAGAGTGACGAAGTCGTGATTGGAGACTTAGTAAAAATTGTAGAGTAAAAATAAAAATTCAAACATGGACATTCTCATTTTTCATTCACATTTTAGTATTTTACTGTAGAGACATATCCCACAAGAAAGATAGGAAAGACACAGCTAAACGTGAAGTTGAACTGCCCCATAAGAAATATAAAATTGAGGGACTCTAAATTGTCTAACTGGTATAGGGTCTAGGCATCTACATCTATTGAGTTTGACAAGAGAAAGGGCCATGAGAAAGAGAAAGAAACGGGAGAGCAAGTGACACAGGATTGAATTTTTTATCTTTTAATCACAAAAAAAGCCCAAAACCCAACCCAAATAACCGGCCCATTGTGTAAAGCACCTGGTAAATTTTTAAAGCTTTTGACCTGTTGGTTCAACCCGGACCCGACTCAACTGAACTCGACATTTGTTGAGTTTTTAGGTTTGGACAATTTTGGGTTTCAGGTCAAATAATCATATTCAGAACCCAAAAACACCGAGTGAGTTTGGGTCAGGTTTTCGACTCGGGTCAGATTTTGCTAAGTCTATTAACAATGGATCCTTCAGGCCCATCCATGATGCTCTCATTATACTGTCCATTATGCTCATCAATTATACTATCACCCTGAATGTATAACGTATTGGTGTGTCAACTTCCTCAAACTGGATCTTCATTTACCCTTTTCCTAAGACCATTAATATCTATTGATTCAATGAAAACAAGATTAGGCTCTAAATGGTCACAATCTATGGAATATCACTCCTTAGATACTTCATGGTCTGAGTAGGAAGAGGCAGAAAAGGTGGACAAGTATGCACCAGGAAGCTTTGTTGACCCTTTTGATCATAAACCCTCATTTACTTTGAATCTAAAATCCCAATTAGCATACACTTCTTTTGGACTTCTCCCAATTCTTTAAGAACCTTTGCATTTTTTTGGCTCTAATCGTGATGTAACCTTGATTTAACCAAAAGCTCATTCCATGCATCATCCATCTTCTCCAACCCTAATAACGAATGAGCCCTCCCAAACCATGCTGTAACATTGAAAAATTCAAATTTTAAAGACAAATCATAGTAATGCAAAGCCCTTTCATGAACATTAAGTATCAACAAACATGTGACAAGATTCAAATTAGTAGAAATCCCAAAGTCCTACATCAAACCTATTTCATCTTCATTTGTGGAAATAGTAACGCACAAATATTGCAAAGTTTTCCCATATTTAGCAATGGCCAACAGGAGTTGTTTTACCTGCAAATGTTGATTATTTTCCTCCTTTTGTTTTTTGAGATTGTCATTACTTTACTTAGATGGTCCATCTTCAATAGACTATCCATCACATCTGTATCAAGTTCATCCCATAGGTAGGAATCAATGAGCTTGGAAAAAGCTATTTCTAACCTAGAGACCATAAAGGAAAACAACCAAGAGGATCAAGATAGCACTGGATAACAGAAAGAAGCCACTACACTAAACAATTCTCAATCAAACTGACCCAGGAACCAAAGAGCATATAGATGATTGCCTTATTCCGTAAATTATATGACATACGCCCAGGTATAGAAGCATAGTACACACTGCATTTATCACACGCCGAATCAAGCGCGTTTTGATTTAAGTATGCTGAAGTCAAATGATATGTATACCTTTTCTATGACTAGTCAATATAGGAATGGAGTGTCGGCGTGCCAGTGTGGAAGTTCTTAAGTATTGCACAAAGTTAAAGGTTCAAGTCCTTTTGCTATAGTTTTGTGTATATTTGATTTGCTTTTTGTAGTGACATATTTCACTATCTATCTTTAACGTTTTCGTAGAATCTTACTTCTTTTTTTTGTCAATATTTACTCAGTTTACACCCACTTCAAGTAGTAGTAGTGTTGATTATATTTTATTATTTATTTTAATTTGTCTAAGAATTTTACTTTTAAATTTTTGGCACTATTTACTCAGTTTGTCAACATATTTTATTAACCCAAATTTAGTTCACCCATAAAATTTTTATTGTAGAGTAGAATAGTTTTTGGTGAACAATAGAATACTCCTTTGCCATAAAATTTTTCATATACTTTTTGGTGAGCAATAAGTTTATTTTTATTGAATAGTAGGTTTATTTTCTAATGAACAATATGTTATTTTGGATAAAATTGGAATAACTTTCATGAAGTTGATGTTATGGGGTTCAACATTTTAAATTATATATATATATATTTGGTTTAACCAAAGATATCCACTGCCGATCGCAGTGACTAATCCCCTTGCCCCATGAGCTCCACTTAAGGGTAAAGAGCTGGCCAAGAATTACTCTCCATTCCCAAATGTCAAGGATTGAACCCCTGACCAATTGGTTAAGGGACAAAGTGAGCTACCACTAAGCCACAACCCTTGGTTATATATATAATATATATATATATATATATATATATATATATATATATATATATATATATATATATATATATATATATAGGGTCTAGGTTTATAAATTTATACATCCATATTCATTTTTACACTATCTTAGTGTAAAATATGATAATGTTTGGTGTATAATGAAATGGCGGATTAGTGTATAGTAGAACAGTGTTTAGTGTATGATGGAATTTACTTTTTTAATTTTTTGCAATATTTATATAGTTTGTTAACATATTTTATTAACGTAAGTTTGGTTCACACATAAAAATTTTAGTGTAGAATAAAGTAGTTTTTGATGAATGATAAAATACTCATTTGTAATAAAACTTTTCATATGTCTTTTAGTGAACAAGAGGTTAATTTGTAGCAAATAGTAGGTTAATTTTAATGAACAATAGCTTATTTTGAATGCAATGGAATAACTTTTGTGGAGTTCGATGTTGTGAGGTTCAAGATTTTTATTTTTTTCATTTAAGTTTGTCAAATGATACATCCACATTCATTTTTACATTGCTTTAATGTAAAATATAATAATGTTTAGTGTACAACAAAATACTGTTGTAGTGTATAGTAGAATAGTGTTTAGTCAATACCTATATGTTACACCTAGGAGGATATGCACCCACTTGCCATATAAGCAAGCAGCCACATCCACATTAGCAAATTTTTATTTTATGGAAAGGAAATAATATATCATCCCTAAAATCATGCATCCTTTCCCTTTTTTCTTGTTTATTCAAAATTTGAACATTGCACCATAATTTATCTATCTCTTTCTCTCTCTTCATACCTTCTCTTTCATTTCTTTGTCTTAAAAATTTCGATTACTATTATCTCTATAGAATTCAATATATTTAATCAATTATTCGAAAAAATCTCATTGTTTTGGGCAAATTAGTGTAGACTCATGAACAACAGGATAGTTGAAGGAGCACAAGTGTTAGAAATGATTCAAGTGGCGACAAATCAAACATGTGAGTGAATCAAATCAACAATTGTTTGATGTAAAACATGAATCTATTAATAAAAACAAATTATTTTTGTGGTTTCGTCATGACTATCGATCTAATATGAATTTTCTTTGGTATTACATAAGAAAGATTTAATTTTTGCATCTAACTATATTGTTTTATTTGGTTTATTTGAAAAAGTTATCAAGAACTAATTAGAGAGTTATAATCAATTTGTTGCATTGGGATGATAATATCTGCAAAGAGTTTAATGATGTTGGCATTGTTGAACATATTAGATTAACATTGTAATCTACGTTGACTATGAAACAAAATTTATTGAACTCGTAAAGTTTTTAGTCAAAATTAGTCTAGATTGCAGTTTATGAACAATGTTCGTAGTTGAGTCTTATTGGTTTTTAACATCGGCCTCTATTATTCATGTTTGTTCATCTTTTGTAATATGCATGTTCATGGTTGAATTTGTTCATTTTTTTAAGTGAACAATGTCCAAAAATGGCAATTTTATGACATTGTGGTTAGATTATAATTGCTCAAAATGATTTGGTTTAAGTTAAACTAGGTTTAAAGATAAGGCATATGTTGTTCATGATGTTTGAATGAGTTTGGAAACATCATTTATAAGTTGATTTTTAATGTTCAAGCTATGTTGTTTAATTTTTTAATTATTGTCAAATTAATTCTCGCACTATGTGCAATGATCCTGAAGAGTTTTCTCATGAATATATTGTTCAGAATGGAATAAATCATTGGTGGAATGGATTCTAATTTCAGGAATGCCAAATGAGGATGACTTAGTCGGAATGATTGCAATGTCGGAAGAAGAACCATTTCAAATCTACAATGACTATGCCTATTAAATGGGTTTTAGTGTTCAATATAACAAAATACGTTATAGAGCAAGAGGTAAAGAGATATCCATGTGACAATTTTGTTGCTAGAAAGAAGGCACAAAAAAGACGAATGGAAAAAGGTGAAAACAATACACCAAGCTAAACGTAAGAATGGGTTGCAAAGCATACATTCAATTCCATATTGACAAAAATGGGACATGGACAGTCACCAAGCACAATACCGAACACAATCATCCCATGTGCAGTCCAAATAAAAGACATCTTTTGCCTTCACATCGAAAAGTTCCAGAAAATGACATTCAATATATCAAGCAACTCAGTGACTCGGGAGTTCCAGTTGCCAATGCAGTTCGATTGTTGGAAAAACAGGCTGGAGGATCACTTTACCTTGGTTAAGGATTAAGAGATGTGTACAACAAGCTCGGAGAATTTATCATGAAAAGCTTAGAGGGTGAGGATGCCTATGCTCTTATAAGTATATTTAAGAGAAGATTTGAGAATGAGACTGGATTCTATTATGACTTTGAGATTGAACCTGATAAAAGCCTAGTTAGTTTCTTTTGGCATGACACGCAAATGCTAGATGATTATAAATTTTTTGGGAATTAGGTTGTCTTCGATACCACGTATTGAACAAATAAATATGACATGATATGTGCTCCTGTCGTCGGGATGAACCATCATAGCAAGAATGTTATGTTTAGGTGTGGCTTCTTACTAAATGGAAAGATTGATTCTTTCATATGGTTATGCCGCACATTCTTGAAATCCATGAGCAATAAATACCCAATAACCATCATGACTGTCTAAGCTTTTTCAATGGCGGCAGCAATTTAAGAGGTGTCTCCCGAGACACGTTATAGGTTATATTGTTGGCATATAATTGAAAACTCCAAAGAGAATATCAAGGCACCTAGATCAAAGGAAGGCTTTACTAAAGATTTCAATAAAGTTCTTATGCATTGTGACACAGAAGCTGAGTTTGAACATTTTTGAAAAAGGTAAATATCGACCTTATAAATTGCAACATGTTATTGTCTTTCATTTTCGAACAACAGGCATGAACAAACTTATATTGATTCATATGATGAACTATTTTACTGTACTTTTTGAACTAAACCAGGACCTACACAATTGAATGTTATTTATATTAGTTTTGGATGAATTATATTTAGGGTTAGATAATGTATTAGATTTAACATATAATAGTTGTGTATAATGCAGGATGACATTAACGTATAACTGTGAGGGAAACACTTGGCTTACAAAGCTATACAACAATAGAGAGAAATGGTGCCCAACATTTTCTAAGAACCACTTTTCAGGTGGAGTATTATCCTCGCAGAGAAGTGAAACCACTAACAACTCCCTATCAAGAAGATTGCAGCGACAACAAACCTTTTCGACTTCTACAACATATTTTGTGGGTTGTCTCATAATGGAGGAAAAATGAGAATGGAGAAGATCATAGAAACTCTAACGATATTTCAGAAAGCACCTTTCCTTCATTGGACCTACTTAAACATGGTCTCTCTGTCTACAGTATTGAAGATTACATCATATTTGAACAAGAATTCATTGATTGGGCATCTTACAACTATGAAGAAGTGCAAGGTAACATTTTAGGGAGAATGTTTCAAGTGTGGTTTCCAAGTGAACAAATCTTCCATCCCACTCTCATATACAATAAAGCACAAGGAATAATTGAATGTAGCTATAAAATGTTCACAGAACTTAGCATATTATGTAAGCATTGTTTGTGTGCAATGCATACATGTGACGTTGCCAATATTCCAGAAAAGTACACCGAAAGAGATGGTGCAAGACCATAGAAGAATGTCAAAATAATCACCTTAGAGTAGGAAATACTAAAAAAGAAGATATTCAATGCTCATCTATTTGGAAAATGCAAATGATTAGAAAGATGAACACATTTATCACAACAACCCAAATGAACACCCAAATAAGAGCGCATTGTGAGGAGTACTTTAACAAACTGAAAGAGTTGGTTGAATAAGAGGTAGGATCCATATATGTTGAGGAGAATGTGGTATCAAAGCAAGTGGATTCTTCTGGGAAAATTCTAAATCCTGTCGGTTCTAAGCCAAAAGGAGAAAGAAACGAGAGGAAGAAAAACATTGTTGAAAAAAAAAGGCAAACAAGCTAAATCCAAGAAAAGAGACCTCAAGTCGTCAAATGTTATGAGTACTTCGGGAACAGAATCACAGGTAAGTAATGAATAATATTGTTATCATAATTGAATATCAATGTTATAATATATGAACATCCAAGGAAATAGCCTATGCAGATAAGCGAATAACCAAGTGCATTACCAACAAGTTATATTCAAATAACCACGCAGGTAACCAGTCAAAACTATGAGTCTTTTATAATTGGAATATTTTTACTCAATATTTTTGTGTTTGTATGTATAGGACCAAATATTGTGTCATATATTGCCTTCATGATATACCCGAATCATCTTTTACAACATATATTTGAGCAGGCAACCAAGCTCTAACACATATTCCTTATGCTATAATATATTTTTCTCAAGCGTTCCTACAGTTACTCTCTCAAAGTGGTACTGGTGTCTTTATAAACGATCCTTTTGTAACTAACGGAGCTACTTTTTTTGACATTGATATGTATCAGCCAAGCCTTCGACCCATAAAGGCATCAACTGTTGCCATGCCTATCCATCTTCATATGGCTGGAGTCAAATCAATTTAGTCAAATCAATTTAACTAAGTTGTTCAAGTTGGATTATACAATTTTCACCAATTAAAAAAAATATTTTGAACCTTGTGGGACATTGTATCCATTGTAGGGACCAATGCCACCAACACCATACCTTCACAGTATTTTGTTCATCTAATAAGTGCAAGACCAACATTCACACCAATGGCAGTTCATCCTTGCATGCAAGCATTTCCTCCTTGCATGCAAGCATTTCCTACGATTGGAGGGCACAAGTAACTGTCTAGAGGAATTACATTCAAACAAAGCTACCAAGTGATTAGCATCACATAGTGATAAGATTAGGAGCATTGAGTAGAGTTTGATTTGAACTATGTCAAGGATTTGAATATACTGCTGTTATGGAGAACTTGTTTATGAATACCATTATTCAACAAGGCTTAGTTTATCAATATTTTAATTTTGAACAATTATGAGATTAAAGTAGAACAATTTTGTTACGTGGAGTTTAATATTGAACAATCTTTAGATTAATGTGGAACTATCATTTTGATTAGCTTATTTTAAACAATGTATGATGAAAACATATGTTGAACAAACTATTGTTGCAAACTTTCAATTAGGCAATGTAGAAAATCAAAATAAAGGTTCATCTCGAACAAAAATTTAACTTTTGTGCAATGTTGAGGTTAAAGATGAGTAATTGAGGAGGATAAGAACAAACCTTGCATTAGTTATGAATAATTTACGAGATTCCAAGTTAACAATAGCCTAGCACTTAGTAAATAAGTAATTTTTCCTTTAGATTTGTAGGAAATTAGTAATAAAAGTTTTAATTTTGACCAATATATAGGTCAAAGTTGATCAATTTTGTTACGTAGAGTTTAATCTTGAACAATCTTTATATCAATGTAGAACTCTTAGTTTGGATACCATATTATGAACAATGTATGATGAAAACATATGTTAAACAATCTATTGTCCAAATTTGAACAAACTTCAATTGGGCAATGTAAAAAATCAAAATAAATGTTCCGCCAGAGCATAACTTTAACTTTTGTACATATTGTGGTTAAAGATGAACAATTAATGAGGAGAAGAACAAACCTAATGTTAGTTACGAACAGTTTAAGAGAATGACTGAAAAGATATTTGTGTGTTTTACTTATCATCCAATATTTATTGTGTTGAATAACCTCTAAACTTGAGTAATTTGAAGATTGTAATTTAAAAATTGAGCAATCCAAAAGTTCCCTATATCACTTTTGGACAACATTGAGGTTTATTAGGAACAACTAAGGAGCCAATACCTGTTAAAATAGCAGTCTCAACTTTATAACTGCCATCAAAGAGTGTAATCAGAAGTACATCATTCGAGAGAGTCATCCCTGTAAAGTGGGTCTCTCAAAATACTGATAAGTAATATTTCTAATCAATGACATAGTTGTCCATAAACCAAAAAAATGAAAGTGACGCTCAAGTTGCTTTCCTTGATTGTTGCTCTTCTTGAAAATATTTCTTCGCAGTTTCAGGCACAGTAAGCTTGTTTATAAGGTGCATCAAGATTCGTGCACAATATATCAAATGCAACAATTTAAGATACTGTTCCTGAATAATTAAAAGAAAATAAAATGAGATACATTTTTGGAGAATACAAGAATTTGCAAAGTAAGATTGCAAAAAATTGAAAAGAACAGTTCCACTAGCACACACCTTATTCTTTTTCTCAAAGCCAGCATCCCAACAGCTACTATGTTGTCCTTGGTATGACTCCATATGGCGCATCAAAAAAATACTGTAGCCATGGACATTCACTTCATCTTGCCATGGCAGTTCCAAATATCAATATCGAACTCTTTGATCTTACGTGATTGCAGATGCAAGGTCTTGTACATATACTTATGAAAATTATAAACCTAAAAAAATATAAGACATATGCTCATTGTTCTTCTCATATAATGTGTTGACAAACAAAGAAACCCTTACCATTATATGATGACAGTCTTCATACTTCTTTTTAACTGTTGTTTTAAGAATACGATTATCAATTATGCTCATTGTTCCTCTTACCATGTCAAAACATAGAAGGAAATAATGTCCTTTTCGTAAGATAACAAAAAGCACCTGTTTCAAAAACACATAACACATTACCATTATGCTTCTTAAACATCTTAGGTAATTGAACAATATTGTTGAAACAACTGAACTGAACTGTAATACATAAATGAACAACGTTATTTAAAAAAAAAAAAATACTCCACACAATATGGCCAAGTTCAACAACATCGTACAATAATCTGAACAATTAGAACAAGAGTTACACATATAACTACCCACTGTTCACCTATTATATGAACAAAATAAAAAACAAACGTACCAAATCCATCCCTTTGAATTTAAGCCAATTGCATCTTTGCTTCTTAAAGTTAATGACCTGTATAAAGGCTTTGAACTTTGCTGACAATGTATTTTCATCATCCACCGCTTTCTAGAAAGAGTACAAATGCAAAAATTAAAATGAGAAACTATAATCAATACAAGAAACTAAACAATATAAACTATTATCTTACAAAGACATTATGGCTGAAAAACATCCATTTTGATGCTTTAGGATTTCTTGTGAGTTCCTCCTTGTTTATCAAAACACACCAAGCATCCAAAAGTATGCACTCAAGATGTTCAGTTCCCCCTACCATAGACATCATTTCTTCTCTATTCAACTAAAATTTTACATCATCTTCTTCCACATAATACTCAAACAAAACCTCCCTACATAATAGAAATAGGATAAGAATACCTAAATGTAAACAATATCTGAAGTCTTAAAATTTTAAAAAGCAAAATAAATCTCTTATGATCGAGGATGGAATTCATCAATGTTTAAGAAGGCATAATCAGCAACAATCTTATCCTTGGAAGACAAATGATTTAGAACACTTTTATGCTTGGGCAAATATGGAGATCAATGCACATAAGATAATTTTGTTATCTCCCTTCGAAGGCGCTCAATCCCCTTATGAGACTTGCCAGTGTAATTGGTCATACCAAGTTACCAACAATCTTCCCTTTTGTATGTAAAGGATGATCAACTTGAATTCGATCACAACTTCGAAGTTCATGATAATGTGCAGCCACATCTAGAACATCATCAAAATGACCAATCTCTTGGGTGAGACCCAAGCTAAAAGTAGGTGCACTACAATCCTTTTTTTTTTTTTTTGAAATTGTTTAATAGCAACTGCCTCTACGTTCACTAATGCTTCTAATGTAGAAGGGCCCCAACCTACATCTTCATCCTATAGAAACACACCAATGTTTCCATGAACAGCACACATACCTACACCAGGTATCGACACACTTGAACCTTCTACATGATTAGTAATCAATTTATTTATCACCTTGCTAAGGTGAAGTTGGCCATGCTTATGAATTACCCAATTAACATGCTCCTGCATTCAAGCATTAAAAATTAAACATAAATTGAATGACTTCAAATTTCAGTTCAGATCAGTACAGTAAACATACCACTAAAAAGAATAGGGCTAAATATTGACCAAAATGTTATATCATTATGAACAAAAATTTTAATCATATAGTTAACATAACATCTATGAAAGATACCTCAATTAAGTCGTCACGAGTAGGGTTCGAAGGCAACCCTCTGTTGCCACAAGCAAGGCAAGTTGGTGCAACTATGGAATCGCTCACAAGTAGATGATTAACAACATTGTCTTCCTTTTCTCATTCATGGTCCTGCTTTTCAGTAAATACCAAAATGGAAATTTAATAAAATCAAATCAGGCACTTTTCTCATAACCTTATTCTTTTTAAGAATAAGTTCGATTAAGCTAGTTCATGTCAGAAAAAATAAATGACGTTCATTTCAGCTCAGTTCAGTTCGCTTCAGCAAAAAATAAGTTTAGTTTTGCTAAAGTTAGTTCAGTTGGCTCAGCAAAAAATGAGTGCAGTTTAGTTCAACAAAAAATAAGTTTACTTCCATTCAGTTCAGTTCAATTCAGTTCAAACAATTATCACTTCTGTTCAATTTTAACAGAAAAAAGTTTAGTTCAACTAAATTTAGTTCACTTTAGCAAAATTTAGATGAAATAAATAGACTTAATTAGATACATAGGCAAGGATAGCCTAAGTGAGGAACATAGCAGAATGACACTATGAACAAACCTATAAACCATATATTTTACGTGTTAAAAGATACCTCCAATGAGACTCAAGCATTGTCTTTCTGCATCCATTCACACTCAAGATCTTGAGAGTATTGTTGTAAATTAGCCTCAGCAGCTTGAACCGCTTTATAATAATCAAACATCCTGCGAATTACACCTCTACCGAAGATACCACCGATCTTGTCTTCGTTACCTACTCTCTTTTGCACCTCAGCTTTAGTATAACTAATTGCTGTTGGAAACCATCTTGCAAGAGCAACACCCCGAAAACAACCTTATCAAAATAACATAGCTAAGCATCCCCCCCCCCCCCCCAAAGGTACTTAGACACACAAAAGAAGAGAAAGAAATTACCAAAAGCATACAAAATACTTACAGTACTAACCATCAAAAATAAGAGAAATACATATACTAACCATCAAAAATATTAGGGGACCCCTGAACAACCCATCAAGATCATTCCTCCATTCAAAAACAGTGGCACTTAAAGTACTAATCACATATTCACACCAATCGAAGTTGATAATGTCAGCAACATTACCCAAGACTTCAGTATCTTAAAATAAGCATCCCCATTTTGATTCCCCTTAATACAAGTAGAAATGATACAGACAACAAAATCCCTCTTGAATTCGTCGCCATGATTACCCTGATCAAGGACCCCGTCGTGCATCTTTCCAATCTTAGGAGCTCCAGATGATATACCCCATCTCCTCCTCCAACTATCCAATAGAGCATTGTATTTCCCACAAGAATCACAAGTTTTTCCCTATACTACTTTTTTAGGGCCCATGGGCAACCTAAGTGTTATATGAACATCTTCCTTTGTGAACTCCAATATCCTATGATTTGAAAGGTTAAGAAAACTATCACAGTAATCATGATTTTCTAAAAGCCACATTCCCAAAGTTTTTGAAATAACATTAGTTCTAATAGCCCAAAAACCATTAAAACCTATTGTAGAAGGCAAAAATTCTACGACAAATCGGATGATGTCACGTGTAAAAAAAATTATCAATCGCAAATTGCCATGTGTCATGTTGACTTTGGTGGACCTACTTGGTCAAAATTAAATATGGCTAAAATTCAGCCAGTTAGAAGATACCACGTGTCATTGATGATGCAGAAAATAGTAATTATTTTTTTTAAAATTAAGGGAATAATTACTAAGATATGGGCCGAGGCCCAACGTCCAATTCAAACCTTAGCCTTTGAGCCTATAAATAAGGGTCCTCCCCCCTCATTTTGAGAGGAGCTCAACATTCAGCATCCTACAGGCTCCAGAGCTCAGACTGCAGATAACATCCAGCTATCAAGCAACAAGGATCAAAGTCAGCTAGCTCAACATCTTCTGCAATATCAAATTGCAGTCTACTTCAGAGTTCTTCATCCAGTTTATCGATCGAGATCAAGCGACCTTGCCTTTGCATCGATTAATCTATCCAACAACATTCAACATTGAGCATTGGCAGAATTAAGAGCTCAAATAGCAAGGAGCATCCAGCTAACAAGTGAGAAGGATCAAGACTTGCAGAGTTTCAGAAACCACAATCAGCCACTTGCGGATCAAAATCAAGAACAGCCTACACACCACATCAATACAAAAATTCAATTTGTTGCTGAATTTCTTGTCTAATTTATTTTAGGTGTGAAATTTATGTTTACAAATTTGGCACGCTCGGTGGGACTTCTCTACCTCTCATCTCTTTCTCCAAGTAAACAACTTCACTTCTTTGAAGAAAATATGACTCCCAAAAATGTCATCCTTCAACCTTCAAAGAAAAAGACTATTGGATCCGCATATGAAGGATCCACAAAGGCTAGTACTGGATCTGGCAATCAAAGCACCAGGGGGATGACTAGGAGCACATCTAAAGCTGATGCCTTCATCACCTTAAAGAAACAAGTCGTGACTCTGACTTTGCAGTCACACAAAACTCAAAAATTTGACTCAAACTTGCCTTCTGATGGAGTCAGTCAAATTGCTTGTCTCTCTAATTTGAAGTTAAAGCCTCTTACAGCTTTCAATACTAGGAAGACTTTACCTCAAGGAATGGATGAATTCCAAACATACATCAATCCTGCCTTTCAGCCTTTCGGTGCAGAGGATGATAACTATGATGGTAGTGATTCTTCACTAATATCTCCAAGGGACTTGCATTTCTCTCAATCAGAAACTGAGTCTTCCAGCACAGTCGTCATGCCAGTCATGGTCATAGAGGCTATCAACTTAGAGGAACAATTGGTGGACATGAAGGCCAAGCTCGATAGATTCTCAAAGGAAAATGCAAAAAAAGATGCTCAAATCAAGCGTCAAAGCAAATAGATTGCTAATTTGACAAAGAAGGTGGGGAAGTGGACATCTGAAACTTTCAACAAATGCTCAAGCAGAAGATTCTGACAAAGAGTCTAATCACAGCGAGGAGTCTGATAATGTACGCAAACCAAAGAACGATTTATCCTTCAGCTTAATGTCAGTTGAGCAAATTCAAAATTTGATAGTTAAAGCAATCAAGGCTCAGTTGGGAGAGTCTCACAAGAGTTACTTGTATACCAAGCCTTATACAAAGAGGATCGATGTACTTCATATGCCTCATGGCTATCAACCTCCCAAATTCAACCAATTTGAAGGTAAGGGTAATCCCAAACAGCACATCGCTCACTTCGTCGAAACCTGCGGTAATGCTGGCACCGAAGGAGATCGGTTAGTGAAAAAGTTCATACGGTCCCTTAAAGGAATTGCATTCGACTGGTATACAAACCTTGCCTCTGAGTCCATTGATAGCTGGGGGCAAATGGAGAGTGAGTTCTTGAATCACTTCTATAGCACGCGCCACATAGTCAGCATAACAGAGTTGGCTAACACAAGGCAATGGAACAACGAGCCAGTTATCGATTATATTAATCGTTGGCGTACTCTCTCTCTGAAGTGTAAAAACTATTTATCTGAATTTTCGGCTGTTGAGGTGTGTGCCCGAGGAATGGATTGGGATATACTTTATGCCTTGTAAGTAAACAAGCCCAAAACATTCCAAGAATTGGCAACACGAGCTCATGAAATGGAGCTTACAATTGCTTACTATGATAGACAGCTCAATTATGATGAATCAGTGACATCATCAAGAAATGAAAACTCCATCCTTAGAGACTCCGAAGAGAAAGAATATCCTTATTCTGAGTCTGATGCACCAGAAAATGCTGAAGAATCTGATTGATCGTCAATTAAAGATCATATTAGAAAGTGCTTCAGAAGAAAGTGACGCAAAATTGGCATTTAGGGAGCAGACTTCCAAGTCAGCCTCTATAGACTTCTAAGTCATCAAAGAACTTACAGACTTTTAGGTCACTCCTTGTAGAGACTCGAAGACTCTGAAGTCACTCATGTTAGACTGTCAAGTCATCCAAACTCTAAGACTTCTAAGTCCGCCTCTAGAAACACCTATGTTATCGAACTCTCTGACTCTAAAGTCAACCATGCAGGACTCTTAAGCAAATCCTGCATTCAAAGTCATAAAATGTCAAAGACTCCCAAGTCGCAAAACTCTCGGACTTCTAAGTCAATATCAGTAGACTCCTAAGTCACCAAACTCTAAGACTTCTAAGTTAGCCTTTACGGGCTTTTGAGTTGAGAAGCACTAAGACTTGCAGGTAAGCTTCTACAGACACCTCAGCCATCAAACTCTAAGAACTCAAAGTTGATCCTACCAAACTTCAAAGTTAGGCTTGACAGACTCTAAAATCATCAAATCTGGTGGACTTCCAAGTCAAACTTCTAAGACTCCCAAATCGTCCAAGTCTTACAAACAAAATTCTTGACTCTCAAGTTATCAAAGACTTTTTAAGTCAACCTTATAGGCCTTCAACTCATTGATGCCACAGACTACAAGTTGTCAAAGTTTCAGAGTCCTAAATCAGCAAAGCAAAAGACTATCAAGTCATTCAAATTCAAAGACTCCTAAATTATCAAATTTCGTAAACCCCTAAGTTATCACAATTGAAGATTTTCAAGTAACTTATATTAGACTTTCAAGTCAACGGACTCCAAGTCAATGTAATTGTACGCTTGATGAAAACTCTCAAGTCACTCCTAAAGACTGTCAAGTTACAAGAAACTTTGACTCTCAAGTCACCCTTAAGACTTTCAAGTCCAAATTTTTAAACTCTCAAATCAGCACAGACTATCAAGTCACCCACATGATACTCAAGTCATCAAAATCAAGGATTTCCAAGTCGCCTAAAGATTATCAAGTCGAGAAAATTGTAAGCTTTGAAGTGAATTCAACGACTCTCAAGTCATCAATAGCTTTAACTCTCAAGTCACCCTTAAGACTTTCAAATCCAAATTTCTAGACTCTCAAGTCAGCACAGACTATCAAGTCACCCACATAATACTCAAGTCATCAAAATCAAGGACTTCCAAGTCGCCTAAAGATTATCAAGTCGAGAAAATTGTAAGCTTTGGAGTGAATTCAATGACTCTCAAGTCATCAATAGCTTTGACTCTCAAGTCACCCTTAAGACTTCCAAATCCAAACTTCTAGACTCTCAAGTTAGCACAGACTATCAAGTCACCCACAGGATACTCAAGCCTTTAAAATCAAAGACTTCCAAGTTACCCAAAGTCCATCAAGTCAACAAAATTACAAACTTTGAAGTGAATTCTATGACTCTCAAGTCATCAACATGGTAGACTCTCAAGTCATCAAAGACATAAGCTCTCAAATAAATAAAGTTTAAAAATTCTCAAGTCATCTAAGTTGTAGACTCATAAGTTAAACAGAATTGTTGACTCTTAAGTTATCGAAGACTTTTAAGTGAATCTTGCGGACCTTCAAGTCCTGGATGTAATAGATTTCTAAGTCATCAAATCGCGAAGACTCCAAGTCATACAACTCTCTAACTTCGAAGTCAATCCTAGCAGGCTCCTAAGTCACCAAATCTCGTAGACTTCGAAGCCGATTTTTTTTAAGGCTTCAAAGTGTTTTTTTTAGGACTTCTAAGTCAACAAAATTATTGACTCCCAAGTCACGAAGTTAACTCTCAAGTCATCAAGCTCAAGTCTCTCAAGACATCAAAATTAAAAGACTACAAGTCATCAAAGCTCCAGACTCCAAAGTCAAGAAAGTTCTAAACTCCGGGTTATCAAACTTGATGACTCTCAAGTCTGTAAAGTTTAAGACTCCTAAATCAACAAATTTATTGACTCCCAAGTCACTAAATGAACTCCCAAGTCATCGAGTTCAAGACTCTTAGTCATCAAAGTAAAAGACTGTCAAGTCATTTTATCAAAGGTGTTGACTTGTAAGTCACTCAGCACATTCTCAAACCATATAAACAGACTTCAAATGGCTACCAATTTGTTGCAAACTTTTAGAAGCCTTCAAGTTGGAGGCAAAAGTAAGATCGCATCCTCCTTCGCATTAGCGATACAGGCATCTTCCTTTAAAATTGGTCATCTTTTCCTTCAAGTCGGGCACTGGTAATTTGCAAAGTCAAGTTTTCGGTGTCTGATTAGAAGGATCAAGTCTTTCCTGTCTGACCGAAAGAGTCGAGCTTCTGTGTGATCGAAAGGGTGAAGTCTGCACTGTCTGATCGGATGAGTCACCTTTGTTGTCTGATCGGATGAGCCAAACCTTTACTTTCTGATCAAGAGAGTCGCCTTCATTGTCTGATAGAAGAGGCCAAGTCTACACTGTTTGATCAGATGAGTCACCTATGTTGTCTGATTGGATAAGTCATGCCTCATCTGTCTGATCGAAGGAGTCAAGCTGTTACTTTCTGATCGAGATAGTTGCGTTTGCTGCCTGAACGAATGAGCCAAGCCTTCTCTTTCTGATCAGAAGAGTCACCTTCGCTATTTGATAGAAGAGGCCATGCCTGCACTGTCTGATCGAATGAGTCACCTTTGTTGTCTGATCGGATGAGCCAAGCATTTACTTTCTGATCGGGAGAGTCGTCTTCACTATCTGATAGAAGAGGCCAAGTTTGCACTATCTGATCGGATGAGTCACCTATGTTGTCTGATTGGATAAGTCATGCCTCATCTGTCTTATCGAAGGAGTCAAGCTGTTACTTTCTGATTGGGATAGTTGCGTTCGCTGCCTGATTGGATGAGCCAGGACTTCTCTTTCTGATCGAAAGAGCTGCCTCTGCTGTGTGATGGAAGAAGTTAAGTCTTTGTTGCATGATTGGAGGAGTCTAAATGCCTTCGCACTATGATCGTAGGAGTCAAGCCTTTGTTTTCTGGAGGAGGAGTCAAATCTTCACTTTCTGATTGGAAGAACATGTCTTCACTATCTGATTGGAGGGGGCACACTTTTATTGTCTGAATGTCTTTGCTGTCTGATTGGATGAGTAATGTCCTCACTATCTGACCGGAGAAGTTCTGCCTTCATTATGTAAGTGGAGAAAGCCATGCCTTCGCAAATCTGATGGAAGAAACACAAGTCGATAGATTAAGTGAGGGAGTCTCCTGCGAAGAATCGAATCTACAGGGAGAAACGATTCCTCATTTTAAAAGTTGACCTCACTTCGCGATCTAATCGGAGGAGTCGTAGCTGAAAGAAAGAAATTCAAGTCGACCCCAATTAGATTATGTGAGGGAGTCGCTTGCGGAGAATCGAATCTACGGGGAGAAACGATTCCTCGTCTTAGAAGTTAACCTCACTTCGCGATCTAATCGGAGGAGTCGTGGTTGAAAGGAAGAAATTCAAGTCAACCTCAATTAGATTACATGAGGGAGTCGCCTGCAAAGAATCGAATCTACGGGGAGAAACGATTCCTCGTCTTAGAAGTCGACCTCACTTCGCGATCTAATCGGAGGAGTCGCGACTGAAAGGAAGAAATTTAAGTTGATTCAGCAGGTTCCTGAAAAAGAAAAAAGAGAGAGAATATAAATTTAAGTTCTATAACAAAAAGCAAAAAGGTGACCAAAACAATTCACCCAAAAAAAAATATATAGTTCTTGGTTTAATTACAAAAGGGGGATTCAAAAAGAAAAGGGGAAGTTAAAATAACAAAGTACTAATGCGCGTCTGGGCAACAGCAAGGGTAAAAAACAAAAGCATGCGAAATTACGATGATGTGTTAGTCTCAAACGGACCAACACTCTGGGGTAATTTGACATTAATTTGTTAAAACAGG
This sequence comes from Carnegiea gigantea, assembly GCA_029747015.1. Taxonomy (NCBI): domain Eukaryota; kingdom Viridiplantae; phylum Streptophyta; class Magnoliopsida; order Caryophyllales; family Cactaceae; genus Carnegiea; species Carnegiea gigantea. The sequence goes on along the minus strand of JAKOGI010000587.1, from coordinate 450,535 downwards.
GCCTTCGCATACGCATCCCCCCTTTCCTTTTCGCCTCTTCCTTCTCCAGCTTCTTCATTTGCCATGCCCATGGCTGCCCCTCTCTCTCCTCCTAACCCAAAAAATCAGACCAAAAAAAATGGCTCATTTTTATCCCACAATTGCAAACAAACCCCTACTTCCTGGGCCTAAAACGGCAAATCGGAACCCCAATTTCCCATTCAATCGGTTCGATTCTAAAGCAAGGGTAAAGTTACAAGTTATGCAAGAGGGCTTGACCGTAGAAAGGGGAGCATAATGCTGAAACTGCCAATGGTTCTCTTTCTACTAATGACGGAAAACACAACTGGTTGTGAGAGGAGGCTAAGAGACATGTTCAAACAACTACTGTACTAAAAGGATTCACGAATACAGAGACAGGCTGATCTAGAGGCGACAACCAAACAATTGCAGGACGAAAACTACTCTTGGCATCAAAAAGTGGTAATCCTGGAATAGAGAATCAGTCAATTAGTACAAGAGCATGCTTCTTCTGGGGGAAAAAAAGAGGAACAACCTCAAGTTGAAACACATTGAATGAAGGTAAAGTTGATGAATTAGAGGTGCCGGGAGATAGGATTATACAGTAGTGGTCAATCAAAGCTTCATACTTCCACTCCAACTCAAATATCAACAATTTTTATCTCTTTATGTTGTGGATAAATTTTATCAACAGTTATTGATAGAATTTTATCATAAATCTCCAACTCAAAATTATCATCAAAAAAAAAAAAAAGAAAGAGAAGCCAAAAAAAAAAAGGAGGGGGCAAAACAAGTGAGAAGGCAGGCGTGCTCAGAGCCCTTCATACAAAAGTCCTCCATTCAATAGTCTTCTCTTGTTTTTTAAAAAAAAAAAAAAAACAGAAAAAAATAAAAAAAATAAAAGTAGAAATCAGGAAAGAAAAAAAAAAAAAAGAGCTTCAATTTTCGGCATCTTTCAAGTTCTCGAGACTCAGCCGCTTCAAACACTCATAAATTCGTGTATGCGGCCGACTCTCGAGGGGGCATTTGTAGAAGGTAAAAATTCTACGACAAATCGGATGATGTCACGTGTAAAAAAAATGACCAATCACAAATCGCCATGTGTCATGTTGACTTTGGTGGACCCACTTGGTCAAAATTAAATGTGGCTAAAATTCAGCCAGTTAGAAGATGCCACGTATCATTGATGATGCAGAAAATAATAATTATTTCTTTTTTAAAATTAAGGGAATAATTACTAAGATATGGGCCGAGGCCCAACGTCCAATTCAAACCTTAGCCTTCGAGCCTATAAATAAGGGTCCTCCCCCCTCATTTTGAGAGGAGCTCAACATTCAACATCCTACAGGCTCCAGAGTTCAGACTGCAGACAACATCCAGCTATCAAGCAACAATGATCAAAGTCAGCTAGCTCAACATCTTCTGCATCATCAAATTGAAGTCTATTTCAGAGTTCTTCATCCAGTTTATCGATCGAGATCAAGCGACCTCGCCCTCGCATCGATTAATCTATCCAATAACATTCAACATTGAGCATTGGCAGAATTTAGAGCTCAGACAGTAAGGAGCATCCAGCTACCAAGCGAGAAGGATCAAGACTTGCAGAGCTTCAGAAACCACAATCAGCCACTTGCGGATCAAAATCAAGAACAGCCTTCAGAGTTCTTCAGCTGATTTGCATCAACCGAGATCAAGTATCAAGCCCTCGGAATACTCAAGTTATTAGGAGATCGAATCAGAGGATCATTTTATTGTATCAAGTTCAGAGATTGTACCTACACACCACATCAATACAAAAATTCAATTTGTTGCTGAATTTCTTGTCTAATTTATTTTAGGCGCAAAATTTGCATTTACACCTATCTCATTCATAGGTAAATATTGTTCATAGTTTAGTCTTTCTATCAAGTAAGAAATACCCGAAATAGACATTCGGTGACCAAATGTTGGAATATCTTTTTTAGACTTGTCAAGAGCAGCCTGGAAAACCCCTTTTCTTTGAGTGTCTTCCACAGCAACTTCCTTGATAACTCCATTACCATTTGTTGTTACCTTCTTTGGCAAAGGCTCGTTTGATTATGATGATCTAGAAGTACATAACATAAATAACACATAATTATTAAGTAAATTGAAAATAAATAATCCCAAGTTATAAATTATACATCTACTAATGACATACTTAAAACTTATAAAAGAAATCACCAACCAACTAGACATAAGCAAACTCATGACTAACATTGAACAGTTTACTACTATTAGTCGAACAAATAATCCCATGGTGACACTTTTGAACAATTTGACCTAATGTAATGAACAAATAACATTTAAAATATATGCATAACAAATGCACATAATTATTAAGTAAACTCCTAATGAATAATACCCAATAATAAATGATGCATCAACTAAATAAGCTATTTAAAGCTTATGAAAGAAACATCAATTAACTGGAGGTAAGCCAAACCATCACTAACATTGAACAATCTACTATTGTGAGTTGAACAAATAACCTTATAGTAATATTTTTGAACAATTTGACCTAATACAATGAACAACCAATATTAAAAATATATACATATCGAACGAATTAAGAAAATATACATCTTCGTGAAGGGAAAATAGATGATGTTTGTTGGGCCATATAACAACAACAACAACAACAACAACTCCTAGTGTAGGTCCCGCTTTCGCAGGATCTGGGGAGATTCAGCTGTAAGCAACCTTACCCCTACCGGTATTCCTACCCATAGAGAGGTTGATTCCTTAAGACCCACAAAACAGTTTTTTTTTTTAAAAAAGGTTTATAGAGAAAACGATTACAAACCAAAAACCAAGGAGGAGAAAATGAGTTGAAGAGCAAAATAAACAAGGAACAGAGACATACCTCAACCAACCAGGGGCGCTAGATGCCGTCACATCCCAGAAAAGCACGACCTGTAGACAAGCACACCAAAACCCTACCCGCCCACCCCACCGAAGCTACTACCACCTACGCGGCCGGTCCCCTACAATCAGAGACCGTAATCATATCCTGCCACAACCTCCTATCCTGTGCCATGTCCTCCGTCAGACCGGTAACTCTCAGGTCCTCTCTAACCACTTCCTCTAGGCTCTTCTTCGGTCTACCCCTCCCTCTCTTTCCACCGGGGGGGACGATCATCTCGCACCTCCGCACTGTGACGGCCACACTTCTCCTCTTTACATGGCCGAACCATCTGAGCCTCGATTCTCTCATCTTCTCCTCTATGGGGGCCACCTCAGCTAAGCTCCTGATTACTCCATTCGTAATTCTGTCCAATCTCGTAAAACCACACATCCATCTGATCATTCTCATCTCAGCTACCATCAACCTTTGGGCCTGCGTCTTCTTTAGAGGCCAACACTCTGATCCATAAAGAACAGCCGGTCTAACTACCATCCAATAGACTTTGCCTTTCAATCCTAGGGGCACTCTCTTATCACATAGTACTCCTGACGTTGACTTCCACTTTTGCCAACCCACTGTTATCCGCTGGCTAATATCCTCGTCAATGTCCTCATTTTGCTGGACGATCGAGCCCAGATACTTAAATTTGGCGACCTTTGGTATCACCCTCCCATCTAGTGTGATTTCTCCCCCCTCTTCTATCTTACCATTGAAACAGCAATGGATGTATTCCGTTTTTGATCTACTTAACCGAAAACCCCTAACTTCCAGCGTATGCCTCCAACTCTCCAACCTGTCATTCACCCCCTGCCTGGTCACATCGATAAGAACGATGTCATCTGCAAATAACATGCACCAAGGCACCTCGTCCTGGATTCCTCTAGTGAGTTCATCCAAAACTAAAGTGAAAAGAAACGGGCTTAGGGCGGAGCCCTGATGTAGGCCCATACTAACAGCGAAGTCGTTAGAGACTCCTCCCGGTGTCCTAACACGCGTCCGTCCTCCCTCGTATATATCCTTGATTACACGGATGTACGCGGGCGACACCCTTTTCTCTTCTAAATACCTCCACAATACCTCCCTCGGGACTCGATCATACGCTTTCTCTAGGTTAATGAATACCATATGGAGATTCACCTTTCTATCCCTGAACAAGCCTATGAGCCCTCTGAGGAGGTGGGTCGCCTCAGTGGTCGACCTGCCTGGCATGAAACCAAATTGGTTCTCTGAAATCTCTACAACCTCTCGTAACCTTCTCTCAATCACCCTCTCCCATAGCTTCATAGTGTGACTAAGCAGCTTGATGCCCCTAAAGTTATTACAAATTTGAATATCCCCTTTGTTTTTGTACAGTGGGATGACTGTGCTGGCCCTCCACTCTGTGGGCATCTTGGCGGTCCTGTAAATAACATTAAACAGCTTCATGAGCCACTCTAGCCCTACCTCCCCCATAAACTTTCAAACTTCCACTGGTATCTGGTCTGGGCCCACTGCCTTCCCATTCGCCATCTTCTTCAAGGCCTCCCTGATCTCCTCCTTTGCTATATGGTCGCCCGCTCGCTGATCGCTACACTCTCCGCCCCTACTACAGTCGTCTCGCACTCCTTTCCCATTTAGAAGTTTAGCAAAGAACCTTTGCCATCTCTCTCTAATTTCATCATTCTCAGTCAACACCTTACCTTCTTCGTCTTTGTTGGGCCATATCCAACCTTATAAAAATCAACAATTCACTTTCCCTACTTTTCTGAATGAGTGGACTCTATAAATTAACCCTTATACTTTCATTTTGGATGATGACAATTGCACATCCTTAAAGGTTTACTGGTCACTCATCTCAACCAAAAAAAAAAAAAATTCAATAAAAGTAGCACCTGGAGAGGGAAATTGTTTCAATGGATGTCATTAAAACTGAACAAATGAGAACGATTGGTTAGCTAAGCAATCAAAATAGACTTGTTTGATGATTAATCAACTCAATACTTGCACAAAAGGTTGCCCCTCTACTAAATTTTGACATTTGGGCTACAAAAATATGGAGTTAAAGAAACTCAGGTTGACATAGAGTTGTACATACTACATATACATATGTAGCTTTTCTTCTTCCTATTTACAGTTCCTTTTTTCCCCCTCACCTAAATTTTGACATTTAGGCTACTTCTTGTTTAGCTACGAAGGATGTTGATAACTGATCCTATAGCAAGATACTTCGAATTGAAGCATGGGCAAGTGGTGAAGATCATCAGGCTAAGCGAGAATGCTAGCAAATATATCACATATCGATATGTTTCTCGATAAAATTCAAAATTTTAAGAACTGTTGCTATGAAGGCCTTTATGTATGAGTACTTTGTAGCTTACTATACTTCGGGTGACAAACATTGTTAATTTTGGTGATAGGGTAATCAATTTTGGTTTATAACATGGAGTTGTAGGCCATGCTCTTGCAGTTTACAAAGCCACCTTCACCATATATTTCCTCCCTGTAGTTTTTCAATTGTCAGATATCTGCTTTTGAACAACCAAAAAAGTAACTTTTGACAAAGTTTTTAGATTAAATTACAATAAAAATTAAACTACATATGGTTTAAAATTGTACTCAATTCCATACATAATATTGGTGAAATTAAATTAAGATTACAGGCCATGTCAAAGGTATGCATATGACTTATGAGTCACAAACGTTGAATTATACCACGGAAGAATGACACTAAGGCTAACCTTCTTTTACGACGATACCACTGTAGCCATTAAATCAAGATTTTGATGTTGATCATCATCCACACTTTGTATCCGTGGAGATCTTGCCATTGATAACAAATCACTTGATGAATTAATTCCTAAACTTGATGAACGATATAAATATGAACACCGAGAAGAGAAATTTGCTTGGCTAAAAATTATATCAGAGTTGCTTGTGCACAATTGCTTGTCTATATCCAATGCCTGTGCACAATTGTTTCAGTAGAAAAAGAACAATTGCTGCATATGACTCTCTTTGACTTTTTTGTGTACAATTGCAGGTAATTAATTAGGAAAATAGCAATGTAGAGAAATATTCTCCTAATTTAATGCCATGATTAATTAGAGGGAATAGGAAACAGTCTAAATTGTTTAAGAAAGTCAATCAAAATTCCATGTCTTTCCTATTTATAATTTTTTTAAAAAAATCTTATAAAATTGCCACATTGGATGATACGTACATGTCACCACTAGGAGCACATATACCTAGTTGTATGGTATAGATTGCTGTGTTTAGTATATGATACATCAATATTTAATGTACAATGGAACATTGTTCACTCCACAATGATTTGACTTTTAGTGTACATTAGAACACTGTTTATGTAAATTTTCACATTTTTAAGTTGACAACTAAGTTATTTTTATTCATCATCAGAATGCTTTTTAGTGAACAATAAAACACTCTGTATTGTACAATTTATCACTACTTGATGAGCTCTCTCTCTCACTCACTCTCTCTCTCTCTCTCTCGCGTTATACATATACATATATATATATATATATATATATATATATATATATATATATATATATATATATTGAATATCTAAACAAATGTCTTTGAAAAATCTAAATAATCGCTATTCACATTTAAATAACACTAACAAGTAATTTTTTAATTAAAAAATATAAACTAAAATGATAGACATTGTACATAATCATTTATTAAACATTAGAATAATTTTAAATGTACACTAAAATATGTAACTTTAATAGTTTAATGAATAACAGAATATATTTTAATGAGTATTTGATTTTGATTTAATGAACAATAGAATAATCCATAATAGGTAAATGAGATTTGAGTTACAGAATATATTCTTTTAAAAAACTGCCACACTTGACACCAAATTAAGCTTCCTAACCAACACTCCACATTTGCTACACTGTTAGAATTTGTGCAAGAGCAGTCATTCATAGTATTATCTTTTCTGGGCCAACGTGCTTTAGGCTGCTTGTTTGAGCTTGGCCCCCGGGCATGTACAGCGTTTTTATGGCTTTGGTTGTTCAATATAACATCTGGGCTTATTCACTCAAGAGTTCGGATTCAAATACCTACCATTAAATCCACAATTGTTTCCCAATTTTTTTTCCACAACTCATAAATAGGACTAGCAATAAACCCGTACTCATTTAAAACCTGTAATACCCACCCCATTTAAATCTCAAATGTGTGGTGGACTGGGTTTTAAATGGGTGTAGGGGGTTATTGAAAACCGGGTATGGGTATGAGTATATGATAGGGCCACAAGTGCATGGTGGCATTATAGCAAATCAAGGTCGTCTTCTATAAGGACTAGGTTGATCTATTGGGCTTTATCCTCTTAAGATAGGTTAAGCAAATTAAAATTTGACATTAAAACTAAACTAATCTATTATCTAATTTAATGAATTAATCAAAGAATTACACAAAACTAGCAATCTCTCAATTCGTGTATCAATCAAGCATTTCTTCCTGAACAGATTATTTTAAAACTGACAATGGAAGTACCGTAACCCTCTTTCAAGGTGAAGTGAAATACCTAAATCTAACCAGTTACCATTTCTCAAGGGCTCTCGATTTGCTTAGGCTCATTAAGCTTACGATTATCACATTCATGACTTCTCAATTGGTGTGACTTTCTCAAGACTCCACACAATCAAGTCAAATCCTAGGGTTCTAATATCAAATTTCACCTTTCAATTTCTCACCTAATGCCCATTACATGTGAGAAAGTGATCAAATTCCTCACAAGATAATAATCATCTAAGATTCGATAAAACAATCTGACAATTCCAAAATACTCAAAGACATGAACAGCAAATCAGGATCTTAACTAGTATTTGCATAAATCCAAAATAAAAAAAATTATAATCAAAATTACAAAACATAAATCCAAAAATATGAGAAGAGAAGAGAAAAGAAGAGAAATGTTCAGCCAAATAATGCGCTTGAATCTGTTGATTGTAAACTTAGCATGAAATCCTTGCAAATCCTCACTTCAATTTACTCTCTCTTCCTCTAATCTAAATTCTAATCTAATTAATGAAGTTGAAGAGAAAAAAATGGAATGATGGATGTGGAATGAGGCTGAAAATAGGCCTTTTATAGCGAATATGCTGCTACCAAAACGTAAAAACTCCCTAGAAGTCGAAAAGCTGCGAGAAATCATGGAATAGTAACCACCTAGAAGTTGAACAGCTGTGAGAAAAAATAATGATCCGGGGGAAAGGGGCCCATCATGGACCATCCATGTTGCCCTCTATCTTGGTTAGCTCTTCCTCATTTGATCTAATGCTTCTCCTAGGACCTATTGGACCGTGGTACTAGCCACAGTTTGATTGTATTGGGTATCTTTGGGTCTCTTTTGCCATCTTCTTTGATCCATGAGGCCTCATAATCTTCAATCTACTAGCATAACTTGGCTTACAAAGTGAAAATCTGTAAAATATCTCAAAACAAGCAAAACCAAGCATAATAGAAGAAACAGAGGCATAAATCATACGATTAAGCATCTAAATCTCCTAAAATGACACCTAAACACTCAAATAATCCATGCAAATATGACATTCATCACTCCCCCATGCTTAAATCTTTGTTTGTCCTTAAGCAAACAATAGAGAAAACTAACAAGAGGAGATACATCTACTACTCAAAACATAACAATTTCCTCGAAATAGGCAACAAATAGCACATCACAAGCAAGAATGCCAATCAATGACAACCCCAAGTAGTGCACAAAACATTTCAAAATTAGGGGAAGGTGAGCCTTTTTGAAAAAGTATAAGACCACAAGCGCGATATCAAACTTGATCACCCTCAAAGAACCACAAAGCATGTTATGTAAGCATATAGGATTGATTAGAGTCAAATGGACTCGTAGAGCCTCACTTTAGGGATGAAACAATCATCACTCATATGTTTGACATATAGCATAAGTTCACTTAAGACTTATTCTAAAGATACAATCTATCATATGCTTGATAAGGCTCTCAAATTCTCTATTACTAAAATGTAATGTGCACAAGACGATCAATAGGACTTTACATGGGTTGTAACATGGGCTAAAAAGGGTTAAGGGATAAGGGTGGACAAATGTATTTGGGACAATGTGGAGCTACTTAGCCAACCAACTAGGGAGCAACCAACAAAACAACAAGCAACTGTGAAGTTTACCAACACCTCAAACCCTAACAATACATTACACTTATTCACTTTTTCCTTTGTTTTTGTTTGCTTCTTCTTCTTTCTCTTGTGGTTTTTCAACATAATTTTCCCCCTTTTTTGTTTATTTCTCATGACTTTTTTCTGCTTATTTTGTTCTTCTTTGGGAAATGAAATGAAATTTTCAATTATTGAAAGGCATAGGATCACCAACTATCAACTCAGAACCAAATACATATATGCACAATCCAAACAAGAAGGAACCATAGCAAATGCTCAATATCATCAATCCCTCAACAAACCAACATCCCCAAAATCGCCCAAACATAGATGAAATGATGCTCTATAGGCTACGTTTAAAGGTTAGGACCATGTGGTTGGCCAAGGGTTAATATGAAGGGAACACAACAAAGACAAATATAAGCTCAAAGGGGCTAGTAAAGGGCAAAAACATGTAACACAATGGTAGGCTATTTGGCTATGTGGCTAAATTGTTCAAAGAAAGAATGCCTCGATCATATTATCAGCGATGCACATACTAATGTGGTTTTGAACAAGGGCCAAGGTAAGTTCTAGAGATGCAACATGGAAGAGTCACACATAAGAAAGAAACATGAGACTAAATTTAATGATTAGTCTAAAAAAGGCTCATCGTCTCAGGGGACATCTACCAAAGTCTCAATTACCTCATAAAATGACTCTCATGTACAAACGTTAATGCCAAAGATGCTAGGGGATAGCAAAGCTCTCAATCAAGTCAAGGGTCAAAATAAGAAATATTTACAAAACCTTCACAAATTTTAGCACCAAAAAGGATTACACATCAAAAGTTACTCAAGTCATAAAAGCTATTTTGCCCTATAAAAGCATCATTCGAGGTTATCTCAAACCAATCCACACTATCCCTACATGCAATTCTATATACAAACCTAAATGCAACAAAATCCAAAACACTAATGCAAACAAAACAAAACGAAACCTAAAACTATATACTCTAACGTGTATGCAAGCTAATAACCAAAATGAAAAATATAAAGCTACCCTTTCCACATGCTTAAATAAAGCATTATTATTCAAAGGAAAGAAAATAAGAAAAGGGAAAGGGAAAGCAAAAGAGAATAATTTCATCAGGTGAGGTACTGTGTGCATCTAAATTAAGGCCTCCACGCAAACAGGCCAAATGGAGCATCAGCCACTCTATCACAACTTTAAGACTTGACTCGTTAAGTCAGACATAGTCAAGGCCCGTAAAAGTTTGTCAAACACCGCAACATGGGACTCATAAGTTTGGCTATAAGAGAGCATGAAGATGAATATAACAAACAAACTTAGTGCTCTCTTTAATAAACCAAACGCGATAGAAAAATCAAAAGAAAAATTAATTCCACATGATTTTTCTAGGTGCATCCACTTGGTACATGCAATATGGGTGAAGGGAGGGATTATACTGACTAAAGTAACCTAGGGATATAAAATTATCAACATTCCCACCAAGCATATTGAACATGTTATCCTTATAGCCCAAATGAACATTAGCATCATAAGTCATAGGATTATCAATGGGCACATCGATGTAATACACAGGGAAAAGAAAGGGTTGTAAACATATAGGTGAAACTTAGGAATGATCAAGAGGATTGGGGAGAACAAGATTATCAAAACCAAGGCTAAGAGACTCCTCATGCATAAACACATCATTTGATCTTTCCAAAAGAGTCTTATTTAGATCATGCACCTCATCTAAAATATCTTTCAACTCAAAACAGGCATCAGCAACATCAAATCTAGCAACAAACCCAAACGGCCCACCCAACTCGAGCCTGTGCACTGAGCTAAAGAAAAGGATGAATCATTTAAGGTTAGGACAACATCAGTACTATTACTGGGTGATGCAGAGTCAAGTGGAGCATAACATGCATAATAAGGATACGAATTAGTTTCATGGTTAGAAGAATTACATAAATCACACCAAAAAGGGGCATAATAAGATCTAGCATAAAATGCACAAGGATCAGGGAATAAATGCCTAGAAATAAGACTAGCCTTCTCAAATTTAAATGAATTCGAAGCAATCTGCTCAAGCAAATATCATGCCTTATTAACATTTTTTCCATGAAAACCCCAATCCCCTAAAAGAACTTGGGTTTTACCATTCACACCCTCATCAACAATATTCAAGGTTTCCCATTTACCGACACAATAACCACATTGAGCAAGAAAGACATTTAATCGCTTAAAGTACCTCAAAAATAATTCATGCTCAAATTAGGAAAAATGCAAAATTGCCATTGTTTTTTTTCCCTCAAAATTTTTTGTAGTTTTTTTAATTTTCAAATTTTTTCTTTTGGTGTTTTTTTTTGTGGTTTCAAAGAAAAACAAAATGCTTAGTCAAACCTATTGAGAAAAACCCAAATTCGATACTAGTCCCTGACAACGGTGCCAAAAACTTGATACGGGTCGCAAGGGCAGGGTGGCTCCCACAAGGACTGTGTTAATCTATTGGCCTTTATCCCCTCAAGATAGGCTAAGCAAATTAAAATTTGAGGTTAAAACTAAACTAATCTATTATCTAATCTAATGAATAAATAATCAAAGAATTACATAAAACTAACAATCTCTCAATTCGTGTATCAATTAAGCATTTCTTCCTCAATTGATTATTTTAAATGGACAATCGAAGTATCACAACCCGATTTTAAGGTGAAGTGAAATACCTAAATCTAACCAATTATCATTTTTTTAGGAGCTCTCGATTTGTTTAGGCTCGTTAAGCATGCGATTATCATATTCATGGTTTCTCAATCGGTGTGACTTTCTTAAGACTTAACACAATCAAGTCAAATCCTAGGGTTCTAGTATCGGATTTCACCTTTCAGTTCCTCACCCAATACTCAATACATGCAAGAAAGTGATCAAATTCCTCACAAGACAATAATTATCTAAGATTCAATAAAACAATCCAACAATTCCAAAATACTCAAAGAGATGAATAGCAAATTAAGATCTTAACTAGTATTTGCATAAACCCAAAATAAAAAAATCATAATCAAAATTACAAAACATAAATCCAAACAAATAAGAGAAGAGAAGAGAAGAGAAATCCTCAGCCAAAAAATGCGCTTGAATCCGTCTATTGCAAACCCGGCATAGAATCCTTATAAGTCTTCACTTTAATTCACTCTCTCTTCCTCTAATCTAAATTCTGATCTAATTGATGAAGTTGAAGAGAAAAAAAAATGGAATGATGGATGTCGAATGAGGCTGAAAACAGGCCTTTTATAGCGAATATGCCGCTACCAAAACTTTACCCCCTGGAAGTCAAAAACCGCGAGAAATCATGGAATAATAACCGCCTAGAAGTCAAACAACCGCAAAAGGACATGGCAACCAGGGCAACAGGGATCCACCATGGATCGTGGGCACTACTACGGACCATCTATGGTGCCCTCTGTCCTAGCTGGCTCTTCCTTATTTGATATACTACTTCTCCCGAGACCTTCTAGACTATGGTACCAGCCACGGGTTGACTGTATTAGGTGTCTTTAGGTCTCTTTTGCTATTTTCTTTGATCCATAAGGTCTCAAAATCTTCATTCTACTAACATAACTTGGCTCATAAAGTGAAAATCTGTAAAATATCTCAAAACAAGCGAAACCAAGCATAATAGTAGAAATAGGGGCATAAATCATACAATTAAGCATCTAAGTCTCCTCAAATGACACCTAAACACTCAAATAATCCACACAAATATGATGTTCATAAGTATAATAGCCCTTACCTGCCTCATACTCATACTTGACCCGTACCCATTTTTATAATAAGATAACAAAACTATTTTGGTTTAATGTTTTCTCAATTTAAGTACAATCTAAACTCTTCTAACAAAAAATTAGTCAATAATGCATTTGATTTCACATTTCTAAATAATATATTTCTAAAATATCACAACTTTGCAATCTTATAATGACACTAATATATATCATACTTGGACATGGGTTGCATATGGGTATTAATTTTTATTCTCTATGTGAACCCGAATAAAACCACAAAACCAGATGGGTATAGGTATGAGGTTTTTTTTTTAATACCCGATGGGTATGGGTACGATCTTTCAAAATGGGTATAGGTGCGCGTACGGCTCAACTCGCCCTGTACCTGCCCCATTGCCATCCCTAGATAATAAATGAGATAGAAGAAATATTGAGAAGAGCACCTCAATCTCCAACCAAAACACCAAAGGTAGAAAGAAATGAGTTTAGCCACACATGGTAAAAGATAGCTTTAACCCAGACAATCAAAATGCACAAGAAAAAGAGTATAGTGAGAAGTCAGAGCCAAAATCTGAACAAAATTAATAATTCCATATGGTAAAACTGTGACAGATGCTAAACTTGAAGCACCAATTGATGCTAAAAATCCAGTTTAAAATTTCAACAAACAATGCAAGGTGCAATTAGAAAGTCCAAGTAACAAATTTTGGTTCCTTGAATACGCCCTACGTAACCACTCTTTATGGGCTAAATTAACTCCTTTGGCCTTGGTGCTTGACCCTTGCTCTACTTGATGATTGCAAATTAGGGTTACTCTAAATTGGAGAAAACAAAAAGTGCGAAAAAAGAAAAAGTCTTGATAGTTTAACTAAAAAATTAAAGAATTCTCTATCTCCAAAAAATTGCAAACTAGGGTTATTCTAAATGGAAGAAAACTAAACAATACAAAGAAGAAAGGTTTTGACAGTTCAAATATAAAATTAAAGAATCTTGTTCCCCTGCCCCTAAAAAAATTTTTGTTACAAACATATGTACCTTACTAGGGACATACATTGCGTGTGTGGCCCACGTTCAAGTGGACAAAGGTTCACTACAATCGAGCAAAATGTCACTATAAAAGGTTCATTACAATCGGGCAAAGGTTCACTGCATAACATAACAGATTCATTGGTGCACAATTAAGATGTAACATCACCAAGAATCCACCATCACCATATAAGAATATAGTAGCGTCCACATCTACAATTTTAAATCAGCAATTTGTTCTAATATCCACAAATTCAATGACAACCAATATCATTAGTTGGGTAAGGGTTATCTTCGTACAGTAATAGTGCTTAAAGATCATATTCTTACTCGTTAGGCTCTTGAGTTGGGGCCCTTTTGTATAATAATAATGTCAATAATTATTATATTGTTAAGCCAAAAATCATGCATTGTTTTAATAATTATCTCGATTATATTATATATATTATTTCGTCTAATTTACTTTATTTTATATATTTTTCAGGTTTAGCATTAATAAAATAAAAAGGAGAAGAGAGGACGTCGAAGTTCGGATTTTACACGCGGGGCTATCAAGTCGGTCCAAAAATAATGATTTATAGAAAATATTATTTTCATAATTATTTATTTGGACCAGGGTTACAAGAGTTGAAGAGAAGCTAGAAGACTTGGGGGAGAACCCTAGTCACTAAAGCCTAAGCCCATATCACGCCTAACTCTAACCTTTCTCACCATAAATCATCTCCTCACCATATGATGATCACCATCTCACCTCACAAACACCTTACACACGCCTAACCCTAGCTACCTTCTCCTCCATAATACCCATGCAGCCTTCTTCATCTCCTCACCCATAAACACATGCTAGCCTCTTCTCCTTCACAACCCATGACTGCTCTATAATACAGATCACCATACTCCATCATAAATCATCATCATCGTCATGCCTTCTCATCTTACCCACGCCTCATCTAAGAAAGACCACCACGCCAATCACCCACGCCTAAGTAGACTTCTTTTATTCTCATTCTATTTTTTATATTTTTCTTTTGTTTAGTTTATTATTAAACATGAAACCTTTGGTTAATTGTTTGATTTTATTTTTAACATGAGTGAGTAATTTCCTTGTACTTAGTATAATCTATTTAAAACCATGCTAAATTAATTATTTTGAAATAAGTTCTATGCTTTATTGTCTAGCTGATTGTTATTCATGATTCTATAACGATTAGTATTTATCGTTCATGATATTCGTGTTATATTAATTAGAATGCGTGCTAGTTAGTTTAATACGAATTCATATAATAGCTTAAAAGGCTTTAATACATAAAAGTTATAGTTTTTTAGGTAATAGTATCACCCTAATTAATCATGGATGGCTCAAACCCATCTCTTTTAATTAGATTATCGTTATAGAACTTTGTTAAATCAATTTGCTGGTAAATTAGTTACAAAGCGTTAGATGATGTTTTTCTAATACGTAATGCTCTAATTTGATTAAATTCTTACACTGGTGTTAGGGTTATCAAAATTAGTAGGGTTTATATTATGATTGGACCTAAATAAACTATAATATAAGAAAAAACGGGAAAGATCCGCTGGTGAATGTCTTCTACAGTCTAACTCATAGATAAAAAAAAAAAAAAAATTGATTTGTGTGTTAATGATAAATATTAATTTGCATGGTGGATATAGATTATGCTAAGTATTTTTCATAAACTTAGTATCTTTGATAATTATTTACTGCGTTTCAGTTAATTTATTTAGTTGTCAATTTTTATTTGTCAATTTATAAGCTTTAATATAAATTTTGTTTACCCTCCCCCAAAAGAGTAGTCTTTTAGGAGTGTCTTGGTAATATTAGATCAGTTAGATTTTGATTTTTAGCGTGATGATAATTTTCAGATTTAATTTATATTCTGTTTTGGCGCTTAATTACTGGTTTGTTAGAAATTAGGTTAAAAATAGTTCTTTTTGTGTTTTTTCAAGTTTTAATCCATCCTAGGGTTTATATAGTGTCCTATTATACCTCTATTTAATTTTGGAATTTTTGGAAATTATTTGATAATTTTTCAGAATTATTTCGTGAATTGGATATGTGCAGGTTTTTATTTCAATAAGTCTTAAAATTACGTTTTTAATTTTTATTTCATATTTTTTAGGTCCTGTTAAGTCCAGAAAATTACATCCTAAAATCTGGGCAATTTTGTTATCTATTTTCATATTTATATTAGTTCACTTTATTTTTCTCTAATTTCATATTTTATTTTCTGTTTGCATTTTCTGGAGTTAATTTTCTATTTTTATTTTGCTGAATTTAATTATATATGATTTCGGAGTTATAAATTTATAAACTTGCAGAATATTAATTTGGATTACTTTTTGTAATTTTTAATATTAATTTTCTGCTTGTTATTTTCTGTTTTAATTTGTAGTTAAATATTGTGTTATTATTTCTGTTTTTATTTTTCCAAATTATTTGGGATAGTTATTTACTGTTCTATTTTCAGAATTAAATTTAGAATATTTGGGAGCATCATTAAGTATTTTTCCAGATTTTTATTTATTAAATTTGATTTATTTTAGAAATACAAAGAGAAGAAGCAATAAATTAGAGTAGTAAATTATTGAGAATTAAACTAGCTTTTTGACATAATCTTTCCTCGTGGGATTGATCTCTACTTTTCTATGCTATAAATACTATCTATAAATCGAAGTAATGGTTAAATTTGTAGCTCTACAACAAGCTATACAAATTTTGGCGCCGTTACCGAGGAAAGAAAATAAATCGTTAGTTTACTTCCATTTAATATTACTACTTTTATTGTTTTGTTTTAACTCTAGTATTTTATTTTTGTAGTTGCCGTTAATTTATGAAATTAAGGAGTGGTAACGAGATTGGAGAAGACAAGGAGCAAGCATTGGAAGCTAAAAACAAAGAAGGTTATCCTGAACTAGTAAGTCTCAAGATTAAAGAGGTAAGAATGCCGACTCTTTGGGAACTTGCAGCCCTAATCTAGAAACCCAACCTTTGTCCATTACTTATGCTGCATTAGATAAACCTCTAAAACTGAACTCTGGATTCATCGATCTGCTACCCAAGTTTCATAGATTAGCTGGAGAGGACCCTTATCGTCATATTAGTGAATTCCTTATTGCATGCTCTGCTATGGTGCCTGAGGGGATTCCTGAAGACCAAATTAGGTTGAGAGTTTTTCCTTTTTCTTTGCTTGGTAATGCTAAAGATTGGTTGTATTACATGCCTGTTGGATCTTTCTCTACATGGACTGCAATGCATAAATCATTTTTAGAGAAATTTTTTCCAGCATCTCGAGTTAGATCTATTAGGAAGGATATATGTGGTATCAAACAAATGAATGGGGAAACTTTTTGTGAGTATTGGGAAAGATTTAATAAACTGTGTGCTAGTTGTCCCCAACATCAAATAACTGAACAGTTGTTAATTCAATATTTTTATGAAGGGTTGCTTCCTTTGGATCGTAATATGGTCGATGCTGCTAGTCGGGGGGCTCTAATTAATAAGACTCCAACAGAGGCCAGAGATTTATTCAATTTAATGGCCCAAAATACTCAGCAGTTTGGTGCTAGGGAGTCACAAATTAAAAGGTTAATAAGATTGGTTCCAGTTCATCTGTAGAGAGTCAGTTATCGCACATTACTGCTATATTAAATAAGATTGTTATTGGGGGAGTACAAAAAGCATTCATATGTGGCATTCGTTGTCTAGAAGGTCATCCTACTGATGCATGTCCTACACTTTAAGAGGAAAATATTAATGTTGTCTATTCTAACCAAGGTCAAAGGAGGTATGATCCATATTCTAACACCTATAATGAAGGATCGAGAGACCACCCTAACCTTAGGTATGGCCCTAAAACCAATCCACCTAGTTTTGGCCAAACATCTCATCAATCTTCTAATCAAGATAGGACCAACTTCCTACTGGAACAAGTCCTTAAGAAGATGGATGATAGCTTCCAGAGTATGGAGACAACTCTTAAGCAGGTTCAAGAGAGATAGACTGTAACTGATACCATAGTTAGTAACTTGCAGGCTCAAATGCAAAATAGGTTACCATCTCAACCTTACCCTAACCCTAAGGAGAATGTTAGTGCCATGACAATTAGGAGTGGGAAAGAGCTGAAAGAACCTAGGAAGAGTAGAGAATCAGAACCTGAGTTAGAGGTCAAAGGGGCTGAACCAGAGTTAGATATAGATTCTAATCTAACTACTAAGGAAATAGGAGAGAAGAAAAGAGAACCTTTTAAGCCAATTCCACCCTTTTCTAGTAGATTTCGAAGCCCTACCTCTAAGGTAAATGAGACTAACCAAGAGATCTTAGAGACATTTAGGAAGGTAGAGATCAACATACCTTTCCTTGATGTCATTAAACAGGTGCCTCGTTATGCTAAGTTCTTGAAAGAATTGTGTACTACTAAAAGAAATTTAGTAGGGAATGAAAAGGTAAGTGTGGGGGAAAATGTGTCTGTAGTTTTTCAAAGGAAACTCCTCCCTAAGTGCAAAGACCCAGGTGTGTTTTCAGTTCCTTGTAAAATAGGAAATCTTTACTTTGATAAGGCTATGCTTGACTTGGGTGCTTCTATTAATGTTATGCCTAGGTCTGTTTATGGCAAACTAAACTTAGGAGGGTTAAAGAAAACTGGTATAGTGATTCAGTTAGCTGATAGGAGTAGTACTTACCCAGATGGAGTTCTAGAGGATGTCTTAGTCCAAGTTAATGAGCTTGTATTTCCAGCTGATTTTTATGTGATGAACATGGGTGATGCATGTCATGATATTCCTATCTTGCTTGGTAGGCCATTTTTGAAAACAGCTAGGACTAAAACTGATGTGCATGAAGGAGCATTAACCATGGAATTTGATGATGAAGTGATTAAAGTTAATATTTTTGACGCCATGAGATTTCCTGCTGATGTGAATTACATGTATGCACTTGATGTTATTGATGAGTTGTTCCAAGATATTTATGACTTGTCGTATAAAGATGAATTGCTTACTGTGCTTACTAAGAGTCTTGATCATGCTGAGTTTCAAAGAGTGTCCTACCAGGTTAATGATAATCTAGTTGATGTGATAGGGTCTTTATTCCACTTGCAAGTGCATAATGGGCTAATAAGCTTGAATTGCCCGAAAATCATGCTAAATTACTTCCCTCTAGCATTTCACCCCTAAACTGAAATTGAAATCTTTACCTGATAATTTAAAGTATGCTTATTTGGGGGATAATGAGACTTTGCCTATCATCATCTCTAATGCACTTATCCTTGACCACGAGGAAAAACTTGTTAAGGTGCTTAGAGAACATAGCAAAGCAATAGGGTGGACTTTAGCAGACCTCAAGGGACTTAGCCCTACCTTATGCTCACATAAGATCACATTAGACAAAGATGCTAAGCCTAAGAGGGATCCTCAAAGGAGACTTAATCCACCTATGATGGAGGCAGTCCAGAAAGAAATTCTTAAGTGGTTAGATGCGGGAGTAATATAACCCGTTACTGATTTTGAGTGGGTTAGTCCTATCTATGTGGTTCCTAAAAAGGGGAGAACAATAATAGTGCAAAACAAGGAAGGTGAGTTGATACCTACTAGAGTCCAGAGTGGTTGGAGAGTGTGTATTGACTATAGAAAGCTTAATAAGGCCACTAAGAAGGACCATTTTTCATTGCCTTTTATGGACCAAATGTTAGAGAGATTAGCTGGGAGGTCACATTATTGCTTTCTAGATGGTTACTCAGGTTATACTCAGGTCCCTATAGCTCCTACGGATCAGGAAAAGACCACCTTTACCTGCCCTTTTGGCACTTATGCTTTTAGACGTATGCCTTTTGGTCTCTGTAATGCACTTGCTACATTTGAAAGATGTATGATGAGTATCTTTTCTGATTTTATCACCAAAATTATGGAAGTTTTCATGGATGATTTTACTGTACATGGTGATTCATTTGATGAGTGCTTACATCATCTTACTCTAGTGCTTAGGCGTTGCATTGAGACCAATTTGGTACTTAATTTTGAAAAGTGTTATTTCATAGTGGAGCATGGGGTAGTACTTGGACATGTAGTGTCATCAAGGGGATTAAAGGTAGATAAAGCAAAAGTTGACATCATTCAATCTTTACCTTATCCTAGGTATGTCAAGGATGTGAGATCATTCTTAGGATTCTATAGGAGGTTTATCAAAGATTTTTCTAAGATTGCTTCTCCTTTATGTGCCTTGCTTGCAAAGGATGCTTCATCTGATTTTAATGATGATTGTATAAGGGCTTTTGACCAGTTAAAGTTGACATTGACTACTCCACCTATTGTGCAATCCCCAAATTGGGCCTTACCATTTAAGTTAATGTGTGATGCTAGTGATAAGGCAGTAGGGGTAGTTTTAGGTCAAAGAGTTGGGAAAGTACCTCATGTGATTTACTATACATCTAGAACTCTTGACTCTGCACAGTGTAATTACACCACTACAGAAAAGGAGATGCATGTTGTTGTTTTTGCTCTTGACAAGTTCCGTCCTTACTTATTGAGTGTTAAAGTTACTGTTTACTCTAATCATTCTACTCTTAAACACCTGCTAGAAAAGAAAGATTCAAAGTCCAGAATGATTAGATGGATGTTACTATGGAAAGAATTTCAATTGGAAATTAAAGATAAACCTAGAGCTAAGAACAGTTGTTGACCGTCTTAGTAGACTGGAAACGGGGGAAAGTGGTAGTCTTTTTAGTGATTATTTTCCAGATGAGACTTTGTATGCTGTCAGTAGTAGGTTACCTTGGTACGCTGATATTGTGAACTACATAGTCACCACAACTTTTCCCATTGACTTGCCTAGAGCTAAAAAAGAAAAGATAAGAGCTCAATCTAAATATTA
Organism: Carnegiea gigantea; assembly: GCA_029747015.1. Lineage (NCBI taxonomy): Eukaryota > Viridiplantae > Streptophyta > Magnoliopsida > Caryophyllales > Cactaceae > Carnegiea > Carnegiea gigantea. Next base: position 429,762 of record JAKOGI010000587.1, on the reverse strand, counting down.
TATTTGGGATGAGCCATATCTATGGAAATTTTGTAGTGATCAGATAATAAGGCATTGTATTGATGACAGTGAAATTCATTCCATTCTAACCTTCTATCATTCTTCAGAAAGTGGGGGACATTTTGGACCCAAAAGAACAGCACATAAAGTTCTTGAGTGTGGATTTTATTGGCCTTCTATTTCTCGTGATGCTTATGATTTTTGTAAAAGATGTGAAGCATGCCAAAAGACTGAAAATTTATCAAGAAGGAATCAAATGTCCATATATAATGTTTATATTTGTGAAAATTTTGATGTATGGGGTATTGATTTCATGGGACCCTTCCCCCTTCTTTTGGGTACACTTACATTCTTATACTTGTTGACTATGTATCCAAATGGGCAGAAGCTGTAGCTATTAGAGCTGATGATGCAAAAACTGTGGTGAAACATATTAAATCTCTTATTCTGCATAGATATAGAGTGCCAAGAGCAATCATCAGTGAGAGGGGGACTCATTTTTGTAATAGAACTTTAGGTGCCTTGTTAGCCAAATATTATGTGACTCATAAGGTATCTACCAGTTATCATCCCCAAACAAATGGCCAAGTTGAAATATCTAATAAAGAAATCAAAGGCATACTTGAAAAAGCAGTTAGGCCAGACAGGAAAGATTGGAGTCTCAGGCTAGATGAGGCTCTTTGGGCTTATAGGACTGCATACAAGACCCCTATTGGTATGTCACATTATAGGTTAGTCTTTGGGAAGCCATGTCATCTTCCTATTGAGATAGAACATAAGTCATATTGGGCTGTGAAGCAATGTAATCTTGACTATGAGTTAGCAGAAAGAGAACGTAAATTGCAGTTGCAGGAGCTAAAAGAGATTCGCTTGGAAGCCTATGACAATTCAGTCATTTATAAAGGTAAAGCCAAAGCATTTCGTGATGCTGAACTTGTCAGAAAAGAATTTCAGGTAGGTGAGAAAGTGCTATTATTCAATTCAAAGCTGAGACTTTTTTCTGGTAAGTTAAACTCTAGATGGCTAGGACCTTTTATGGTAGTAAAGACTTATCAATATAGTGCTGTTGAGATTAAATCCTTTGCTACTAACAAGATTTTTAAGGTAAATGGTCACAGGCTAAAGCACTTTTATGAAGGAGATCAGGTATGCTTAGTGGAAGAGATCCAACTAAAGGATCCATGAGCTCGTTTGCGTCGAGCCAATGACTGTAAATAAAGGCGCTGGTTGGGAGGCAACCCAATGTTTTTAGGGAAGTATCCACTTAATTTTACTTTTATTTTCGTTATTTCTTTCTTTTTTCATGCATTAGGGACAATGCATGAATTAAATGTGGAGGGTTGTATCCTGCATTTAATTCTTGCAGTATTTATTCTGAAAAAAAAAAAATTCTTATAAATAATGCATGATATGAGTTTATGCTAGGCTTGCTTGCTTAAAATTTTTGTTTTCTTAGCTATTTATAGTTTATGAGTGAAGACTTCTGAGCATGGTAGCTGTCTTTCAGAGAAGTTTGAGTTGATCCTCATATATCTCTATAATGAGTAATTGTCGTGATTGTTCATCTTATTTGATCATGTATTATATCCGCTTCAGAGGTAATAAAATGACCTAGCCCATTCCCTAGACTATTGAATTAGTAGAATAACTCAAAAACCAAAAAAAAAAAGAAAAAAAAGAGAGTCAAAGTCGGGAATGACAAGTACCCCGTTGAGGCATGCGCTACTTGGTGCTACCATTTGAGGTAATATTGCCACTGGAAAGCTTGCTTCCCATACTAGTGAGTCAATAAAATAAATAAAAATAATGATGAAAATAAAATGTTTGCTCAAGCACCTCTGTTCGGATGAGTGTAAGACAGAGAGTGTTTAATTTCTAGGGCCCTATATGGGCCTCGAATATGTGCACAAGAAGAAAAACAAAAAATAGAAGAAGAATCAGAAAAAGTACAAGGCAAGTTTAAAATCAATTTCAATGAGTTATTCTTTTTAGTTCAATTGTCTCTATAACCATACCATACTTCAATGTTTCTATCATAAATTTTTTAGACCTCTTGATCGGTGTATGCATATTTAAAAGAGATAGATAAGTATTGATCTTGTTACTTCATCATAGAAATGTTGTGAGGTTGATGAATAAACTCTTTGATGATAGTTGGATGTCTAGTAGTTATTCACTTATTAGAGGAAAAACTAATTAATTTTTAATGAAACTGTTTTTAAAGCAAGCCAATGCCTGGTATGAATATTATAGTTGTGCATGACTTTATAAGAAAGGAAGAGAGTCAGTTATAGATCGAGTCTAAGATTTCTTTGCACGAGGACGTCCAAAGTTTAAGTGTGGTAAAATTTGTTAAGCCAAAAATATGCATTGTTTTAATAATTATCTCGATTATATTATATATATTGTTTCGTCTAATTTACATTATTTTATATATTTTTCAGGTTTAGCATTAATAAAATAAAGAGGAGAAGAGAGGATGTAGAAGTTCAGATTTTACACGCGGGGCTATCAAGTCGATCCAAAAATAATGATTTATGGAAAATATTATTTTCATAATTATTTATTTGGGTTAGGGTTACAAGAGTTGAAGAGAAGCTAGAAGACTTGGGGGAGAAGGAGTCTAAGAAAAGAAAACCCTAGTCACTAAAGTCTAAGCCCATATCACGCCTAACCCTAACCTTTCTCATCATAAATCATCTCCTCACCATATGATCATCACCATCTCACCTCACAAACACCTTACACACGCCTAACCCTAGCTACCTTCTCCTCCATAATACCCACGCAGCCTTCTTCATCTCCTCAACCACAAACACACGCTAGCCTCTTCTCCTTCACAACCCACGACTGCTCCATAATACACATCACCATACTCCATCATAAATCATCATCATCGTCATGCCTTCTCGTCTTACCCATGCCTCATCTAAGAAAGACCGCCACGCCAGCCACTTCAACCATCCACGCCTAAGTAGACTTCTTTTATTCTCATTCTATTTTTTATATTTTTCTTTTGTTTAGTTTATTATTAAACATGAAACCTTTGGTTAATTGTTATGATTTTATTATTAATATGAGTGAGTAATTTCCTTGTACTTAGTATAATCTATTTGAAACCATGCTAAATTAATTATTTTGAAACAAGTTCTATGTTTTATTGTCTAGTTGATTGTTATTCATGATTCTATAGTAATTAGTATTTATCGTTCATAATATTCGTGTTATATTAATTAGAATGCATGCTAGTTAGTTTAATACGAATTCATATAATAGTTTAAAAGGCTTTAATACATAAAAGTTATAGTCTTTAGGCAATAGTATCACCATAATTAATCATGGATGGCTCAAACCCATCTCTTTTAATTAGATTATCATTATAGAACTTTGTTAAAGCAATTTGCTGGTAAATTAGTTACAAAGCATTAGATGATGTTTTTCTAATATATAATGCTCTAGTTTGATTAAATTCTTGTACTGGCGTTAAGGTTATCAAAATTAGTAGAGTTTATATTAGGGTTAGACCTAAATAAACTATAATATAAGGAAAAATGGGGAAGATTTGCTAGTGGATGTCTTCTACAGTCTAACTCATGGATGAAAAAAAATTTAATTTGTGTGTTAATGATAAATATTAATTTGCATAGTGGATATAGATTATGCTAAGTATTTTTCATAAACTTAGTATCTTTGATAATTATTTGCTGCGTTTCAGTTAATTTATTTAGTTGTCAATTTTTATTTGTCAATTTATAAGCTTTAATATAAATTTTGTTTACCCTCCCCCAAAAGAGTAGTCTTTTAGAAGTGTCTTGGTAATATTAGATCAGTTAGATTTTGATTTTTAGCGTGATGATAATTTTCATATTTAATTTATATTTTGTTTTGCCGCTTAATTACTGGTTTGTTAGAAATTAGGTTTAAAATAGTTCTTTTTGTGTTTTTTCAAGTTTTAATCCATCTTAGGGTTTGTATAGTGTCCTATTCAGCCTCTATTTAATTTCAAAATTTTTGGAATTATTTGATAATTTTTCAGAATTATTTTGTGAATTGGAAATGTGAAGGTTTTTATTTCAATAAGTCTGAAAATTACGTTTTTAATTTTTATTTCATGTTTTTTAGGTCCTATTAAGTCCAGAAAATTACATCCTAAAATTTGGGCAATTTTGTTATTTATTTTTGTATTTATATTAGTTCAGTTTATTTTTCTCTAATTTTAGATTTTATTTTCTATTTGCATTTTCTGGAGTTAATTTTCTATTTTGATTTTTCTGAATTTAGTTATATATAATTTTGGAGTTATAAATTTATAAACTTGTAGAACATTAATTTGGATTACTTTTTGTAATTTTTAATATTAATTTTCTGCTTGTTATTTTCTGTTTTAATTTTTAGTTAAATATTGTGTTATTATTTTTGTTTTTATTTTGCTAGATTATTTAGGATAGTTATTTACTGTTCTATTTCCAGAATTAAACTTAGAATATTTAGGAGCATCGTTAAGCATTTTGCCAGATTTTTATTTATTAAATTTGATTTATTTTAGAAATACAAAGAGAAGAAGCAATAAATTAGAGTAGTAAAATTATTGAGAATTAAACTAGCTTTTTGACATAATCTTACCTCGTGGGATCGATCCCTACTTTCCTATACTATAAATATTATCTATAAATCGAAGTGGTAGTTAAATTTGTAACTCTACGATAAGCTATACATATATTCATTAACTAATAGTTATTTTATGAATTTGTCAATTTTGGATTGTTATTAGTTCATAATTTTTGGTAGATCTTTTGGACAACTACGACAATAAAACATGCGTGTTGCGTATATATAACTTTGTATTTATAGCGTATATTATAATTTAGTTTTAAACAATGTTAAAAGTTATGAGAAGTTGGTTACTATTGTTAAAGCATTAGTTGATAGTCAATGATGTTATATGATGTCAACAAACGCAAGTAGATGCTGACAAGTGATGTTTAACGTTAATAAATTCGTAAATGAGAGTTTTTCGGGTATGACGGTACTTCAATAAAATGGGTACATGTTAAGAAATTACCAATTGATATGAGATGTTTTAAAACATGTAAAATAAAATCTGAGAGCCATGCTGACCACAAACAAATAGTTAAGCTTTGTGTACATAGTTACCTGAAGCAAGGTTTGGATTATATTTAACCAGGTAGGTTCATCTTATGCTGTAACCGTGGACCATGCAGATTGATATTTCCATGGCATATTGGAGTTATTCCCTCGTATAATCTACCATAGTTTTTAACTTTTTTTTTTAGCTCTTTAGAGAGACATTCTTTACTCTTGGATTCCAAGGCATCAACAGTTGTGCCTAAGAGATGAGGTTCAAGCATTTCCATTTTCTTGCATTCCTTTTTTCTATAAGTTTTGACAACGAGCCTGTTTTCAATTACAATGCATCTATCATGCCTGACATAACACATAGCCCAAAGTTGTTGCATTAATTCATAATTAACATCAACAATCATTAAATCCAGGGCAATTTGTAGTATCAGCACAACCTACTTAGTGGCATCCTACTTTGCGTCATCTTTAGAGGGACGTTTAGTGCTCATAAATGAATCTTTTGAATGTGTCTGCCACATTCAATCCTTAGACCTGCCTGAAAATTGCCATTCTTAAGTGATACTACGTTTGGTTTATTGAGGGACACATGATATTAGGAGGCAATGAAATCTAACAGACGTAGAAAGTCAATGCTTATGACAAAAGCTTGTTGCATTTGAAGGTTGATCATAGTAGGAATTGATGTAGAAGCATTGGTGCATTGCCTACCCAACCTATGCTCAAGCTGCTTAACATAGACTTTGTACGCATCAGAGTATTTCTTGTGTGAAATCACTTTGTCCCTACTGACATCATGAATGGATATGTTATATTTCTTAACAAGAATGTCAATGTTTATAGAAGCTGCATTTGTCTAGAGCTATGGATTGAAGCTCTTTGTACTCCTTAGAAACATAATTCCTGAGACTCATAATCACCCTTGAGGAACACGTAAGAGACACGCTCTATGTCTACAAGGTGTTGGTATATGATAGATGTCAATTGCATTGCTTCGGTAATTTTTGGCAATAAACTTTTGAAACATATCTCGATGGTGTCACCCATCTAAAAAAGTGTGGTAGCTATGTCAATGTGACAATGAAATAAAAAATTGGAGTGTCATTGAATGTAAAAGAACACGAAGATATATGAGACTACTTGATTTTAACAGTCAAATACACCATTTTCCATATGAGAGTATGAAAGAAGATAAGTTTGTCTATTGCAACCAAGAAGGTAGTAATCAAGTTGAAGAATATGCTAGTTTCAAAGAAACTTCTTTCTTAGGTGCTAAAATACAACATAATCTAATCAAGAGCCTTTTGTAAAAATAACAATGTACATACGCTATCAACTCAATTTAGAAGCGATGTTCTAGAAAATCAGGAGTATTATAGAATTAATATGAATGCTAAAATAAGTCAATGGCCTGCATATAAAGATATCAAGATGAGGAGTATTCCATGAAATGTAGGTATCATGTTTCCTTTGCTTTTAAAGACGGTGAACCTAATGTTTGAGTGCTCTTCATCGGCCATGTGTCTTTAGATATTATGCTTTTGACATTATATTACACACCTTTGTTGCTATCCTACTTTGATTTTGTTTTTTTGCTTGTATGAACATCTAGAACATCATATATCAAGCCAAATATGTGAGACCGGGTTTTGTTGCTAGGAAAGATGCTGGGGTTCGTGCCTCACATATGATGTAGTGCACCGAAACTAATAAGTGAAATTGTCCTTAATTTTTTTTTAAAAAAATCCATACATCAGAATAAAAATATATACATGCAGTTGTTAATTTGTAATGACCCTAATAGGAATATCAAATGATGGATATAAATAGAATGAAGAAAGTAGGATTGTTACATGTATGTCCTAATTTAGGTTTCAGAGCAGCTTCTTTTGGTAGAGCAATGGACAACAATTGAGATAGGAAGAACTTTGTCCGTGAAATGATGCTAGTTCTGGGGACTTTCCAATCGAAATGCGGTAATCTATGATGTCAACAATTCACAAGAAAACTCCATACCTTGCAATGACGGTGTACAGTAACATGAAACTTACTCTGTACTTAAATATTTATTAATATACTGTGTATGTTGTACTTTCTTCTATTAAATAACTATAGTTTTCTATAGCTTTTTCTTTGAAATTCTGAAATAATTTTTTATTATATCTTATAACTTATACAATATTATGATGTATTTGACTGCTTTGTATGTGCCTTTTTCAAGTATAAAAATAATAATTACATTTTTCTTTGGTATATGGGTGATTTAAGTTATTTTGATGGTGGACATTTTTTTTGTTGTTGTTTAATGTTAGAAGTACTTGTAAAGATAACTGAAGCCCTTTTTGATGCCATTTGGAATGCAAAAACTGATAGAGCCATAATATTTGGCTAAGTGGTTTCAAAAAAAAATATGAAGTATGGTTTACGAACATAAGAAAGTACTATTGGAGGGAAAACACCGTAGAAGATGTGTAAGTTAAAATGGAAATCTAACCTTACATCTACGATAACCATCTCTCGAACAGGCACCTCCCATGTAGGTGCCTCAGTCCTTGGCCTTGTCAGTTGAATTGTACATAGTGGCTCAACATAGAGAATAATTCCAAGTACATCTGAAATGTATAACATAGAGCATACATTGCTAGAATCAAAATACAATAAATGCATAGGTTAAGTAAATATAACAATGTATAAGACAATAGGAGGGTAAGATGTATTTGTCATTATTATGTTAGCGAAACTCATAATGCAAATTTTGTGTCTATATTTTATAAGAAAATAAGAAACTACAATTGCAGCACAAGTACATGGAATGGGAACCATGCAAATGTATGATGACTTGATCAAAACAGGAAAGACCGTTTATAATATACACTCCACATATGTACTTTAAAAAAAAACAAAATCAACAAACAAAACCAGCATCCTCACCATATCTATCTAGCAAGTCTAGTACATGAGTAATGGTGCCCATCTCACAATACTGAGGCATATCATCAGAAGCTGATGCTTGAAAAAGAGGTCGAAACACAGTTGTGTCAACAAACTCCATTCATATTGCTCATCACTTGTACGATACTGCTCCTTCGTAGGTTTGATTTTAGCATTGGCTATCTCATACTCCTTTTAAAATTTGACAACCTTACCATACATAGCAATGTTATCACTAAATATTGTTGCCTGCATTTTCCCGCCCTTAAGAAAAAGGCACACACGAAACAATTTTGAGCTAAATTTCAAATATAATATGATGAGCACATCTGATAATTTCCATTAATATATCATTGTCATACTTGTTCATCGTGGAAGCAAATCTTTTGATATCTTGTTTTGTTAGGAGATAACCTCTCTATATTGTTCCTCACTCGTACGATATTGCTCCGTCATAGGTTTGATTTTGGCATTGGTTATCTCATACTCCTTTCCAAATTTGACAACATTACCTTATAGAGCAACATTATCACCAAATATTGTTGCCTACATTTTCCCAAAAAGGCACGCACGAAGCAATTGTGAGCTAAATTTCAAATATAATATAACGAGCACATCTAATATTTCCATCAATATATCATTGTCATACTTGTTCATCTTGGAAGCTAATCTTTTGATATCTTCTTTTGTTAGGAGATGACTTCTCACATGTCTTTTTGATGACCTTAACTTTAACAGCGAAGTGATCCGTCTTCTCATTTAACTCTTTTAGAAATTTTTTAGAAGGTGCCATGAGATGATTCTGATAATTAAGAAAACAATGCCTGTAAGTACCAGCACTTAAAAACCAAAGGGACATCCAACAATGAAACAGAATTAGCACAAGCAACAGTCAGTCACAGCAGCAACAGTGAGACACAATAGTAATCTCAACACAAATTGCAAATTCACCATTAGTCAAAATACATTTTATCATTATGATAGCAATTAACCCAAAAAGAACAGTCAATGAACAAGACAATGAATGGAAAATACCACTGAAAACTTATTATTAGCTACTTCATTTTAAGAATACTTAACAATACAATCCAAAAGAATAGCTAACATATATCATACATTAGAATCTTAAATGAAAACAACGACCCTTAAGACATATTTTCCTCCCGCCTTACAAGCAAATGCAAGAGCTCAATTTCTCTAGGGAACTCACATCAACTACCAACAAGTCTAAACCAAAGTAATAAAAGAACAAAATTATAAACAACTGACAGATCATAGTAAGACATGGATGATAACATCTTCTAAGGAAGAAAAGAAAAAGAATATGAAATAACCACATGGTGAGACACAAATTACGCCAGAATTGATCAGTTTCACAATAATTATTATAAAGTAGAAATGAACACAAAAACGTACATGATATAGAAAATGAACACAAAAACGTACATGATATAGAAGTATCAAAGCAAATAAGACCACGTGTATACAAAAATATGAGAAGACTTTAGACTAATACAATCAAGCATCTAAACAATCATAAACTTGTCGTGCATCAAGGGAGATAAGGAAAATAGTTCAACCCAAACCTAGAAGACATTTAGGTAGGAGAGAATGTCATAGACTTACCATGTAAGTAAAAGCTTTCTAAGGAGAAGACTAGACCCCTTGAGAAGACAAGGCCTCTTACAAATATATAGAGAGTACATCTGCTGTAAAAAAAAAAAAAAAAAAAAAAAAGTAGATTTCGTGTTGGGCAGTTGATAATATATAATATATTAAATTAGTCACTGAATAATTGCATAGGGTTCTGGTGGGAGATAAAGCCTTTTGTACTATCATATCTTTGAGATAATATTTGAATAAAAGGAAAAAAAGTAAATAAAATCCCCTCATTTCAGGAAGAAGTGCAACACAACTACTCCTATTGGAACACACACACATACTCCCCCCACCCCCACACACAAAACGATACAGGGGAAAAAAAAGAAAGGGTAAATAAGACAACTAGAGAAGAGAGGAGTGACTACAAACTCAGAGGATGCATATTATTTCCAATAATAATCTATATCATATTTGGAAAAGAAGCATCCATGTCAGATTCAAACATAATTAGGAAAAAGGGTAATTGGCACAGTTAGAGAGAATGGATTGAATTTTAATAACTGGCATCAAATTGAAGCATAATAAAAGAACATGAGCAAACTATTAGGAACATAGAGACGATTGAATATATAGCAACCGGAGAACCAAAAGAAGACTACCATGAAATTGAAACAAACGAAATAGAAGCGGAAAACTCAAGTTAATATGAATTTGAAACCTAAGAGAAAAGGAATTACAACAAAAACAATTTAAGTAAGATAGAGATAATCAAATACAAAAAGATTGGACAAATCGGGAAGAAAGTTTACCCAGTATACAGAGAGTGATAAAGTGCTATCGTGAGAACTCCCAATCGAAGCACCATAACCAAGTATAAGATGGTCCATGTTGTTTTCTTACTTCGCCTTTCTTGCTCAACCTTGCTCAAATGGGTCGGGAAAAATTTCAACATTTTCTTGGGTTTATGTTATGTTTTCACTTGTATTCTTAAACACGAGTGTTGGTAAGAGCTTGAAATTTTCAAATCAAATTTCGGAACTTCACATCTGAAATTTCAATATTTTGGACCAAAACTTTCAAAAGTTTTAGCCTTGAAATTTCAAATGTTAGTTATGAAAATTTGAAGATTTGAGCTCTACAATTTCGAATTTTCAGACTAAACTTTCGAAAATGTGAGATCAAATATATCAAAACTTCCACTTTGAATTTCCCATGTAAGACACATGACTCCTCCAATTACCAAATCGGAGGCCCCAAACTATATCAAATTGCACAAAATCTAACAGATCAAAAGCAAAATTGCAAAATAAGGAACTCAAATAAGTGGCAGTGAAGTTTAAACTCCTAAAATTAAGGTTAGAATTACCACCTTGAGGAGCTAAAAAGTTCATATGAAATTGAAACTTTTCCATGGCGTTTTCCTAATCTGAAACCAAAACCAAGAAGGAAGTTATCCTGATGCTGGGTTGTGAGCTTTTTTGATGCATGAGCAAATGCCTTATTGGGATCGCCAGCCTTTTTATTAAAAAAAAAAAAAGATTCACTTTTGCAGATTAGAGAGAAAAAGGAAACCATGGTAGACATCATTTACATACACAGGAAAAGGAAAAGGAAAAGGAAATGTTCTAGATTAATTTGTGGACATGCTTATCTAGGTTGATTTTGATGCTGATGTCTAGAAGCATCTGTGGTAGACAAGCAAGAGCCTTTGAATGGACCATAATACCCCTGACTATTCATAGGAATAATAACTGAGCGTATTAGAATTTAAGGTATAAGGATGTGTTGATAATTTTAGTATATCTTTCCTTACCGACAGTATATTCTTTCTTGTCTGTATTGTAGCTTTTGTTTCCTACAGTATATCTTTTCTTGATAATTTTTGATGTCCATATCTAGAAATAAGTAGACGACTAGATATGGGGCAGTTATATTGAAATACCTATATTTATAGATGTGTACCAAGCTAGGTAAATGAGTATCTAGTATCTACCATAGAATTATTCCCCCCTTCCTAAAAAAAAAGACTTCATTTTTTTCTTGGTGTAGAAGAGGGGCTAAGCCCTGAAAGAAATTTTATAAATTAGACTTCCTTGGCTATGCGGCCCCAACTACATTGCATTCACAACATCAACAACCTCCTTCAGAGATGACTGAAAGTAAGCTACTCCTATGTCATTTTCTATTCCTAGATTAGCAAGCCTATCAGCAACATCATTAGCCTCCTTGTAACAATGTGAAACCTTCAGTTCCCAACCTTTATAACCAATGGTCTCCTTGTATTTCAGAATAAGAGGTTTGTGAATGGGGTTCCAAGTACCTTGACCCCTCAGCATGCCAACCACAATTACTGAGTCTACTTGTAACCAAACCTTTTTGAAATCCATTTCCTTTGTCATTCGTAGCCTTCGCCAGACTGGTTTTAGTTCCACTTTGACTGAAGAACAGGTACCAAAGCTCTCGTAAAAGCCCTTAATCTATTCTCTTTTATCTCCACGGAGCACTCCCCCTCCAACTAATGGCCCAGGATTTCCCTTCGATGCTCCATCAGTATTAAGAAGGACCCACCCAGCAGGTGGAGCTTCCTAATGTACTAATTTCTTTGTGCTAGTTCCTTCAAGTTTTTTGCTGAGGCCCAGCTCCAACCTCAGCGCATTTTTCGGTTCAACAAACCTCATAAGCAAGAACTCACCTTTGCGTTTAGGCACTTCATTTCCAAAATAGTAAGTATTTCTCTATTTCCAGATGTACCATAAAGTTGTGACAAATTTAGATTCCCAAGTTAGGTCGCTTGGTATTCCTTTGACGTTGTCAGCAATCCACTCGTTGACTGATACATGTGGCGAGACTTAGAAAATACCACATCTTTTAAGCCATTGCCACACTCCTTTTGCGTTTGGGCAGTCTCTTAGGATATGAACTGTCGTCTCTCTTGTAACCCCACAAATTTTGCAAGATGGGTTGTCAGTGAGACCCCTTCTGGCCCGGTTTTCATTCGACAAAATACAATTATGAAGAGCAAGTTATATGAAAACACGTACCCATTGGGCCATTGGTACCTTCCACGCCCACGCCCAGCTTTCATGTGGCAGCGCCACAGAGCAGTTCTCGATAACAGAGCTTGCCGATGCCACTGTAAACAAGCTGCTAGGCTCCCTGAATCACCAGAAGTTATTCGCGGTGCCTTCCTCGAATAGCTCAAACAAGGCTATCCTAGTGAGCACGGGTAGTGGCAAAAAGTCGGCAAAATCATCCCCCTTCTAGCCGCCCTCCGCTGCCCAGTAACTCGCCACTTTCTTCTCTAGTTCTGCTACCGGTATATATTGTATTGCAAACATCAGCAAGGGCGGCAGCTTAACCTATTTATCTAACTAGAGCAGGGTCTCTCTCCCGTCCCACACTACCATGCCAATGATGCGTCTCAAGTAAGGGGTTGTCACTGCTAAATCGCACCAAGTGTTGGAGATGGCCTAGGACGCAGTAGTTGTGTGTGGATGAAGGAGATCACGGCTACCCATGTATTTTTGGGCTAAAACCCTAGCCCGCAAGGAGTTGGACTATACTAAAAATCTCCACCCTAGCTTGAGAAGCAAGGCACCGTTAACTGAATGCATGGCCCTCAACTCGAGCCCACCTGCGCTTTTTGGTCGTGTGATAACATTCCAAGCCGCTAAATGAATCCGCAACTACATGCTTGTTCCACCCCATGACAGGTAGGCGTGTCGTTTGCATAACATAAGCCATGATAGCATTAATAATGGATTGAATTAATGTTATTCGACCTGCTAATAAAAGACACTTACTCTTCCAACCTATAAGGCGCTTATCCACTGTATCAATAACTCCTGATAAGTGGCTCTGGTGACTCGCTTGTGCAAGGTAGGAATCCCTAAGTACCTTCCAAAGTCCTCAGTAGATGGCATTCCTAGCTCTTCACAAATATTTTCTAAAAGCTCTGCATCCATGTTACTCGAGAAAAGTGCACTCGACTTAGCATTGCTCACTTTTTGTCTGAAAGCAAGACAAAATCTATCTAAGCACCCTTTGATTAAAGTAGCTTGAGCTAAAGATGCCTCTATGAATAGCACTACATCATCGGTAAAAAATAAATGAGAATTTTTTTGTCCTCTTCTACTCATCGGGAATGACATCTAAGCCCCATTTTGGACTTTCAACTCGATCAGCTGAACCTTTCCATGCACACCACAAAAAGATAAGGAGACAATAGATCACCTTGACAAACCCCTCTAGAAGAGAAAAACTTTTCAGTGCATTCACCATTCCATAGGATGCTAAATGAGCAAGATGTCACACATTTCGTAACAACCTCTATAAGCAGCGGTGGCAAGCCCATTTCCACCAAAGTCTCCCTCAGAAAAGTCCATCCTAGCCTATCATAGGCCTTTTCTGGTTCAATCTTAATCGTCATCCATTCTCTTGTACCCTGCTTATGACGCATTGAGTGCATGACCTCTTGCATAATGATGATGTTATCACTAATTTGTCTCCCTGGCACAAAACTGGATTGAAGGCGGGAGATTAATTTGGGGAGGACTTCTTTTAACTTTTACACTAGCATTTGGTAACAATCTTGTAAACCACATTACACAGTCCGGTGGGCCTAAATTGAGTCACCTTCTCCGAATTAGGCACCTTTGGAATTAATGAGATAAAGGTCCCATTCAATCCCTCAGGCATGGGCCCTCCATTGAGCACCGCTAGAACCGTGTTGCAAACCTCCACACCCATCTTCGCCTAAGATTTCTGAAAAAATAAGTATGAAAACCATCTGGTTTTGGAGCCTTGAATGAGGTTATGGCTTTCAGAGCATTCCAAACATCTTTGATTGTGAAAGGCTTTCTGAGCTCGTTGTAATCCTCTGGTCCCAATTAAGGGAAAGACCCCTAACCTTCATGATCACCTCCATCATCATAGGGTTCAGTGTAAAAATATATAAAGAAGTCTCAGACCATCGCCTTAATCTCTTCCGAGTAATCTACCCATTGACCATCTGGGCCCTGTAACACTTTAATGCGATTAAACCTTCTTCGAAATACCGTACTGGTGTGGAAGTAATGTGTATTACGGTCTCCAACCCTAATTACATCCACCTTGGATTTCTGTATCCTAAACACCTCAATTTGATCTAATACCACTCAAAGCTCCTCCTTTAGCTTCTGCTCCTGCTTAATCATGAAGGCCCAATTCCTATTGTTTATGTGCGTCTGGATGCCTCTCCGTCCAGCCCATACCTTTCTTTTACATCTAAATAGGTTGGCAAAGGCTCCTTTGTTCTAGGAATCTAATTCATTTGCTAGCTACTGCAATGCTGGTACTACAGGCATTACAGTTCTCCAATGTTTGTCAACCACCTCATCGAAGCTAGCATGCGAGGTCCATGCTGCCTGAAATCAGAATCGTTTAGGGCCCATGGATATCAGAGTGAAACCTTTGGTGCTAATTAAAAGGGGCAAGTGATCCGAATAATTCTGCACTAGGTGTTGCACTATACCTTCCTGGAAATGAACACGCCATCAGATGCTACTCAGAGCTCTATCAAGCGTAGCACTTTTCCGTATAGCCGCGTTGTTACTCTTAACCCAGGTGAATCTAGGAACCGAGAACCCTAAGTCAATCAATCCATTATTTTCTATACAGTTCCTGAATTTATCGCAGCGTCGTAGCATCCCAAGCACCCCATGGTCTTTTTCTTCTATGTTAATGGTGTCATTGAAATCCCTAGCTAGCAACCGCGGATGACGAACAGTTGATGCAAACCTTTGAATCTCTTCCCAGAGTCTTTCCTTCATTTGTTGATGAGGGCTGGCGTAGACCGCAGTGAATAACCATGATTCAGAGTTCCCACCTTTTATCCAGGCTATAATGAATTGCTCATGGGTTTGAATAATATTCAGATCTACCTCATAGGAATCCCAGAGCAACCAGATTCCTCCTTGGTGGCCCTGCGCCTCCATGTGGTGCCATATATCGAACCCACTATGGCGACATTTGTCATCTACTCTGTCCCCACTGATGTGGGTTTCTAACAAGGTTGGGACGTGCGTGCGGTGTATCAAGAACATGCTCTTTGAACTCATTCAGAAAATGCCTATTTCTCGCTCCACGAACATTCCAAGTAAGTATCTTAACCTCTTGCACTCCTCCTCTCCTCTGAGCAGTGCTACCACCACCTATATGGCTTGGATTCATGATTAATCCATAAGGAATGGTTGACCTAAACATCAGTCAGTTCTCTATAGGCATGCTTGAGCTCCCATCCACAGGGGTGCCCAGCGCCATCATAATTGCTCTTGCATCACTTCCAGCACTTCTCCCACTCTCCCTCTTGGTGGTCCTGGGATGCCCAGGTGGGTTATGAGCTTGGCCTCTACTTGTCTGACTAGGGGTGGGAGGAGTTGCCCTTACCTTGCTAGGAGGTCGACCCCGCGTCTCTGCTGACCCCGGGTTTAAGAGGTCATTGGTTTGCCTCTATTATGCTCCTCTATAGTCATTGTACACCGTTGTTGAGCATTCTTCTACACACCCTGTCTATCCATATCCACTGATAAGCGGGAATCACTCTTGTTACCTTTATGGGTCCCTACATTCGGGGAAATTGCTTCTAGGGGCATCTGGATATGATCCATGACGATTTAGTTTCATGCTGATCCTTGTCCATTAATCGTCGTCTCAAGAGAATTCTCTTTGGCTTGATCTATGCTTTCTAATTCCTAAGCTACGTGAGCTTCGCCGCTGTGTGGCTTCTGTGCAGTTTGGGGCACTTCCTCTGGTTCTAGCATGGCATCTTCCATATCATTATTTTCCCCATCTTCATCAACCTGAAGCAGCATGAAGTGCGATCCTTCTTGAGGCATCTCTGTAGCCCCGACCTCTTCTTCGGGGGCAACGATCCCTTTTGGATCCTTTGTACCTTCTGTGTTTTCTCTCGTGACTCTAGGTCCCTCTAAGGCTAGTTGTGCGGCTCACCCTGCTCCTTGTGATGTCTTATTTGATTTACGTCGTGGCTTATGGACAATCATCCAACTGCCGTATGTGGCCTGGTTATCTTCTGAGGGTGTTCTCCCTATCCTAGACCCTTATGAATGGCCTTTTTCTACTTATTGTTCTTGCCTATGTGCCTTAAGTGGACATGTCTCTTCCTTGTGTTCCTGTTTACCACAATGGAAACAAATGATACGGAGCCGCTCATACTGAATACGCCAGATACGACCATTAAGCATGAACTTGGACAATAAAGGCTTAGTGAGATCCACTTCCACACATAGCCTTGTAAATTGGCATCTTTTAACATTGGCCTTGGTACTATCAAGTTTAATAACTCTTCCTATTTTGCTGCCAATCTTATGCAATAAGAAGTGCTTGTTAAAAAATTCAACCCCTAGTTTAGGAATTCGCACCCAGGCCATGGGCCTGGTAATTTAGTCCTCTTCGGGAACAAATTAGGAACCCACTCTCTGATTACTAGATAGTTATCTCCAATCATCCATGGGCCGTCCATAAGCATATGTTCATAGTCCTCTTTGTTCATGAATCTCGTCACATAATAGTCATACCCAATATAAATGAGCAAAAAATCCCCTTTTAAAGCCCACTTTGTACACAAATGCTTCTTTAGTTGCATGTAACCTATTCCCTTGTCGAAAAGCTTGATGATCAGTACATCCCTCCATGGTTCTCGAAGCATCCGCTTTTCTTAAGCCGTCAGGAGGATTGTTGGGCATGTTGGATCATCCTCTTTGGGGGCCTGATCATCTCCAGACACATAAACATAATCCCCTCCATACCATATTAGATTCTCCCTCGTGTCAAAGTGCAGATTCGGATTATTTTGTTAAAGCATGTCACGGTATGATAATCCATGGTTTCCCTCTTGATCTTCCCGGTTGCCATCATTATATTGTTGTGTGTCAGGAACCCTTAGGGACCCAAGGTTCATGATAAACCTCTATTTTTACCTCTTTTGAAATCACTTTGACCCCTCCTTTCAGTCATTTTTGGGTTGAACTTCAAAGCATAGGGGTCGAATAGGCCTCCTTTATCCAGAATTTGCTCATATGAGATGTTTTTATGCTTTCAGGAGTTCTGGTTGAAGGAAAGAGGAAAACTCACTAATGTCACGCGAAAGGAAGGCCAAGAGGGCGGATTTTGAGCAAATGAAGAGGTTGTCGAGGCCTAGAGGACTGGCATGGGGACCACCCCATGTCAGGAAGCTCTACCGTGCCAAGATAGAACGTGAGAAGTAGCAACCAAGGAAGTGGCATGACTGTGCCACATTAATTCCTACGCGACTAAATGTTTCGTCGTGGCTACAGTCTAAGAGATCTTGTAATTTTTTTAGAGCTCTCGAAAATGGGCCATTTTTAGGTCTTTCTATGCTAGTTACTCACTTAAATTCAAAAGCATTTGATTGAAGTTTTAATTTGGTACAAATTTGCTCGATCGCTCTTGGAAATCAATTGAAGTACGTTTTCGTTCTCCCTTCTCTTATGATCTAAATTAAAGTTTGCAACTTTGGTGGTGTCTTCTAAATTCTTGTTCTTGATTGTGATTAGAAGTATGATTAGAGGCCAAATTAGTACGCTTAGATTGAGAGCAGCCCCTATTGTGCAAAAGTGAATCATATCCTAGGTTTTTGTGAATTGTGTCCATGATTGTAATTTGAATTCCTATATAGTACGCCAACTGTTTGTTAAATTGCTTGAAAGGGTTTTATTCACTACTTCTAATTAGGGTTTAAGAGATCAACAAAAGTTAAATCCTTTATTTAGTGTGACCTTGTGGACAATTGATCTTCCTGATATGAAAACAGTTAGGGCTTCAATTAGGATTATTTGATATGAAATCCTGTGGCTTTGATAGCCTCAGTTTCATAAAAATAGATAACTAAGGTTAATTTAGTCAGTCTATTGACCTTTGAGAGAAGACTTAGATGCACTCTAAATCGTAACCCTTTTCACTTCGATTTATTCATGGTATGGTTTGTTTGATTTAGGCATGATTCATATGTACAATAGTGTGGTGAACTCCAATCCAGGACCTTGCTAATATTGGATTAGATAATTCAGCAGTTTTTAGCAGAATAGTATTATAGTTAGTAACATTCATCTAAAGTAGATTTCTGCCTAACTTGACTGTTATAAATTGAATTCGGTGATTGGAACCAAGTTCGTTGTGGACACGATTCGTACTTGCCGTTGCTAGCTACAACTGGCACTGTGCACTTGCGTAACATTTTAAGATAACAAGTTTTTGGCGTTATTGCTGGGGAATTAGCGTTTTCTAATATTGGAGCTTACTTAAGAATTTGAGACTAGGTTGTTATTTGAAAACAAAAATATTTTTGAAAAAAAAATGCCTATTTTTCACTTTCCTTAACATGAGTATGAATTATTTTGAAGATATTATGATAAATTACATACTTTTCTTGCTGATTGTGGTTATTGCTTAGATAAGTGGGAAAATTTTGAGTATAGTCGATGAGGGCGTGAATTGTGAGACCCGTGCTCTTTTGGAGCATTGGAATTTTTGTGCTAAAAACGTTGATGAAGCATGGGATTTGCTCCATTGGTTGCCTGAGGATACTTATGAATTTGAGACTAGTTGTGCTAATTCTTTCTCCCCATCCCCCTGTATCCCCAATTATGCTCTTCTTGTGTGTGAAATTTGCAATTCTTCCAGCCAAGACAGTAATTCTTGTCCTTGTGATATTTCTGCTGATGGTTTTGCTAGACTTTCCAGCATGATTGAGACAATGAATGAGCAATAGCTTAAGCTTACTAATTTTATGTGAGAGCATGACCTATCATGTGAGACTGACCCTAGGTTTCGTTCCCCTGAACCTGATGTCAACTTGTGTGATGATGGTGAGTCTCTTCCTACTCTAGAGTTCGAATTAGAGGAAGTATTTGACCCTCCCTCGACCACTTTGCCCCCTGTTGCTCCATCCTCACCTAACACCCTTAGGGACAACACTGTATCTATCACGACCTTCCCTGATTCACCTTACCCTTTAACTCAGTTGACGGGGTTTGGGGTGGGTGAGATATTTAGTATTGATGTTAGAATTGATGAGGATGATTCCCGTTTTGGGTCAGACAATATAGCCATTAAGGAGCATGATCCTAATGAGACTCTTGTTTGGAGGCCTGGTGTGGATTTTGTGTTTATAGTTTTACCTAGTCTTGATCATGATGACCATATGTCCCCCGATCCCCTCGATATTTTTCATGTTTCTCCTTCAGGTTCACTACCCTCCCATTCCCCTGAGTGTCACGATTGACCACTTGTTGATTCTTATGTTGTGCTTAATAGGAATAAGGTCGACTATTTTGAGACTCTAGGTACCTTTAGAGGGTATAACCCCTCCCTTGATCCTTATAATTTGTACCTAGGGCATTTACCTGAAAAAATCATGTTGATTATTACCTTTGCCTATTCTATCGATTTTTCCAAGGCATTTGATAAGTTTAGGAGAGCATTCACTCTCATTTTCGGATTCATGTTCTTGTGCTCTTACTTACATCCATCTGAGTTAGATGCTCAGGTGTTCGATAAGCTCTTGCAAGCTTTGACCCCCTCCGACTTTCGAACTCGAGTCTTGAGAGACTAGGAGGAGTGGTGGATGCTCCTCTAGCCTCCTAGAGCACCATCTTAGCGAGGCATACTTTAGGTGCACGCAGCACCTAACCTGGTATGATCATTCTAACCCTTCTCCCTTCTCCTCTTTTCCTTTCTTTCTCTTCTTTTAATTTAGTTATGGATATTAGGTTGTATTTAGTTATGGATAGTAGGTTGTGTTTTTATTGGTGATCAATATTGAGGTGAAATTTTAGATGTTGTTGAGCCAACTGATGGCTATGATCTCTTTTCACTTTATTTTCTTTTTTGTGTGTTTTGTTTTTTGTGTGTTAGGTGTGTGATTTTGTTTTCTTTGTTTTTTTGTGTTTCTGTGGTGGTAGTGACTCCTCGGCTCCCAATGAGGACATTGTGAGATTTAGGTGTGGGGGTGGAAAGTTATATACCTTTGTGTGCATGTTTTTCTGAAAATCGTTCACTTTTGTATAGTTTTCTTTTTGGTTTTGAGGAAGCTTCGTACTATTCTGATCAGCTTAAATCCCTTGTGCCTTGACTATTAGCTTGTATATAAGCATGATGTGCATGATAGATCTTCGTCCTCAATATGTCATTCTAGACCCTAATTCTAACCCCAATTATTTATTATCAATGTGTAATCCAATCCTTATTTATAGCATCATCATTATCTTAGGATCTTAGTCTTTCATGATTGACTCTCCCACTTGTCTTTGACATGGTTACTTTGATCTTTGTTTGCATTTCCCAAAAAAAAAGAAAAAAATAAAATTTGGAATGACAAGCATCCCTTTGAGGCATGCGCCAATAGGTGTTATCCTTTGAGGCATGTGCTACTAGTTGTTATCCTTTGAAGCAATATTGCTACTGGGAATACTTGCTTCACTTGTTAATAAGTTAATAATGTAGCATGTGTCAATCAGGTGGGAATGAGTTTGATTTTGGTAAGCTTAAGTCTTAGGATGATGATACACTTACACACCAAGCACTAGAATGGATTCTAGGTTTTGATGTACAGTGGAGCGAAAAGTTGGTGCTTTGATGTCATATATGTGGATAGAGGGTCTTGATATATACACTCTGTTTATATACAAGCTAATATCTTTGTTGCATTGGTGATTTGATTGGTTAGAATGTGTATAGTTTTTTTCCTTTGTATAGATATTTGTGCCTTGTTTGCATATCTGTTTTGTTTTCCTTGTTTTCCTTTCTCCTTTTGAACTTATTTTCCTTTTTCAAGATTTTGTAGGTATATCTTCTGCAAACCCTCACGAGAACTCACTAGTCCACTTGGAGGAATCAAGGGGTTTAAAAGGCTTATCGTATACACTAAATGCAATTGTTATTCCTATGAAAGTGAGTTAGGTTCTTAGGTTAGTTTTTCATTTGTTTTGCTTGAGAACGAGCAAAAGATAGGCATAGGGGTATTTGTTAGGCGATAATTTATCGTATTTTACATGCCTCTTTTACCTAATTTTAGCTCGTATAATAATATAACCTTTAGGATTTTTACTTATTTATTTGTTTTTGTAGTTAATAACTTCAATCGAGCAAATGCCGCAAAAAGGGGGCGAAGACGGACAAGAAAAGCAAAAAAAGGCAAGAATGGACGACGGGATGGGGCGGTCACCATGCTAGAAATTGGCACAGTGTGGCCGTGCCGTGTGGCACGGTCATGCCACCTCAGCACGGGGTGGACGTCCCACCAGGCACGACCGCGCCACCCCGCTACCGCTTGCTCGCCTGATTTTTTCTATTTAAGGCCCCTTCGGGCATTGTTGTTTGACGTCTCCCGACTCACCTTTGGCAATTTTTTGGGAGTTTTTAATTTAGGTTTAGCCACAAAACCCTATGGGGGGATGAACAATTTAGAGTAGATTACTGTATACATTGTATGAGATTTGGATTTTGCAATCGATAGCTAAGTTTCTCTCCTCTCTTCCTCTTTAATTTCATGTTTCCTGCTTTGTTTTCTGGTTTGTTAACCCTTGCTTTGATTTGCTTATAGATGCTTAGTTTCGATTAAGTTTGTGAGTTTTGATTGTAATTAGCCTCTTGATGGCCAATTGATTGTTGTTAGGCTTTTACTCATCTTATTTATGCTAGAATTTAGGATTTCTCTCACGCCTACCGCGTGTTCGATGAAATGTTTGAAAGAGTTTTCATCCGTATTTTGGGGCGATTAACCTATGTTGAAAGGTGAGGTTAATTGTCTAGTGTGAATAGAGAGAATAGTTGGGACTCGGATATGAAAATAGTCTCGGGCGCTAGCTAGGTTGAGGGTTGTTAATCTTGTAGCCTAATTAAACTAACCCCATGAAAATAGGTGGTTAGAACAATTAGACTAGCCTATTGACTCTTGAGAGAGAGCTTGGGTGGACTTTATTGATACAACTGGTCATCTTTGAATGTTAGCTTAACTTGGGTAGATCAGGGTTTAACTCAATTAGTTAGTCTACCTTAGGTTTAATTACAATTGAAATCTTCTTTATTTTAGTAGTTTAGTTCTATTTCTCTGCATCTTTGATTGCGTAGCTTGATATGCTCGAGTGGACTTTGGTAATTGAAAACACAACTCCCTGCGGACGACACCTCGAGTACTCAGCGATGCACCTTGCACCTGGGGTTATACTAAAACTTTTTCCCTAACAGTCCATTTCGTCATCATGGTCATCGGTTGTGTCGTCTCCCACGCCACTTTCCCTCGCAGTTCGCTTCATTTTCTTGGTGGATCGATTAATCTGATCCGCTTCTTCTAAGGAGAGCACTCTTGCAGCACTGCCTTCGCTGCCGCGAGTTCCACCGGCTGCCATTGGCACTCCATTTCTCACGGAAGTCGCAACCCTAGTTGTCGGATCCCTAATGCTCGGAACCCTAGTCATCATCGCTATTCAAAACACAGTAAATATCTCAACGAAGCATGTAAGTTGAATTGCTCCATGTAAGCCAAGCAAAAACCCAAAAAAAAAAAAAGATTTGTTAGAATCTATAAGGTTTTGATGGTAACAAATCCAAGTGTTGTAGTTGTTGTTGTTGTTCCAAACAGGCTTTACCAACAAGGTCTTACTGCTGTTTTTCAATATATTAAAACTACTTGACTAATGGTTTATCAAGAACAGGTACTTAAGTCAGCGATGTAAGAACAACCATGAGGAACAGGCTCTGTAAGGTGTTTGAAACATGTCCTGTGAAGTGTTTGAAGCATAGGATATAAGTGCAGCCGTGAGGAACAGGTTCTGTGAAGTGTTTGCAGCAGATTCGTCTTTCTACAAGATGACTAGTGGTTACAACAAGATGTCTTGATTTAATTTGGTTTTATATTTTTAGACTCTTGTTAATATGCCAATCAGAAAGTCTTAACTTACCACTTACTTGAAACGGTTTTGTTTTCTTTTTGAAATATTTCGGATCACCCTTCAGAACAATCCTGGAAACAGGGTGATCAGGGTGTTTCCAGAATAAGCTGCGAAAAAAACTGTTTTGCACGATTTTTATCTTTTGGATTTTGAGCAGCTTCTTCAAGGATTTGCAAGAAAGATTTTTTATGGAGTATCTTACCCCTTATCCTAAAAACGGTTATTAAAATCTAAGGGGATTTGCAAAATCTTTTTTGAATAAAAAGAATATCCAATTTTTGGCAAGTGGATAAGGTTGTTGAGAAAAACATGGGCTAGTTGCTGAGAATCACCGCCTTATGCACACGGTTTAGGAAGTGTTTCCAGCTCATGTTTCCTCATCCCTTGTGGCTAAAGAATTCTATATTCTTTAGGGATTTTTAGTTTCCAAAAATTTGAGGAATTGTTTTTCCAAGCACTATATAAAGTCGCTTCTTAGAACGATAGAAGCATCGGTTTTCAAAAAAAAAATTCAGTGTTCATGAGCTTAAAAGTTTGAAAAGAAAACCGTGTCTAGTGAGTGAGTTATTTGAGCTTTCAAAGTTGGCATACTAGGATTTCATTGTACCCTATATTAGCTTAGTTGAGAAGCATTGTAATAGGGTGTTTTTCTTTATACTCTTCTTTCACAAAAGTGAGTTGAGTGTGTGTCCAAATCAAGGGATTTTGGACGTGGGGTAACCTGTCTTAGGGAAGACGGTTACGTGGGTTGCAATTTGTAACAAGGTGTGTTACTATTGTAACGTGATTAGCCCGTTTAGTGAAGTGTTTAAATCCTACACGAGGTAGGTCGTGGTTTTTAACCTCAGTTGGGCTAGAGGTGTTTTCCACGTAAAAATCCTGTGTCCATTATTTCCGCATTCAATTTTGTTGGATTTTCGCTTCTGCTTATCTCAGAAACAACCTATGCGAACAGGGTCTAAGACTGTTTGCCAGCAACTTGCGAAAATCGGACACCACAATTCACCCCCTCTTGTAGTTGTGTACTCTCTAAATCAACAAGTGGTATCAGAGCAGGTTCTCCTTTAAAAAGCTAACACCTTGAGAGATCCTTGAAGATGAGTACCCCACAAGGCATGCTTGAAGGTCAATCCATAACTCGACCACCATACTTCAATGGCCAACACTATGGTTGGTGGAAGAATAGGATGAAAAACTACATCCAAGCCGAGGACTATGAGTTGTGGATGCTCATCAAGAATGGACCACTCATCCCAAAGAAAATAACTGAAGATGGAAAGTCAATCCCCAAGGAGCCTAAAGAATTCAATACTGAAGATTACAAAATGATGGAGAAGAATGCCAAAGCCAAGAAACTTCTATATTTTGGCCTAGGCCCTGATGAATATACTCGCATATCTGAATGTGAGTCGGCCAAAGAAATCTGGGATGCTTTGCAAGTAGCTCACGAAGGGACCAATCAAGTAAAGCAATCCCGGATTGAATTGCTTATGAGAAAATATGAGCTGTTTGAGATGGGTGATCGTGAAAGTGTGATGGACATGTACACTCGCTTCACTCACATAACGAATGAGCTAAAATCCTTGGGAAAATCCTTCACCACCGAAGAATTGGTGAGGAAGATCCTAAGAATTTTACCTCATTCTTGGGAAGCGAAAGTAACGGCCATCCAAGAAGCTAAAGACATGAACAAGATCACCCTAGATGAGCTGATTGGCAACCTCCAAACGTATGAACTTAGGAAAAATTCTCAACAGAAAGATGAGACAAAGAGAGATCGAGGTCTTGCACTAAAGGCCTTAGAAGATGATTCTGATTCTGATGAGGAGGAGATTGCCATGATCACTCAAAAGTTCAAGAAGTTCTTCAAGAAAGTCAAAGAAAATAGCAAAAGGAAGGAGTTCAGCAAGGCCAGGAACACCTCTCGGGAACAGTTCTCCGGGTGTTTTAAGTGTGGAAAACTGGACCACATTGTGAGAAACTGCCCACTGCACAAGGAAGAACAAGAACCCGAACACCCTAGAAAACAGGGGAGGAAACAGGGTGTAAGCAGCTCAGCGAAAAGGTTATCAAAAGCTATGCTCGCGGCCTGGGGAGATTCAAGCGAGGATGAGGAAGGGTCTGAAGCTGGAGAAGCTGATGTAGCACTCATGGCAAGAAGTGACACTGATTCAGATGATGGATCAACAGATAGTCTGACTCAACTCAAGAACAAGGTTCGTGGTCTAAATAAATAAACTCTTGAGGAATTAGTGTACACTATAATGGATATATGTGTTGAATTAAAAAGGGATGTTCGAGATCTAGAACTTGAAAATGAAACCCTTAAATTGGAAAAACTTGAAGTTGACAAAGAAACTCTTGCCTTGCATGAAAACATCAATGTGCTTAAAGAAACTCTACTCATGAAAGAAGAGACTTGTTCCACTAAATTGACTGAGCTGGAAAAAGAATCCCTTGACTTAAAAGGTAAGGTCGAGTCCTTGCTTGTAGAAAATAAAAACTTGCTTGAGAAAATGAAACAAATGGAATCAGACCTTGCCACAAACAAGCTCTGGAACAGGTCCTCACAAGCACTTGAATGGTTAAACACCCATCATAGTCGAAATAGAAGAGGACTAGGTTTTGTGCCTAAGATGACCTACCCAGTGAATAGAAAATATGTAGGATTATCTGAGAATATTGTATGTTATCACTGTGGTAAAACGGGTCATTACCATTATACTTGTCCCTCAAGAAAGTATGCCATTAAAAGGAACTCAGTGTACGTAAAACAAATATGGGTTAGGAAAGATGAGATTTGTACCTCTAAAGGAATGGGACCCAAGTGGATCTGGGTTCCCAAAACTAACCCTTGATTTATTTTGCAGGCTGAAGTGAGAGAGAACAACCCAGCAAACAACCCAGCAAACAGTGCAGGGAATAGTCTAGGGAACAAGCAGCTGTGGTATGTTGACAGTGGGTGTTCGAGGCATATGACTGGTGAAAGATCCAATTTTCTCTCACTTACAGCTTCAGAAGGTGGGAGTGTGGCATTTGGAAACGGCAAATCTGGGACAATTGTCGGCATAGGTAAGATAGGTGAGTCACTCTCCCATTCAATTAACAATGTTTATTTTGTGGATGGATTAAAACACAACTTGCTAAGTGTGTCCCAATTGTGCGGCAAAGACAACCTAGTAGGGTTCTCACCAACACGTTGCTTGGTTGTGAATATGAACACAGGAGATGCTGTGTTGAGGGGGAAGCGACACAAGAATGTTTATAAAGTGTGTATCTCCACTCTTCCCCAAAATAATTTGACTTGTTTGAGTGCCCTAAATGATGATGTTATGCTTTGGCACAAAAGGCTAGGTCATGCAAGCCACTCACTTTTGAACAAACTTGTAACCAAAGACTTAGTGGTAGGCTTACCTTCCATCAAATTCAATGATGACAAGGTATGTGATGCATGTGCCAAAGGCAAACAAGTCAAAAATTCATTTAAATCTAAAAAATGTGTAAGCACTACTCGACCTCTTGAATTGATACATATGGATCTATGTGGTCCAATGAGGATCATGAGCCGAGGTGGCAAGAGGTATGTGCTTGTGATAGTGGATGACTACTCTCGTTTCACTTGGACTTTGTTTTTGACTTCTAAAGATGAAACCTTTGAAAAATTTCTTGCTTTCATTAAAAAGATTGAAAAGAGAGTAGGACATTCCTTGGTATGCTTAAGGTCTGACCATGGGATAGAATTTGAAAATTCGAGCTTTATTGATTATTGTAATGAGCATGGTGTTGATCATAATTTTTCAGCTCCAAGAACACCCCAACAGAACGGGGTGGTAGAACGCAAAAATCGCACTCTAGAGGACATGACTAGAACAATGCTTGTTGCTAGTGGTCTTCCTAGAAACTTTTGGGCTGAAGCTTTGAATACATCATGTTACATTATAAATAGATGCATGATTAGACCTATTCTTAACAAAACTCCTTATGAACTTTTCAAGGGAAGAAAACCTAATATTATGCATTTGAGAGTTTTTGGTTGTAAATGTTTTGTGCATAATAATGGAAAGGATGCCTTAGGGAAATTTGATCCAAGGAGTGATGAAGCAATATTCCTTGGTTACTCCTCGCATAGTAAGGCATACAAAGTATTTAATAAGAGAACCTTGTGTGTTGAGGAAAGTGTGCATGTGCTTTTTGATGAAACTAACTCTCTAAGCGAGAATGATGCACAGGAAGAAGACTTCGAACTAGGTCTTGTTAGAAAAGACGTGCTGCTTCAAGGTGAACAAGGTAAGGATCAATCGGAGGAAGCAAGGTCTGAGGCTGTTCTTCAGGAAGGTAAGCAAGGTGTGAACCAAACAGGGGGAAACAGGGTGGAACCCTGTTCGGGACAACACCAGCCGAATCCTTCAGGGATAAATCCAGGAACAAGCTCCCAGACAGGCTCGAGAATAGGTTCTGAACCTATTTAACCGAGTATTCCAACTAGGATGGAGAGCGAGTCTGTGAACCCACTTTCACCACGATCATGGAAATACCAAAGTTCACATCCTCTTGATCAAATTTTGTCTGATATTAATGCAGGAGTTCAAACTAGATCTAGACTAAAAATGCTTTCTATGCTTTTCTCTCAAAAATTGAGCCTAAGAATATTAATGAAGCCCTTGCAGATTCAGATTGGGTCACAGCCATGCAAGAAGAACTCCATCAGTTCGAAAGGAACAAGGTAACACCTTGTGCCACGGCCAGAAAATAGAACAATCATTGGAACCAAGTGGGTGTTCCGTAACAAGCTGGATGAGTGCGGAACAGTCACTAGGAACAAGGCCCGGCTGGTGGTTCAAGGCTACAACCAAGAAGAGGGAATTGATTATGAAGAAACCTTTGCACCTGTTGCAAGGATGGAGGCTATTCGAATCTTGATAGCATTTGCAGCCCATATGGAGATCAAGTTGTATCAAATGGATGTCAAAAGTGCATTTTTAAATGGGTACCTCAAAGAAGAAGTGTATGTCAAACAACCCCCTGGTTTTGAAAGTAATGAATTTCCTAACCATGTTTTCAAACTTGACAAAGCACTTTATGGTTTAAAACAAGCCCCTAGAGCTTGGTGTGAGCGGTTGTCAAGCTTTTTATTAGAAAATGGTTTTACAAGAGGCAAGGTAGACAATACCTTGTTTCTAAAATCTAAGGGGGAACATTTGTTGATTGTCCAAGTATATGTCGATGACATCATATTTGGTGCAACTCATCATGATTTGTGCAATGAATTTTCAAAAATGATGAGGAGTGAGTTTGAAATGAGCATGATGGGTGAGCTTAATTTCTTTCTAGGCTTGCAAATCAAGCAAACTTCAAACGGCACCATGATCCATCAATAAAAGTATATCAAAGAGTTACTTAAGCGCTTTAAGATGGAGTCGGCCAAGCCCATTGATACTCCCATCTCTCCCTCAACCAGGCTGGTAATGGATGATGGTAGTCCCTCAGTTGAGGAGAAATCCTATAGGGGCATGATAGGGTCACTCCTATACCTGACGGCTAGAAGACCTAATATTATTTTCAGTGTTGGTCTATGTGCACGTTTTCAGTCTAACCCTAAAGAAACTCATCTTAAGGCTGTAAAAAGGATTTTAAGATACTTAAAACATACACCTGATCTAGCCTTATGGTATCCTAGAGGTTGCAACTTTGATCTTGTTGGGTATGCTGATGCTGATTATGCAGGTTTCTTAGTTGATAGAAAAAGCACCTCAGGTATGGCTCACTTTCTTGGACCTTGTTTGGTATCTTGGGCAACCAAGAAACAACTCTCTGTTGCCTTGTCCACAGCAGAAGTTGAATATGTGGCAGCTGCATCTTGCTGTGCTCAGTTATTATGGATAAGACAACAACTCAAGGACTTTTGTGTTGACATAGGATGCATTCCTATTTATTGTGACAATACAAGTGCAATTAACATTGCCAAAAATCCATGTCAACACAAAAGAACGAAACATATTGACATTCGTCATCATTTCTTAAGAGACAATGTTGAAAAAGAAGTGATCTCAATGAATTTCTGTGCCACTGAAAATCAAATTGCTGATATATTCACCAAGGCATTGAGTAGAGAACAATTTGAAAGGAATAGACTCGAACTAGGCTTAATTAGAACAACCTGACCAACCTGTTCTCTCACCCTGTTTGCAACATTTAAAAGTTACGGGTACAACATGTTAAAATTTTTTTTGTTTGCAATCAACTTCTGTGCTATGTTTAGCATATGTGAGGTTTGCAACCTGCTGACACTTATTGAGGTCTAATGAGATTGCCCTTATTGTCCCATGTTACTGAGCAAGTAACCTCAAGAACAAGCACCAGGAGCAGGTACGTCTCTTGTTTGTCAAATATGTGTAACAAATTGAAAATTGCTAATCTCTTCCCGAGGCGTGCGCGGCCTAAATAAATGCAAAAGCCCGTTGCAAAACGGGCAAAATCTTTTAAAGATTTCGCATGTCTCTCTCTTTAAAGCTCTCTTGCTCAATCTCTCACCTCCACCGAAACTCTCTTGCTCTGAAACTCTGTTTAAGAAACCCTAATCTCTCTCCTTCCTCTGAAAAATGGCATCTCCCATTAGCTCGGAGAGCTCCTCGACCTCGACTCAGGGCAACCAGACACGGAGTACAGCCTTGCAAACAGCCACAGCCCTGTTTGCGCCTACATAATTTCTGACAGCCCTCATGGAAGGTAAAACTACTGAACCTTCTCGACCCATTGTCTATAAACCTTTTGGGTTTTTGAAAAGCATCGACCTTAGAACAGTGAATCTGAAATTGGAAGACATCCTTACAAATTTGGGTGGGAATTGATTTTGTTTGGAGAAACGGGGGCATGTAAACCCCAAGAACCTGTTGGGGCATCTGAAAGAGAAATTGGGCCTTTAGATGAAATCTTTCGGTTCGATCATGGACTAGATGACATCAGTTCGCTTGAGCTGTTCCCAGAGCAGGAAACAGGGGCCGAAACAGGGCCTGAAGTTTTTAGGGATGACCTAGGGGAGGATTTGTCAAAAGAAGAAGGGGGTAGTAGTGATCAAATGGAGGAGTCTCCTGTGAAGCCTGAACAAGCCATACCGGTACCACCAACCGGTGAGAAACGTAAACGATACAAAATTGTGGCTTAGCGTACTAGAATGCCAAGAACACGACCATCATCAAGGCCTAAAAGCGGCCAGACTGAAGAATCCTCAAAAAGTGAAACCCCTGTCAAACCAAAACCACAAATCTCCTCTTCGGCCAAACCCATAACCAGGCCAACTCGAAAATCAGCCCGAATTGCTTTCCACTCCACACCTCGTCCTGTCAAACAGTCATCCCCGATTGTTGAGAAAATTGATTCCTCCTTTGAGCCTTCATCAGATAGCGACCCTGAGAACACCACCTTCAAACAGGGCACTCCCGTGTTCTCAGAGCCCTCAGAGGATACGCCTCTGCCTGCACCAAAATCAACCTCCACTTTACCCTCCAAACCATCACCCCTCAAAACTCCCAAGAGAAAAGCCTCTCTCAAACAAGCCTCCACCCAAGACCCTCCTACTGAGCCTCAACCTAAAAGAGCCAAGAAGTCTACCCCGTCCGCAATCTTAGCTAAACTGACCCAACTGCTTCAGAGACGGGTAGTCAGGGGTAAAATTATCAAGGTAAAATATTTTGAGGAACAGGGCCTGAGGGTGTTTCTGCACAAGCTGCGTGCACAGGGGTGGTATGAGCTGTTTACAAACACCCAGTTGGGGTGTTCTGTACATGAGTTGGCAGAGTTCTATGCCAACTGCACTGTCACTGAAGGAGTGGTGATAATTATTGTTAATGGGCAACAGCTTCGCTTTGATGCGAAGATATTAGGGGAAATTCTAGGGATTCCCTTCTTGGGCTTTGATAAATATGTGAGAGAAGACAAGACTATTCTAGGGACAGCCAGGCTGTTGGAGCTCACCCAAAAATTTAGCCAGCAATCAAGCCTCCAAACACCCAAGTCCGTGAAGAAAGGGGACATGACATCGCTCCATCAATTGATATTCTGGTTTATTATCAAGAATGTCATTTCTCGGGGCCAGGGTCGCAATCTTGCCGATGCCATGGATCAGTGTCTTATGGACCTGATGGACAAGGAAGGGCAAATCAACCTTCCTGCCATCATGGTTCGACATATTGCAAGAATTACAAACACCTCCAGGGAACATGACCTGGGGTATGGTTTCTTCCTGACTAGTGTATTTGAGCACTTTGGGGTGACTCTGCAGAAGAAGGTGGGTGCTCAGTTCATTGATGAGATTGGGAGTAACACCCTTATGGGGTGTGGATACACTTTGGTTGAGGGGTCTGCCTCAGAACAGGGGACCAGAATACCCCGTCCTCCTGTTCCTGGCAGTTCCTCAGTCAAGCTTGAGGCTGCTTTGGAAGAAAACTCTCGACTCAGTGCTGAGCTTACTGCGGTAAAGGCTGCCCTGGACGAGGAAAAGGCTCTCAATGCAAAACGCCATGAAGATATCCTCGCCCTTCTCTCTTCCCTCTCAGCAAAATTTTCCCCTCCTGCTCTCTGATCACCCCCCATATGTTGTTCTCATAGCCTGTTCTCACTTCTCTTGGTTATCCTCTCTTGCCAGTTTGTACTTTCTGTTGCACTCGTTTGGTGAATGACAGGTTATCTTGTTTTTTGATTGGCTTTGCCTTGCTTGCTTTCTGTTGTGAATTGCTTGTGTGTGACTAGGATGGCCAATCTCATTACCGTACCAACACACTTGAGTGTATCGCCTATTGACTTTCCTCCCTTACCCAAGTGGTGGTGATAGCAAACACCCTATATTTGACTGTTCGCCCTTACTTTTTAATGATGCCAAAAGGGGGAAGATAGGATGACCAATATATTGTTTTAGTTTTGCCATGGACGAGATAAATTTCCTACACTTTTTCGATACTGACTGCTTCATGTGAATTGTCGGTCCTATAAATAATTGGCACTAATCACTTCAATTGTCCTTGAAAGTCAATCTGGTCACTTGGTTTGTCATCATCAAAAAAGGGGAATTTGTTAGAATGTATAAGGTTTTGGTGATAACAAATCCAAGTGTTGTAGTAGTTGTTGTTGTTCCAAACAGGCTTTACCAACAAGGTCTTACTACTGTTTTTCAATATATTAAAACTACTTGACTAATGGTTTATCAAGAACAGGTACTTAAGTCAGCGATGTAAGAACAACCATGAGGAACAGGCTCTGTAAGGTGTTTGAAACATGTCCTGTGAAGTGTTTGAAGATAGGATATAAGTGCAGCCGTGAGGAACAGGTTCTGTGAAGTGTTTGCAGCAGATTCGTCTCTCTACAAGATGACTAGTGGTTACAACAAGATGTCTTGATTTAATTTGGTTTTATATTTTTAGACTCTTGTTAATATGCCAATCAGAAAGTCTTAACTTACCACTTACTTAAAACGGTTTTGTTTTCTTTTTGAAAATATTTCGGATCACCCTTCAGAACAATCCTGGAAACAGGGTGATCAGGGTGTTTCCAGAATAAGCTGCGAAAAACTGTTTTGCACGATTTTTATCTTTTGAATTTTGAGCAGCTTCTTCAAGGATTTGCAAGAAAGATTTTTTATGGAGTATCTTACCCCTTATCCTAAAAACGGTTATTAAAATCTAAGGGGATTTGCAAAATCTTTTTTGAATAAAAAGAATATCCAATTTTTGGCAAGTGGATAAGGTTGTTGAGAAAAACATGGGCTAGTTGCTGAGAATCACCGCCTTATGCACACGGTTTAGGAAGTGTTTCCAGCTCATGTTTCCTCATCCCTTGTGGCTAAAGAATTCTATATTCTTTAGGGATTTTAGTTTCCAAAAATTTGAGGAATTGTTTTTCCAAGCACTATATAAAGTCGCTTCTTAGAACGATAGAAGCATCGGTTTTCAAAAAGAAAAATTCAGTGTTCATGAGCTTAAAAGTTTGAAAAGAAAACCGTGTCTAGTGAGTGAGTTATTTGAGCTTTCAAAGTTGGCATACTAGGATTTCATTGTACCCTATATTAGCTTAGTTGAGAAGCATTGTAATAGGGTGTTTTTCTTTATACTCTTCTTTCACAAAAGTGAGTTGAGTGTGTGTCCAAATCAAGGGGATTTTGGACGTGGGGTAACCTGTCTCAGGGAAGACGGTTACGTGGGTTGCAATTTGTAACAAGGTGTGTTACTATTGTAACGTGATTAGCCCGTTTAGTGAAGTGTTTAAATCCTACAGGAGGTAGGTCGTGGTTTTTAACCTCAGTTGGGCTAGAGGTGTTTTCCACGTAAAAATCCTGTGTCCATTATTTCCACATTCAATTTTGTTGGATTTTCGCTTCTGCTTATCTCATAAACAACCTGTGCGAACAGGGCCTAAGATTGTTTGCCAGCAACTTACGAAAATCGGACACCACAATTCACCCCCCTCTTGTGGTTGTATACTCTCTAAATCAACATTCCCCTATGAAAACTAGTAGTCATAGCAGGCGATCTCTACCTGAAACAACGTGCTTACAAGTAACATACTGAACTCCCACTATCCATCAGCCTGCATTCTTAGCATGCCATTTTATTCCAAGTTCTTTCTTGCTTGCTAATTGATAGCACCATGAATTACTCTCAGTAATGTACATGTTAGATCCTTGTAATAGTGATTGTGTCGCTTATAAATATTAGTCTTTCAGATGCTGAGTTATCTTATGTCCTTGCTACCTTGGCGACCTTGCTACTTCGCTGTGATACGGAAGCCTTGGTTGACTGACTTGATTTTGAAATTATTCGATTTCTTCATGTTTCAGGATGAACTTCGTTAAGTTGAATGCCTTGATATGACCTCGAATTATTATGTTTAAGTTGCCATACGTGAAAATCCTTTAAATGTCCGCTCATGTTGATGCGTAAGTGTAGAGTAGTCGTTGCGATTCTAGTATTGCTTAGATAAAAATTTGAAAGATGATGTTCATTTAAAATAAGTTTGATATGGTTATCCATGCCAACTCATTTGCCCATCTTCAATGCGATTTGCCCTCGGCGCCTGAATAGAGTGAGTAGACGCTTGAAGAGGATTGGCGAGGAGGAGTAGTAATTGCAAAATAAAACCTTTTGGAAACCTACCGCGTAGATCCTAGTTGTGTGCGTACATTCTAGGAATAACCGAACTTAGGTTTAGAATTTCGAGGATGAAATTCTTTTAAGGGGGAAAGAGTGTAAGATGCGCCTCTATTTTTTTAGTTAACCTGGCTGTTTTACCTTTTACGTTATAAAATCGTATTTTTATTAACTATGCGAGTTAAACTATTACTGATGCGCTTATGTGAACGATAATTTTATTAAAAAGAATTATTATTGCTATTATTGATTTTAAAGTTAATTTAGGCTATTTGTGCCCTTAAATTACATCGATAGTTTAATTTAGTCGTTATTCGATTTATTTAGTCGTTTCCCGAATGTACTTAGGTTGTTTACCTTAGAATTAGTTTTGAGGTTTAATAAATCGAACCTGGACGTATCTGGGAACAAATGATCGATGAGCGATTGTATTAACTATGTGTTTTAGAATAAGAGGTACGAGATTGGACTGGCGATTTTAGTTGACTCAGCTCTTAAACCCAAATGAAACCCAAAACACCCAAAAAAAAAAAAAAAGAGAAGCAAATAAGGGCCCGAAGCCCCTTACTTTTCATGGCAAGAAACGCGAGAGGGGGGGTTTGGTTCTGGCACCTCATCAACCCCCTCCCCAGCAACCACCAAACGCGAGAGAGAGAGAGAGAGAGAGAGTGAGGAAGGAGAGGTGCGGCGGCGACGGTGGCAGCGCCACCTCAGTTCGCACCCCGTCGACCCGTCGACTCCCCAGCTGCAACCACCGCCACAAGCAGGGAGAGAGAAATAGAGATCGAAAGGTCGAGGGGGAAAGGGAGCCGTGGGCACAGTGGCGGTGGCAACGAGACGCCGGCATGGTGCCACCGGTGGTTCGGCGACCACCAAGAGCCGTGTGAGGCAAGGATTTGAAAGCTAGGGTTTGGTCAGCGGCTTAGATGTGTAATCGGTACTCAATTGGTGCTTACTGAATTGGGGCTTAGGCTAAACTCGAAGATATACGCGGTTTAAAGGCCTAGGTGAGTAGTCAGCGAGCAAGGGTCGAGAATTGGGGCCTTCCAACGCCCGAAGTCAAGCCCAAAGCCCTTAGAACGGGTCCTTAGCTTGGAGTCCAGGTGGGTGTTTCTCGCCTCCTAAGTAATAGTAGATTCGAAAACTTTTTAGCCTAAACGATGATGCATGCCAGCTTAGGTTTAGTTCATTTCGTGAAATATGTAATGAGAAACTATGCAGTTAAGTTAGATGGAATACCTGCCTGAAAACTTAGCTCAAAATGAGTTATCTATGTTTAGATTTGATTCAAGTGAATTCAGTTATTACATGTCTGAAAATATACTTCGAAATGAGTTATGCATATTTAGGTTTGATTCAAGTGAATTCAGTTAATGCATGCCTGAAGGGTTGACTTGAATAGTAACTTCGATATGATAAATGAATGCCTAGAATCGTATTATGCTTAAATGACTTATATAAGTTCGAATAGTAACTTAGATATAATAAAGGAATGCCCAGAATCGTAATCTGCTTAAATGACCTAATTAAGTTCAAATAGTAACATCAATATGATAAATGAATGCCTAGAATCGTATTATACTTAAATGACTTAAATAGGTTCGAATAGTAACTTCGATATAATAATCGAATGCCTTGATTCATATTATACTCAGTTGGTTTAATTAGGCTTGAATAGTAACTTTGATATGATGAACGGAACCCTTGATTCGATGTTCGCCTAATTGGTTAATGTATGCCTGATTAGCAATTTCGATATAATGAACGAACGCCTTGATTCATATGAGGCTTAGTTGGCTTAATTAGGCCTGAATAGTAACTTCGTTACAATAAACGAAACCCTTGAATCGATGTTGCTTAACTAGTTATTTTATGCCTGAATAGTAATTTAGAATGACATGGGTATGACATGCTTAATTCCTAAACGTAAGTTATGAATGTAATCGAGTTTCATGCCTAGTTAGTTTAATACGGTTCATTAAGTGCCTGCTTCAAGTTGATGCGATATAGATATATATGTGTATGCATTTATATATACTATAATGCACCACTGGATGGTGCTGCTTCCCTAGGTAAGTGCATAAACCCTATTACACGTCTCTTCATAAGCTTGCATGATAATATGTTATGATTAGTAAATTGAAAACCGAGATGGTAGTTGGATGGTTTGAAGTAGAACTATGAGTGGTTCGAGGTTCTTTGTGGTACGGTGCTTGTGAGGAGGGAGCCTGGGTTGTGAATTAACCATGATTGCAAGGCCGTGTGTGGCTCATTGTGTTGTTGAAATGATTATGAAGTGCTTGAATGTAATACGTGCAAATCCCTGCCCTTTTATGTTATTAAGATGCATTATGCGTGTGAAGGTGTTGTTTTGAAAAAGGATGTTTCTCGTGTTTCAAAACAATAATAGCCATAACTATTAGCAATCAATGGCCTATTTTAGCTATACGAACTTCGTTTTGGGAGTGAACTCGCTTGAACGGGGCAATCCCTAAAGAATTTGATTGTAAAGAAAGTGCGACGTGTGAAAAAAAGATTTCGCTATGAGAGGCAGCAAAATTATTAGCCGTTATGGCCCATACGCTTTCAATTGGCTAAGATAATATACTTCGGACAATATGTTATGAATGATTGTATTAGCCTAGGGGATAAGTCCTGGTACTAGGAGACCCTAGAAGACCCTGGCGAGGTTAATGGTCCGATATGTTATATGTAGTCGTCCCAGGGATAAGAGCTTAAGCGTAAGCTTAAGGTCTCACTGTGGGGTTGACAATAGATCTCACCCAACCAGCATCCTATAATGATCTTATACCAGATGTATTTTCCTAATAAGTAAAGAAAAGCAGTTGGCATTTTGGCATTTTAAGTATTTCCGAAGAAAGAAAGTTCCAAGGGCCGTTAAGAGGCCAGTTGAATGAAATGTGGAAAGTTATAAGGGTCGATATGCGACCTATACGAAAGAGATTTCCTTTAATGAAAACAAGCCTCAAAGAGGCTAAGAAAAAAGTTTTTATGGTCCTCAAGAGGCTAAGCAAAGTGTTTTCAAGAAAAAAAGAAAAGTTTTCTGTGCATGCCCTGTGCTTTTCTTATGAATGAAATGTGAATGAGATTTTAAGTAAGGCTAAGTAAAGTGTTTTCACAAGAAGAAAGAAATATGCTTGTGCATATCATATGAATGAGATCTAAGTAAGGTATGCTAACGAAAATAAAACGTTATGTACATATTCCAAGTATAACTTATGAATGAGACACTAAGTAAGATATGATTATAAAAAAGAAAGCCTTATGAGCATATTTCATGCATACCCTATGAATGAGGTTTGAATGAGACTTAAAAATTATGTGTGCCTTATGTATATCATATGAATGAAATGAATGAAATGCCATGAAAAGTATGATTCTGAAAAGGGATAACTTTATGTGTACATCATATGAATGAGGTTTCATGTATAGTTTAAATGGAATGCTAAAAGGTTATGTTATAAAAAGAAAGATCCCTATGCTTAGCCCTCGATGCTTGCTTACGTGCTTAACTGCTTGTCAGTAAAGTAACTTAGTCATTCATGGACCTAGAAATATATTTGAGCGGTTAAAATGAAGTTTATGTTTAGTGATCTTTCTATAAGGGTTTTATGAATGCCTAATATGATAGTAAAGTGTGAATACGTGATTTGTGACTATTAGAGATATTACTGCCTACAATGGTTTTGGTTTTAAGGGGGATGAGGGACACGTACTGAGCGTGCAGTTGCTCATTCCCCTTACTCTTTCCCCCTTTTCCCCATGTTTTCTTTATGACAGGAAGAAGTTGAGTCAACTATGCCACGATGGAATCTATTCTTACTTGCAAGGTGTCATGTGTGCCTATTTGAAGGGATCTTACGTGTTCAATGAAGTTATGTAATGTATTCTTCATTTGTAAGCGTATGCAAACCAAGTATTATAGTTCATGTAATGCATATGGTACGAAGGTTGCTCTGTACGGCCGTATGAGCCAACCATCTAATTAGTTAGATGTCTTCTTGTCTAAAGTTAGTTATGTTTTGGGATGTAAACCCCAATACCCCAGTTGTGTGAACCGTTGAGTTGTTTCTTTCATTTATTCTTTATTAATGAACTATTCTATTTGGTGTACTCTAAGCGAGTGGCTCGTTGAGTTGTGAACTCCGGCGTGTAGCCGTTGAGCTTCTTTCAAATGTTTTACGCTTGCGTTGATTTGCAGGGGTTTATTATAAGGCTTCTAGCCTGGAAACTGTCAGTTTTTAGGAAAAACTCTGTCCGTTTCACTCCAGAATTTTAAGTAAGAAGTTAAGAAAACGTAACGGTCCCGACCCTAGGGGCTGGGGGTGTTACATTGATGGTAACAGAGCATGGTTCTGCGACTATAGGCCACGACCTCAATCTTGCATCTCAAATAGTTGCCTAGGAACGTGTTCACGATGACGTGATACATGCCTACCTGGTATGCAAATGCGAGTTTCATGGGAATGTTAGCGCATTTACCTAGTTAGGTGCAACTTGAGTGAGCTGAATGGTTGGATGAAAGAATCATTTGCTAAGGTATAGGCCGAGTGGCTCGTATTTTCGTGGATGAGTTAAGTCTTAGCTCAGTCGAAAGTTTAAAGAACATATGATTTGAGTTCGAATGATTGAAAAAGCCTTAACTCTAAGCTTATCTTTGCCCCTGAACTACGATTTGCTCTTTGGGCCCCATAATGGAGTGAGCAGACACACTCAATGATTGGTAGGTAATGAGCTAGAAGCAGTTAAGCCATTCTCCTTTCTGAACATAGAGACCTTGAAAGTTGAGATCCTTCCTAAATAATGAGTTAAGGTTTTTCTTTCGCATAAAAGACCTTTCTAATTCCATAGTTAGGCCTTACTGTTGCGTCTGAAGACTTGCATTTGCTTTACAATGGTGTTCGTGCCGTGTTCTATGAGCATAAGCTTTTATGTGTAACTAGATGTATTGAATACTTACTAGTCAAGATGTATTCACTGCTTGATGTGTCCATAACCAGTTATGTGTTTTATTAATAAGTTGTTGCACTTCTTGATGTTTACTTGACTTAAGTTGGTTTATTATATGATTTGGTCGTTTAGATAATACAAGTTTTGTAATTTATGGCATGACATGACCCCTGACTCATTTCCGTGACTTCTATAATTTCATGTTATAGCTAAGTAACTGCATGCGCTCGTGTTTGAAGCATGATGAGACGACCATAGAAACCTGCATTCATACATTCATGCCGTTGTATGATTGATCGGAGTAGTGCAGCGGAAGCCATATAGGCCCATAAGCCACAGACCCAAGACTTATCCTTCTACTATAGGTTGCAACCTAAGCTTTGCATTTACATATGGTCATATAGGTACATTCTTACGTGACAATGAATGAGTTTAAGTGTCTTCAAGTATCAACATGGCATAGGTGTAGTGCTAAGCTCATAGGAGCTTATATAGTTACTTTAAACCTGTTATTAAATAGTGATTGATGTGTTTTATCAATGAATTGTTTAGTAAATACACTTTATGGTGTTTGCTTAGCTTGAGTTTGGTCAGGCATGTGGCTGAATTAGTCGAACAATTTAACTTGTGTGATTTGTCAAACAGTATGATCTTTGAGCCATTATTACACTCCACGAATTTTATTATCTTATGGTATAGCTTGAGTGGTTGTATATACATGTATTTAATGCATGATGTAATAACTGTAAGAGGCTGCATTCGCATGTGTTCACCTTTATATATTTCATGTTTTAGGAGGGAAGCATGATAATGTATCCAAGGTCATATTTAAATTCTTTATTCTAAATTTGGTGTGTGAGTTGCATAAAATAACCATTAGCATGATTAATCCAAGTGCCATGGCATGACATGATCGTGCTATCTTGTACCATATGTTACGTGATAAACTTCATGGGGAGACCTTAGAGGGCATTTTATTTTATTAACTGACTTATTTATTGCCATTAGTATCATGGGGTTGGTTTTGTTTTGGTTTGCAGTATTGTCATGCTACTGTTCTGCATAATAATAGTTTACGATCTTAGAGACCTACATTTGCGTGAATATGTGATTGTCCACCTAGTTCATGGGACACGATAATGTGCTAGGGGTGCTTGTGGTCGCATTGGAGTCTGTACGTCACTTGATCGTCGAATTGTGAAATATGCATGATCTGGTGTGGGTTGGTTGTGTTGCGTTACATATTTATGACATTCTTATAAGGGTGCAAAAATGGTGTAAATTCATATCTATGACCATGTCATCTTACTTGCATGTTCTCAGTAAGTAGAGATAATCAGTATTCTATGAAGACCCTATGGTTGAACTTTCCATTAGCTAAGCTATTGTGATTATCTCGTCTACTTATTACCCTTTCAGCTGCACACTCTGGGTAGAAATCTTTTGTATAGTTTATTGTAGTTCTAACATGAGACATAAGCTTAGGAGCTCTTGAGTAATTCCTCTACTAACTCCCATGTTGCTTGCTGTATCATGCCCTGTAACTCACATGCTTGAGCAACTGTTTTGAAAATATATACATGCAAATTAAGTACTTGGAAGCCTTTCTTCCCCCATGAAAACTGCTAGTCCCGGTGGGCGATCTCTACCCGAAACAACGTGCTTACAAGTAACATACTAAACCCCCACTGCCCATCAGCCTGCATTCTTAGCATGCCATTTTTCTTCCAAGTTCTTTCTTGCTTGCTAATTGATAGCACCATGAATTACTCTCAGTAATGTACAGGGTAGGTCCTTGTAATAGTGATTGATGTTGCTCATAAATATTAGTCTTTCAGATGTTGAGTTATCTTATGTCCTTGCTACCTTGGTGAACTTGCTACTTTGGTGTGATACGGAAGCCTTGGTTGGCTGACTTGATTTTGAAATAATTCAATTTCTTCATGTTTCAGGATGAACTTGATTAAGTTGAATGCCTTGATATGACCTCGAATTATTATGTTTAAGTTGCCACACGTGAAAATCCTTCAAATGTCCGCTCGTGTTGATGCGTAAGTGTAGAGTAGTCGTTGCAATTCTAGTATTGCTTAGATAAAAATTTCAAAGATGATGTTCATTTAAAATTAGTTTGACATGGTTATCCATGCCAACTTATTTGCCCCTCTTCAATGCGATTTGCCCTCGGTGCCTAAATAGAGTGAGTAGACGCTTGAAGAGGATTAGCGAGGAGGAGACTGGATACCATAAGCCATTTTCTTTCGATTTAAAAGGAGTAGTGATTGCAAAATAAAACCTTTTAGAAACCTACCGCGTAGATCCTAGTTGTGTACGTGCATTCTAGGAATAACCGAACTTAGGTTTAGAATTTTGATGATGAAATTCTTTTAAGTGGGAAAGAGTGTAGGACCTGCCTCTTTTATTATTATTATTTTTTTAGTTAACGTGGCTGTTTTACCTTTTACCTTATGAAATCATATTTTTATTAACTATGCGAGTTAAATTATTACTAATGCGCTTATGTGAGCGATAATTTTATTAAAAAGAATTATTATTGCTATTATTGATTTTAAAGTTAATTCATGCCATTTGTGCCCTTAAATTACATCGATAGTTTAATTTAGTCGTTATTTGATTCATTTAGTCGTTTCCCGAATGCGCTTAGGTTGTTTACCTTAGAATTAGTTTCGAGGTTTAATAAATCCAACGTGGACGTATTTGGGAACAAATGATCGATGAGTGATTCTATTAACGATTGGGTTTAGAATAAGAGGTACGAGATTGGACTGGCGATTTTAGTTGACTCAGCTCTTGAACCCAAATGAAATCCAAAACAACCCAAAAAAAAAAAAGAGAAGTAAATAATGGGCTGAAGCCCCTTACTTTTCACGGCAAGAAACGCGAGAGGAGGGTATGGTTCTGGCTCCTCGTCGACCCCCTCCCCGGCAACCACCAAACGAGAGAGAGAGTGAGGAAGGAGTGGCGCGGCGGCGACGGTGGAAGCACCACCTTAGTTCGCACCCCGTTGACCATCGACTCCCCAGCTACAACACCGCGACAAGCAGAGAGAGAGAAAGAGAGATCGAGAGGTCGAGGGGGAAAGGGAGCCGCGGCCATAGTGGCGGTGGCGACGAGACACCGACAAGGTGCCACCGGTGGTTCGGCGACCACCAAGAGCCGTGTGAGTCAAGGATTTGAAAGCTAGGGTTTGGTCAGCAGCTTAGATGTGTAACCGGTACTCAATTGGTGCTCACTGAGTTGGGGCTTAGGCTGAACTCGAAGATATGCGCGGTTTGGGGGCCTAGTTGAGCAGTCAGCAAGCAAGGGTCGAAAATTGGGGCCTTCCAACACCTGAAGTCGAGCCCAAAGCCCTTAGAACGAGTCCTTAGCTTGGAGTCCAGGTGGGTGTTTCTCGCCTTCTAAGTAATAGTAGATTCGAAAACATTTTAGCCTAAACGATGATGCATGCCAGCTTAGGTTTAGTTCATTTCATGAAATATGTAGTGAGAAACTATGCATGTTAAGTTAGATGGAATACGTGCCTGAAAACTTAGTTCGAAATGAGTTATGTATGTTTAGATTCGATTTAAGTGAATTCAGTTATTACATGCCTGAAAATATAGTTCGAAATGAGTTATGTATGTTTAAGTTCGATTCAAGTGAATTCAGTTAATGCATGCCTGAAGGGTTGACTTGAATAGTAACTTCGATATGATAAATGAATGCCTGGAATCGTATTATGCTTAAATGACTTACATAAGTTCGAATAGTAACTTAGATATAACAAAGGAATGCCCAGAATCGTAATCTGCTTAAACGACCTAATTAAGTTCAAATAGTAACATCAATATGATAAATGAATGCCTAGAATCGTATTATACTTAAATGACTTAAATAGGTTCGAATAGTAACTTCGATATAATAATCGAATGCCTTGATTCATATTATACTCAGTTGGTTTAATTAGGCTTGAATAGTAACTTTGATATGATGAACGGAACCCTTGATTCGATGTTTGCCTAATTGGTTATTGTATGCCTGATTAGCAATTTCGATATAATGAACGAACGCCTTGATTCATATGAGGCTTAGTTGGCTTAATTAGGCCTGAATAGTAACTTCGATACAATAAACGAAACCCTTGAATCGATATTGCTTAATTAGTTATTTTATGCCTGAATAGTAATTTAAAATGACATGGGTATGACATGCTTAATTCCTAAACATAAGTCGTGAATGTAATCGAGTTTTATGCCTTGTTAGTTTAATATGGTTCATTAAGTGCCTGCTTCAAGTTGATGCGATATAGATATATACGTGTATGCGTTTATATATGCTATAATGCACCGCTGGA
The DNA here is from genome assembly GCA_029747015.1 of Carnegiea gigantea. Taxonomy (NCBI): domain Eukaryota; kingdom Viridiplantae; phylum Streptophyta; class Magnoliopsida; order Caryophyllales; family Cactaceae; genus Carnegiea; species Carnegiea gigantea. Next base: position 385,705 of record JAKOGI010000587.1, on the reverse strand, counting down.
TGGTGCTGTTTTCCTAGGTAAGTGCATAAACCCTATTACACGTCTCTTTATAAGCTTGCATGATAATATGTTATGATTACTAAATTAAAAACCGAGAGGGTAGTTGTTTGGTTTGAGGTAGAACTATGAGTGGTTCGAGGTTCTTTGTGGTACAGTGCTTGTGAGGAGGGAGCCTGGATTGTGAATTAACCACAATCGTGTTGATTGCGAGGTCGTGTGTGGCTCATTGTGTTGCTGAAATGATTATGAAGTGCTTGAATGTAATACGTACAAATCCCTTCCCTTTTATGTTATTAAGATGCATTATACGTGTGAAGGTGTTGTTTTGAAAAAGGATGTTTCTCATGTTTCAAAGCAATAATAGCCATAACTATTAGCAATCAATGGCCTATTTTAGCTATACGAACTTCGTTTTGGGAGTGAACTTGCTTGAACGGGGGAATCCCTAAAGAATTTGATTGAAAAGAAAGTGCGATGTGTGAAAAAAAAGATTTCGCTGTGAGAGGCAGCAAAATTATTAGCCATTATGGCCCATACGCTTTCAATTGGCTAAGATAATGTGCTTCGGACAATATGTTATGAATGATGTTAGCCTAGGGGATAAGTCCTGGTACTAGGAGACCCTAGAAGACCCTGACGAGGGTAATGGTCCGATATGTTATATGTAGCCGTCCCGAGAGTAAGAGCTTAAGTGTGAGCATTAGGTCTCACTATGGGGTTGAGAATAGATCTCACCTAATCAGCACCCTGTAATGATCTTATACCAGATGTATTTTCCTAATAAGCAAAGAAAAGCAGTTGGCATTTTGCCATTTTAAGTATTTCAGAAGAAAGAAAGTTTCAAGGGCCATTAAGAGGCCAGTTGAATGAAATGTGAAAAGTTATAAGGGTCATTATGCAACCAATACGAAAGAGATTTCCTTTAATGAAAACGAGCCTCAAAGAGGCTAAGAAAAGAGTTTTTATGGGCCTCAAGAGGCTAAGCAAAGTGTTTTCAAGAAAAGAAGAAAAGTTTTCTGTGCAAGCCCTGTGCTTTTCTTATGAATGAAATGTGAATGAGATTTCAAGTAAGGCTAAGCAAAGTGTTTTCACAAGAAGAAAGAAAGATGCTTGTGTATATCATATGAATGAGATCAAAGTAAAGTATGCTAATGAAAATAAAGCTTTATGTGAATATTCCAAGTATAACTTCTGAATGAGATGCTAAGTAAGATACGATCATGAAAAAGAAAGCCATATGATCATATTTCATGCATACCCCATGAATGAGATTTGAATGAGACTTGAAATTTGTGTGTGCCTTATGTATACCATATGAATGAAATGCCAAGAAAAGTATGATTATGAAAAGCGATAACCTTATGTGCACATCATATGAATTATGTTTCATGTATAGTCTAAATAGAATGCTAAAAGGTTATGTTATAAAAAGAAAGATCCCTATGCTTAGCCCTCGATGCTTGCTTATGTGCTTAACTGCTTGTCAGTAAAGTAACTTAGTCATTCATGGACTTAGAAACATGTTTGAGCTGTTAAAATGAAGTTTATGTTTACTGATCCTTCCATAAGGATTTTACGAATGCCTAATATAATAGTAAAGTATGAATACGTAATTTGTGACCATTAAAATATGACTGCCTACAATGGTTTTGGTTTTAAGGGGGCCGAGGGACATTCACTGAGCATGTGGTTGCTCATTCCCCCTACTCTTTCCCCTTTTTCCCTAGGTTTTCTTTATGACAGGAAGAAGTTGAGTCAGCTATGTCAAGATGGAATCCATTCTTACTTGCAAGGTGTCGTGTGTGCCCATTTGAAGGGATCTTACGTGTTTAATGAAGTCATGTAATGTATTCTTCATTGGGAAACGTATGTAAACCAAGTATTATAGTTCATGTAATGCATAAGGTACGAAGGTCGCTCTGTATGGCTGTATGAGCCAACTATCTAATTGGTTAGATGTCTTCTTGTTTAAAATTAGTTATGTTTTGGGATGTAAACCCCAATATTCCGGTTGTATGAACTATTGAGTTGTATCTTTTATTTATTCTTTATTAATAAACTATTCTGTTTGGTGTACTCCAAACGAGTGGCTTGTTGAGTTATGAACTCCGACGTGTAGCCGTTAAGCTTCTTTTAAATGTTTTACGCTTCCGTTGATTTGCAGGGGTTTATTGTAAGGCTTCTAGCTGGGAAACGATCAATTTTTAGGGGAAGCTCTGTACATTTTGCCCCAGAATTTTAAGTAAGAAATTAAAAAACGTAACGCTCCCGGCCCTAGGGGCCAAGGGTGTTACGTTGATGGTATCAGAGCATGGTCCTACGACCATAGGCCGCGATATGAGTCTTGCATCTCATATAGTTGCCTAAGAACGCGTTCATGATGACGTGATACATGCCTGCCTTGTATACAAATGCGAGTTTTATGGGAATGTTAGTGCGTCTACCTAGTTAGGTGTGGCTTGAGTGAGCTGAATGGTTGGATGAAAGAACCATTTGCTAAGGTATAAGCCGAGTGGCTCGTATTTTCGTGGATGAGTTAAGTCTTAGCTCAATCGAAAGTTTAAAGAACATATGATTTGAATTCGAATCATTGGAAAAGCCTTAACTCTAAGCTTATCTTTGCCCCTGAAGTACGATTTGCTCCTCGGACCCCATAATGGAGTGAGCAGACGCACTCAATGGTTGGTAGAGAATGAGCTAGAAGCAGTTAAGCCATTCTCCTTTTGAAACATAGAGACCTTGAAAGTTGAGATCCTTCTTAAATAATGAGTTAAGGTTTTCCTTTTGCATAAAAGACCTTTCTAATTCCATGGTTAGGCCTTACTGTTACGTTTGAAGACTTGCATTTGCTTTACAATGGTGTTTGTGCCTTGTTCTATGAGCATAAGCTTCCATGTGTAACTAGATGTGTTGAATACTTACTTGTCAAGATGCATTCGCTGCTTGATGTGTCCATGACCAGTTATGTATTTCATGAATAAGTTGTTGCACTTCTTGATGTTTGCTTGACTTAGGTTGGTTTATCATATGACTTGGTCGTTTAGATTATACAAGTTTTGTAATTTATGGCATGACATGACCCCTGACTCATTATTTGCATTCCGTGACTTCTATAGTTTCATGTTATAGCTAAGTAACTGCATGCACTCATGTTTGTAGCATGATGAGACGACCATAGAAACCTGCATTCACACATTCTTGCCTTTGTATGATTAATCGGAGTAGCGCAGCAGAAGCATATAGGCCCATAAGCCATAGACCCATGACTTATCCTTTTACTATAGGTTGTAACCTAGGGTTTGCATTTATGTACGGTCATATAAGTACATTCTTACGTGACAATGAATGAGTTTAAGTGTCTTCGAGTATCAACGTGGCATACGTGTAGTGCTAAGCTCATAGGAGCTTATATAGTTACTTTGGACCTGTTATTAAATAGTCATTGATGTGCTTTGTCAATGAATTGTTTAGTAAATACACTTCATGCTGTTTGCTTAGCTTGTGTTTGGTCAGGCATGTGGCTGAATTAGCCGAACAATTTAACTTGTGTAATTTGTCAAACAGTATGATCTCTGAGCCATTGTTACACTCCACGAATTTTATTATCTTATGGTATAGCTTGAGTGGTTGTATATACATGTATTTAATGCATGATGTAATGACTGTAAGAGGCTGCATTTGCATGTGTTCACCTGTATATATTTCACATTTTAGGAGGGAAGCATGATAATGTATCCAAGGTCATATTTAAATTCTTTATTCTAAATTTGGTGTGTGAGTTGCATAAAATGACCATTAGCATGATTGATCCTAGTGTCATGGCATGACATGATCGTGCTATCTTGTACCATATGTTACGTGATAAACTTCATAGGGAGACCTTAGAGTGTATTTTATTTTATTAACTAACTTACTTATTGCCATTAGTATCATGGGGTTGTTTTTGTTTTGGTTTGCAGTATTGTCATGCTACTGTTATGCATAATAATAGTTTGCAATCTTAGAAACCTACATTTGCGTGAATATGTGAATGTCCACCTAGTTCATGTGACACGATAATGTGCTAGGGGTGCTTGTGGTCGCATTGGAGTCTATACATCACTTGATCGTCGAATTATGAAATATGCATGATCTAGTGTGGGTTGGTTGTGTTGCGTTATATATTTGTGATATTCTTATAAGGGTGCAAAAATGGTGTAAATTCATGTCTATGACTATGTCATCTTACTTGCATGTTCTCAGTAAGTAGAGATAATTAGTTCTCTATGGAGACCTTACGGTTGAACTTTCCATTAGCTAAGCTATTGTGATTATCTCATCTACTTATTATCCTTTCAGCTGTACACTCTGGGCGGAAATCTTTTGTTTAGTTTATTGTAGTTCTAACATGAGACATAAGCTTAGGAGCTCTTGAGTAATTCCTCTCCTAACTCCCATGTTGCTTGCTGTATCATGCCCTGTAACTCACATGCTTGAGCAACTGTTTTGAAAATATATGCATGTAAATTAAGCAATTTGTGACTCTGGGGTACCTTAATTCTCTGGAAATAATTATTAAGGGTCAATGTCTCTAGAATGTATTCCAAAATGCCAACTATTTCGGGTAAACTATTAATAGGGGACAATATTTTTTCAAACTAGTTACTGGCCGAACTTTTTCCTTGCAACTTAGTCCCTGAACTTTCAGAAATTGCAAAATAGTCCCTGGAATAGGAAGTGAAAATAAGCTATTTTTAGGGGTTTTTTCAGAAAATATGCTTGTTTTAACTGATTTAACTTCGTATAATGACTTTACTGGTGCTAGTTATCACAATTTACTGCTTATATCTTATATATTATAATTTCTATGGTTATAGGCCCACCATGCTTAGCAAAATAATTAAAACTTAATTAGAGAGTTTCGACCGTTACCTGAACGTAGTCGGCGCTGGACTCCGGCATTCCTCTAACTTCCGGTTTACAGAGATTGCAAATCTCAACCCCACCTTCCTTAGATCAGGCACAGCACAGATTTCTTTCGTTTCCTACCTCAAACCGTAGTCACTAATCAAGTTTTTAATCTTTTTCAAGGATAGTGGAACTTTAATCAAGAACTTATAATATTTAAGACATAAGGTTCAATTGGATAACGTTTCCTACTGGGAAACTTCTTTTATTAAATCCTTAAAAGTAGTTATATTACAATGGAATGCTTTTAAGAGAAACTTAAGCTAAGATCATTAGAGATGCTTGCTCATGGAGAAATAGAGAATCCTACCATCTCTCTTGCTCAAGAATGCTCAAATGACTATGTCTCTCACACCTCTCAACCTCTCTATTTATAGAGGGGATGGAGGTACATAGGATGCCCTAAAGGCTACAGTATATAAAGATTTTTCACAAGGCTATAGTTGTCCACAGTACACTGTTGGCTACCATACACACTTTATTTTACAGACCAGGCACTTGTCAAAATAGTACAATAATGGGACAACTTTTTCAAAAATTTTAATGATCACAAGATTAATCATTATTATTGAGATTCTGCATGCCTTCATCTCTAATTATATCTTCCAAACCATTATTATCTGGGTAATCATCAAAATCTTCATTAATTTGCTTAAGATGCTCTGGACCTCATTCTTCAAATAATTCAAGGAGATATTTTTTTTCGTTTTCTGATCAGAATTTTCCGGCTCTAACATCAAAGAGATAATCAAAAATATCTTTAGATTCTGCACCATCCACTTTCATGTAATCTTCGAACTCGTTACTATAGGCGAAAGTAGTGTTTCCATAATGCATTAACGTTTTTCCTTTTTTGATCAGTGCCCAGCATTAATGATAAATGTTAAAAAATCCATAGCCCTTGCTAATGCAGGATTAATAACTACATTTACCGGATCTCCATGAATCCAATTTTGTCGTTGATCACTGGGATCATCGCAATCAATGAGTTGGACAAGATAGTAGGCTGGTTTGGCTTTTCCATTTTCATATTCAATTAGGGCGCTGTAAACCTCCAAAGTTAGGTATCTGCGAACTGGAATTTTTGTTGGTTCTTTAGGAGATTTAAGAATTCAATAGAACCTTTTGAACATGTATTGTTGGAGCTTAGTTAAGGTTGAGAAAAATGAAAAATTTGGATCTGGGACTTCTGAGAAGTAAAGTACCATCCCATACTTCCAGGCTTTGAAGACAGGATCACGGGGAGATAATGAATTGGCTGGAAAACAAATGCCACCGACTTCGGATCTGTCGGAAAAATAGATTGTTGTACTCCAAGACTCCCAAATATCATGGGAATAATGATGATAAAAGTCGATGCAGGCTGCATACCATTCATTGAACCATTTTTCTTGGATATGAGAACTTATTTTTTCTTGGATATCATAAGAACACTGAAGATAGCTAATTTGTAATTCTAGAAGGGAAAATCTTTGAGCTATTAGGTAGGTAGTAGAAAGTAGACCGAAGCATGATCTATTTTTTGTATGGAATTCCAGGTTATCAATAAGGACTTTGATGATCACCATTGGCGAGTTCTCGAGTTAGACTGTCTGCCAGAGAGTTCTTCGATCCCTGTATATGTTCAATAGAGAAGGAAAACTGGCTAAGCCATAATTGCCAACGCAGGAGTCGCGCTTGCGGTTGCATATTTGATAAAGTCTTTTTCACAAAACCAAGTATTCCTTTGCAATCAGTTCGAATAAAAAAAGGTTTAGGGGCTAAAAAGATGAAGAATTTTTCAATTCCCCTTATGACTGCAAGAATTTCTTTTTTTATTGTGGGATAGTTGCATTCTGCTTTATTAAAGTTTCCACTGCAATATTTGCAGAGTTTTTCTCCTTCTTTGATTTTGAGTATCGCACTCCAGTGCTCATTGCTGGCATCTATCTCAAGAATTAAATCATCTTCTTCGTTAGGCAAATTAAGGATAGGAAGATTTTTACACATCTTCTTGAAATTTTAAATAATCTTTGTATTGTTAATAGTCCATGTTCAGCTAACATCTTTCTTGAGTTTTTGCTGTAATGGTTTTCTTGGTTTAGCTAAATCTTTAATGAAATCAGAAGCATAGGTAAGGCACCCTAGAAACCTTTCTAGTTGCTTCCTATCTTCAATTTTTTTAGAAAAATTTTCTATTTTTTTTTAGAATATGTTTTTATAGAATAATCTGTCCAACTTTTATTTCTAGACCTAAAAATTCAATTTCTTGTTCAGCATAAATGCACTTGTTTTTCCCTAGTATAATACCATGGTCAATGCATATCTGGGTGACAGCTAATACGTCATGTTTATGCTACTCTATGGTTTTGGAAAAGATAATGATATCATTAATGTATACCAGACAACAATGATTAAGATCTTTGAAGATGTTATCCATTCTTCTTTGGAATATTTGAGGTGCATTTTTAAGAACAAATAGCATTACTATCCATTCATAATGTTCTTGTAGGGCACTAAATGCAGTTATAGGAATAGTTTCCTCATTTATTTTTATCTGCCAATAACCACTCTTGCAATCCATTTTCGAGAACCAAAAGGCTCCTTGAATTCTGTTGAAAAGGACTGTTTTGCTAGGAATATAATAACCATCAAAGGCAGTGTTATCATTAAGCTTTTTGTAATTGATTACCATTCTAGCTTTTCCTCTTTTTCCTTTAGCATAATTTCTTACCATGAAAGTAGGACTAGTATGAGGACTCTTGCTGTTTCTAATTAATCCTTTGTTAAGAAGTTCTTTAATTTGTTTATCAAATTCTTGAATATCCTTGTAGGTATACACTATTTATTTGACTCGAATGATAGAGTTGGGATTTAGTAAAGTGATTTAAGCAAATATTTTGTCCTTATCCCAAAATTTTAGAGGGTTATCAGAGTAGAGTTCTTTACATAATTGTTCTTGTTGTTCAATAATCTGCTCTTTAACAGATAACTCGAGTAATGAAATTATTAGTGCTACTTCTCGCTGTGCAGGCATTAACTTCTCACCACGCTGGCTGCATATAAATTCAATTTTCTAATGAGTGTAAACCTTACTTAATTTTTTAATAGGAATTGAGTGACCATTAATTATAAATATTATTTGGTTTATAGTCTGAGTGCAAGAAGAATATAATCTTTGAAAATTATTTCCAATAATCATCTCATGAGAGGGTTGATCAGTAGCCCATAGAACTAGTATAATACATTAAACTCCTCTTAATTTTATGGATAATCCTTCTATGGCTTCATTATAGCTCATAACACTATTATCACCTATCCTTACTTGTAAAGGACTTTCAGCTCTTTTCCACATAAATTCAGGAAATAATGACCTTTTTCTAAAGCATATAGAATAACCACTATCTATGTAAGCAAACAATTCATATTTATTATATCCTTCCAAACATATCTTTATTGGTATATAGATGCTATTAGGATTTGTGTTGGTAGCTTCATAGGATATTTTCATGGTCATATTTTTGACTAATTCATCTTCATAGATAGGCTCACTGACAGTTTTAGCTTTATACCTAATGACTTTTCTATCTAAACTTGTTAATCGATCTAGACTGGGCCTTGTAGCCTCAAAACTCATTCTACTCATTTCACTGGTTCGACCAATTATATCATCTTCTTTAAACTCTTCTTTAGTGGATGAACATCCTTCTCCCCAATCTGATCTTGTACTCACGCTTCTTAATAGTTGAGGTTTAATGGTGATCTTACCATTCTCATCAATTTTTATTATATTTTTCTTATTAATCTTTGTAGGATTGACAAAGTTAGATATCCAAGATCGATCAATTTTTATCTCCTGTGAATTGAACTTGATCCTCTGGATCTTTTGCATGGGGGGTAGGACTCTCAATTTTTCTGCTTCTATCATTGTTACCTTAGTCTTAGGGTCTATCGTATTATCTAACTTGTAGATAATTTTCTAAAATATTCTTAAAGGATATCCTCATCTTTTTATGTCCATCCCAATTGTTTTTAGCTGAAGGGATAGGAAGTTTTTTACAAATTCATCTTTTAGACTTACGTAATATCCAGGTCGACAGTTGAAACCTACTGACCCATTACATAAATTGGTTTTTATCCCTGTAATTATCTGATTATTAAATTTGGTATGCCTAATATCACATAGTAAAGCGTAAAGATCTATATCTTTACCATAATATTGTAATGGAGTGATTTGAATTTGGACACTTTCGACATGGATGTACCTATATTTTCTATCTTTGTTATGCTTAAGGGTATTCTCCCAATTAATAAGATTAACTTCCCCAATGTCATATTCACAATCCTTTATTTTCATATCTCTTTCCATCATTTCACATGCATATTTGCTTTTTAATTGAAAAATAGATTTTTTATAGATCATATCTTTTTGAATCATGGGTAAAACCCAATCTCCTTTGACTTCTTCATCATCATTGTCAACTACAAACTCTTCTCCTTGGAGATCACAAAGGCTTACTGAGCTACTTTCCATCATATGGCTAGTTTCTTCAGAATCACTTTCTTCATATTTATTGTCCTCTATGATTTCAACAATTCCTTTGTTATTGCCTAGGGCTAGGTCTAAAGCCTCATCTTCACTAAGCTCAACATAATCTAGACTTCCCAATGTTTCAATAAGTTTGTTATTCTTTCTATTTTTGCATTCGTTAGTATAATGCCCTACTTCTCCACATGCCTAGCATTTGCAATTGTTTTTCCCTACCGGGCAATAGGCAGCCTTCCTAAAAAATTTACGCTTTTTAGGACTCGGTTTGTTGTAATGTTTTCTTCTATATTTTTCGCCTCTCTGCTTGTTAAAGCTCTTTTTCTTATAGAATTTTCTTTTTCTTCTTTTCTTAGGTTCTTTTCCCCACTGGTGAGGTAAATCCCAGCAAGTTAAGAACTGCTTCTTAATTTTCTTTTGCTTTCGCAGATCAAAGCATTGTTCATTGACCCATTTTCGTAGATAGGAAATTCTGGAACCAACGGTATCTACAACATCTGTTCTTTCAAACCATGCCATGTATTTTTCATTAATTATAGAATTTATAGGATATGGTAACTTATCATAGAACATGCCAAGATTGGTTTCATTATGCCCAATTTTATAATAATATTAACTGAATTCTACAATATAATTTTCTAGGTATCTCATATCCCATGGTTCTATGTTGTTAATTTTTCTTTGCCATTCTCGTGCTTTTTCTCAGAATCAATTTTGGCTCCGATGAATTCAGTTTCAATTTCTTTGCACAAACTTCTAAACATAGCAGCTGGTGTTTCTATCGTTTTTAATGTATTTTTACTATCTTCACTTAATGAATCATACCAGTCAGTTACAGTGACGGAGAAACTATGTTCAATGTAATTTAGAAAATTTGCCGCAGTCTATGTAGTATTTAGGTTTAGGACACTGTTCATTCCTCTTTTCCAATGCTCAAATATTCCTTCTCTATTACGGGCTTCATCAATATTTAAGATATATCTAGTTTGGCTAATTGGGGTAAGACTAATTTTTTTATAGGTGCTAGTTTTCCTTGGGATAAACCCGAAGGAAAAATTGCTTGTTCGTGCTGTAGGAACATACCTAGGTCTTAAGAAATGAGTGTTTCTTCTGGAAGGTTCACCAAATTCTTCAGGTTTAGGAACGACATTATTAACAAGATTAGTCTCTGTTTCATGTAAGTCAATTTCTTCTCTGATTTCATTAATCTTATTTTTCGCAATCATTTTACCATATTTTTTATCTAATTTTCGTTTAATTTCTTCTAATGGTAACGCATTAAGATCATCAAATTTAATAAGATTTATTTGTTGATATATTTCTTCTTCTAGTTGGACATTATTGGTCTCTTCATTATCATCAGATAAGACATCATATTTATCACTAATAGCGCCCATGATTTTGTTTAGTTCTTCGGGATTTTGTTCTTTATCAAACATTTTTTGTAGTTCTTCAAGGGAATGTTGCTTATACTCCATCTTCTTTTTCTTTCTTTTCAGTCGATTTCTCTCCAGATTATTCTCCTATATCTTTTTGGATTTTATCTCTTGTAAAGGAAATTGAATCTTGTTTTTTAGATTTTGGAAGGGATATTTATGCTGGAAAGGAGTGCTAATTCTAGAACTAATTTTTTCACTATGTGTAACTTCGTTAATAAGGGAAAGAGGCATAACAATTAACTGATTCTTAAGGTCTTTTAGTTCAGTCTTAATTTTAGCTAATTCAGCCTTTAATTCTAAAATTATCTCAGTGATATAGTTTAGTTGAGGTGCTAATGAGATATTACCTTCCGGTGAGTGAACAATATGTAAATAATTAGGTCCAGGGCAAGCAGATGATGGTTCAAGCATTAATCTTAGCTAATCACAGTTAATTAGCTTAATTAGTCATTAATTAAGTTAATAATCTTAATTATTTTTGTGCACGTGGCTCTAATACTAGATGAAAGAGAATATCGAGATCTATCAGTGAGCGAAAAACCACACACACAAATTTCAATTTTTCAAAAGTAAGTTTTTAAAGATTGAGGGTAGATTTACAAATATGAAAAGTTTTAAGGGCTTAAAAGAAAATGTAAACAGTGAATGGTCCCCTTAAAATAGTTTCCACAGAATATTGTGTACTTTTAAATATATATTCTAATAACATGGTCCCTTAGTTATGATTTCCATACAAAGTGGGGTACCTGGCACTGATTTTTCCTAAATTAAGTACTTAAAAGCCTTCCTTCCCCCATGAAAACTACTAGTCCCGGTGGGCGATCTCTACCCGAAATAACGTGCTTACAAGTAACATATTGAACCCCCACTGCCCATTAGCCTGCATTCTTAGCATGCCATTTTTCTTCCTAGTTCTTTCTTGCTTGCTAATTGATAGCACCATGAATTACTCTCAGTAATGTGCAGGTTAGATCCTTGTAACAGTGATTGATGTCGCTCATAAATATTAGTCTTTTAGATACTGAGTTATCTTATGTCCTTGCTACCTTGCTGACCTTGCTACTTTGCTGTGATACGGAAGCCTTGGTTTACTAACCTGATTTTGAAATAATTCGATTTCTTCATGTTTCAGGATGAACTTGGTTAAGTTGAACGCCTTGATATGACCTCCAATTATTATGTTTAAGTTGCCATATGTGAAAATCCTTTAAATGTCCGCTCGTGTTGATGCGTAAGTGGAGAGTGGTCATTACGATTCTGGTATTGTTTAGATAAAAATTTTAAAGATGATGTTCACTTAAAATAAGTTCGATATGGTTATCCATGCCAACTCATTTGCCCCTCTTCAATGCGATTTGCCCTCGGCGCCTAAATAGAGTGAGTAGATGCTTGAAGAGGATTGGCGAGGAGGAGACTGGATACCATAAGCCATTTTCTTTTGATTCAAAAGGAGTAGTGATTGCAAAATAAAACCTTTTGGAAACCTACCGCGTAGATCCTAGTTGTGTGCGTATATTCTAGGAATAACCGAACTTAAGTTTAGAATTTCGAGGACGAAATTCTTTTAAGGGGGAAAGAGTGTAAGACCCGCCTCCTTTATTTTTTTAAGTTGACCTGGCTGTTTTACCTTTTACATTATAAAATCGTATTTTTATTAACTATACGAGTTAAATTATTACTGATGCGCTTACGTGAACAATAATTTTATTAAAAAGAATTATTATTGTTATTATTGATTTTAAAGTTAATTCGTGCTATTTGTGCCCTTAAATTACATCCATAGTTTAATTTAGTCGTTATTCGATTTATTTAATCGTTTCCCAAATGCACTTGGGTTGTTTACCTTAGAATTAGTTTTGAGGTTTAATAAATCGAACCTAGACGTATTTGAGAAAAAATGATCGATGAGCGATTGTATTAACGATTGGGTTTAGAATAAGAGGTACGAGATTGGACTGGCGATTTTAGTTGACTCAGCTCTTAAACCCAAATGAAACCCAAAACAACAAAAAAACAAATAAAAAGAGAAGCATATAAGGGGCCGAAGCCCCTCACTTTTCATGGCAAGAAACGCGAGAGGGGGGTTTGGTTCTGGCTCCTCGTCGACCCCCTCCCCAGCAACCACCAAACGAGAGAAAGAGAGAGAGAGAGAGAGAAAGAGTGAGGAAGGAGAGGCGCGGCGGCGATGGTGGCAGCACCACCTCAGTTTGCACCCCGTCGGCCTGTCGTCTCCCTAGCTGCAACCACCGCGACGGGCAGAGAGAAAGAAAGAGAGATCGAAAGGTCGAGGGGGAAAGGGAGCCGCGGCCACAGTGGCAGTGGCGACGAGATGCCAGCAGGGTGCCACCGGTGGTTCGGCGACCACCAAGAGCCGTGTGAGGCAAGGATTTGAAAGCTAGGGTTTGGTCAGCGGCTTCGATGTGTAACCGGTACTCAACTGGTGCTCACTGAATTGGGGCTTAGGCTGAACTCGAAGATATGCGCGGTTTGGGGTTCTAGTTGAGCAGTCAGTGAGTAAAGGTCGAGAATTGGGGCCTTCCAACACCCGAAGTCGAGGCTAAAGCCCTTAAAATGGGTCCTTAGCTTGGAGTCCAGGTGGGTGTTTCTCGCCTCCTAAGTAATAGTAGATTCAAAAGCGTTTTAGCCTAAACGATGATGCATGCCAGCTTAGGTTTAGTTCATTTCATGAAATATGTAATGAGAAACTATGCATGTTAAGTTAGATGGAATACATGCCTGAAAACTTAACTCGAAATGAGTTATGCATGTTTAGATTCGATTCAAGTGAATTCAGTTATTGCATGCCTGAAAATATAGTTCGAAATGAGTTATGCATGTTTAGATTCGATTCAAGTGAATTCAGTTAATGCATGCCTGAAGGGTTGACTTGAATAGTAACTTCGATAAGATAAATGAATGCCTAGAATCGTATTATACTTAAATGACTCAAATAAGTTCGAATAGCAACTTAGATATAATAAACGAACGCCCAGAATCGTAATCTGCTTAAATGACCTAATTAAGTTCAAATAGTAACATCGATATGATAAATGAATGCCTAGAATCATATTATGCTTAAATGACTTAAATAGGTTCGAATAGTAACTTCGATATAATAATCAAATACCTTGATTCATATTATGCTCAGTTGGTTTAATTAAGCTTGAATAGTGACTTTGATATGATGAACGGAACCCTTGATTCGATGTTTGCCTAATTGGTTAATGTATGCCTAATTAGCAATTTCGATATAATGAACGAACGCCTTGATTCATATGAGGCTTAGTTGGCTTAATTAGGCCTGAATTGTAACTTCGATACAATAAACGAAATCCTTGAATCAATGTTGCTCAATTAGTTATTTTATGCCTGAATAGTAATTTAAAATGACATGGGTATGACATGCTTAATTCCAAAATGTAAGTCATGAATGTAATCGAGTTTCATGCCTTGTTAGTTTAATACGGTTCATTAAGTGCCTGCTTCAAGTTAATGCGATATAGATATATATGTGTATGTGTTTATATATGCTATAATACACGGCTGGATGGTGCTGCTTGTCCAGATAAGTGCGTAAACCCTATTACACGTCTCTTTATAAGATTGCATGATAATATGTTATGATTACTAAATTGAAAATCGAGATGGTAGTTGGATGGTTTGAGGTAGAACTATGAGTGGTTCGAGGTTCTTTGTGGTACGGTGCTTGTGAAGAGGGAGTCTGGGTTGTGAATTAACCGCAATCCTGTGGATTGCAAGGCCCTGTGTGGCTCATTGTGTGGTTGAAATGATTATGAAGTGCTTGAATGTAATACGTGCAAATCCCTCCCCTTTTATGTTATTAAGATGCATTATGCGTGTGAAGGTGTTGTTTTGAAAAAGGATGTTTCTCGTGTTTCAAAACAATAATAGCCATAACTGTTAGCAATCAATGGCCTATTTTAGCTATACGAACTTCGTTTTGGGAGTGAACTTGCTTGAACGGGGGAATCCCTAAAGAATTTGATTGAAAAGAAAGTGCGATATGTGAAAAAAAGATTTCGTTGTGAGAGGCAGCAAAATTATTAGCCGTTATGGCCTATACGCTTTTAATTGGCTAAGACAATGTGCTTCAGACAATATGTTATGAATGATTTTGTTAGCCTAGGGGATAAGTCCTGGTACTAGGAGACCCTAGAAGACCCTGACGAGGTTAATGGTCCGATATATTATATTTAGCCGTCCCAGGAATAAGAGCTTAAGCATGAGCGTTAGGTCTCATTGTAGGGTTGACAATAGATCTCACCCAATCAGTACCCTATAATGACCTTATGCCAGATGTATTTTCCTAATAAGCAAAAAAAAGCAGTTGGCATTTTGCCATTTTAAGTATTTCGAAAGAAAGAAAGTTCCAAAGGCCATTAAGAGGCCAGTTGAATGAAATGTGAAAAGTTATAAGGGTCGATATGCGACTAATACGAAAGAGATTTCATTTAATGAAAACGAGCCTCAAAGAGGCTAAGAAAAGAGTTTTTATGGGCCTCAAGAGGCTAAGTAGAGTGTTTTCAAGAAAAGAAGAAAAGTTTTCTGTGCATGCCCTGTGCTTTTCTTATGAATAAAATGTGAATGAGATTTCAAGTAAGGCTAAGCAAAGTGTTTTCATAGGAAGAAAGAAATATGCTTGTGCATATGATATGAATGAGATCTAAGTAAGGTATGCTAATGAAAATAAAACATTATGTGCACATTCCAAGTATAACTTATGAATGAGATGCTAAGTAAGATATGATTATAAAAAAGAAAGCCTTATGAGCATATTTCTGCATACCCTATGAATGAGGTTTGATTGAGACTTGAAAATTATGTGTGCCTTATGTATATCATATGAATGAAATGCCATGAAAAGTATGATTATGAAAAGAGATAACTTTATATGTACATCATATGAATGAGTTTTCATGTATAGTTTAAATGAAATGCTAAAAGGTTATGTTATGAAAAATCCCTATGCTTAGCCCTCGATGCTTGCTTACATGCTCAACTGCTTGTCAGCTAAGTAACTTAGTCATTCATGGACCTAGAAATATGTTTAAGCGGTTAAAATGAAGTTTATGTTTAGTGATCCTTCCATAAGGGTTTTATGAATGCCTAATATGACAGTAAAGTATGAATACGTGATTTGTGACTATTATAGATATTACTGCCTACAATGGTTTTGGTTTTAAGGGGGTCGAGGGACACTCACTGAGCGTATGGTTGCTCATTCTCCCTACTCTTTCCTCTTTTTCCCCAGGTTTTCTTTATGAAAGGAAGAAGTTGAGTCAGTTATGCCAAGATGGAATCTATTCTTGCTTGCAAGGTGTCGTGTGTGCCCATTTGAAGGGATCTTACGTGTTTAATGAAGTCATGTAATATATTCTTCATTTGTAAACGTATGTAAACCAAGTATTGTAGTTCATGCAATGCATATGGTACGAAGGTCGCTCTGTATGGCCGTATGACCAACCATCTAATTAGTTGGATGTCTTCTTGTCTAAAGTTAGTTATGTTTTGGGATGTTAACCCCAATACTCCGGTTGTATGAACCGTTGAGTTGTATCTTTCATTTATTCTTTATTAATGAACTATTCTATTTGGTGTACTCTGAGCGAGTGGCTCGTTGAGTTATGAACTCCGGCGTGTAGCCGTTGAGCTTTTTTAAAATGTTTTACGCTTTCGTTAATTTACAGGGGTTTATTGTAAGGCTTCTAGCCTGAAAACGGTCAATTTTTAGGGAAAACTCTGCCCGTTTCGCCCCAAAATTTTACGTAAGAGGTTAAGAAAACGTAATGCTCCCGGCCGTAGGGGCTGGAGGTGTTACATCGATGGTATCAGAGCATTGTTCTATGACTACAGGCTGCGACCTGAGTCTTGCCTCTCATTTAGTTGCCTAAAAACGCGTTCACAATGATGTGATACATGCCTGCCTTGTGTGCAAATGCGAGTTTTATGGGAATGTTAGTGCATTTACCTAGTTAGGTGCGGCTTGAGTGAGTTGAATGGTTGGATGAAAGAACCATTTGCTAAGGTATAGGCCGAGTGGCTCATATTTTCGTGGATGAGTTAAGTCTTAGCTCAATCGAATGTTTAAAGAACATATGATTTGAATTCGAATGATTGAAAAAGCCTTAACTCTAAGCCTATCTTTTCCCCTGAAGTACGATTTGCTCCTCGGGTCCCATAATGGATGAACAGACGCACTGAATTGTTGGTAGATGATGAGCTAGAAGCAGTTAAGCCATTCTCCTTTCGAAACATAGAGACCTTGAAAGTTGAGATCCTTCCTAAATAATGAGTTAAGGTTTTTCTTTTACATAAAAGACCTTTCTAATTCCATAGTTAGGCTTTACTGTTACGTCTGAAGGCTTGCATTTGCTTTACAATGGTGTTCGTGCCTTGTTCTATGAGCATAAGCTTCTATGTGTAACTAGATGTATTGAAGACTTACTTGTCAAGATGCATTCGCTGCTTGATGTGTCCATGACCAGTTATGTGTTTTATGAATAAGTTG
Source organism: Carnegiea gigantea (assembly GCA_029747015.1). Classification (NCBI taxonomy): domain Eukaryota; kingdom Viridiplantae; phylum Streptophyta; class Magnoliopsida; order Caryophyllales; family Cactaceae; genus Carnegiea; species Carnegiea gigantea. The sequence continues at coordinate 368,265 of JAKOGI010000587.1, read as the reverse complement.
TTGCACTTCTTGATGTTTGCTTAACTTAAGTTAGTTTATTATATGAGTTGGCCGTTCAGATAATTCATGGCATGGCATGACCCTTGACTCATTATTTGCATTCCATGACTTCTATAATTTCATGTTATAGCTAAGTAACTACATACGCTCGTGTTTGAAGCATGATGAGATGACCTTAGAAACCTGCATTCACACGTTCTTACCTTTGTATGATTGATCGGAGTAGCACAACGGAGGCATATAAGCCCATAAGCCATAGACCCAAGACTTATCCTTTTACTATAGGTTGCAACCTAGGGTTTGCATTTATATACGGTCATATAGGTACATTCTTACACGACAATGAATGAGTTTAAGTGTCTTCGAATATCAACGTGGCATACGTGTAGTGCGAAGCTCATAGGAGCTTATATAGTTACTTTGGACCTGTTATTGAATAGTCATTGATGTGTTTTATCAATGAATTGTTTAGTAAATACACTTCATGGTGTTTGCTTAGCTTGTGTTTGGTCAGGCGTGTGGCTGAATTAGCCGAACAATTTAACTTGTGTGATTTGTCAAACAGTATGATCTCTGAGCCATTGTTACACTCCACGAATTTTATTATCTTATGGTATAACTTGAGTCATTGTATATACATGTATTTAATGCATGATGTAATGACTATAAGAGGCTGCATTCGCATGTGTTCACCTTAATATATTTCACGTTTTAGGAGGGAAGCATGATAACGTATCCAAGGTCATATTTAAATTCTTTATTCTAAATTTGGTGTGTGAGTTGCATAAAATGACCATTAGCATGATTGATCCGAGTGTCATGGCATGATATGATCGTGCTATCTTGTACCATATGTTACGTGATAAACTTCATGGGGAGACCTTAGGGTGTATTTTATTTTATTAGCTGACTTACTTATTGCCATTAGTATCATGGGGTTGTTTTTGTTTTGATTTGCAGTATTGTCATGCTACTGTTCTGCATAGTAATAGTTTACGATCTTAGAGACCTACATTTGTGTGAATATGTGATTGTCCATCTAGTTCACGTGACACGATAATGTGCTAGGGGTGCCTGTGGTCGCATTGGAATCTATACATTACTTGATCGCCGAATTGTGAAATATGCATGATCTAGTGTGGGTTGGTTGTGTTGCGTTATATATTTGTGATATTCTTATAAGGGTGCAAAAATGGTGTAAATTCATGTCTATGACCATATTATCTTACTTGCATGTTCTCAGTAAGTAGAGATAATCAGTTCTCTATGAAGACCTTATGGTTGAACTTTCCATTAGCTAAGCTATTGTGATTATCTCATCTACTTATTACCCTTTCAACTACACACTCTGGGCTGATATCTTTTGTTTAGTTTATTGTAGTTCTAACATGAGACATAAGCTTAGGAGCCCTTGAGTAATTCCTCTACTAACTCCCACGTTGCTTGCTGTATCATGCCCTGTAACTCACATGCTTGAGAAACTGTTTTGAAAATATATGCATGCAAATTAAGCACTTAGAAGCCTTTCGTCCCCCATGAAAACTACTAGTCCCGGTGGGTGATCTCTACCCGAAACAACGTGCTTACGAGTAACATACTGAACCCCCGCTGCCCATCAGCCTGCATTCTTAACATGCCATTTTTCTTGCTAGTTCTTTCTTGCTTACTAGTTGATAGCACCATGAATTACTCTCAGTAATGTATAGGTTAGATCCTTGTAACAGTGACTGATGTCACTTATAAATATAGTCTTTCAGATGCTGAGTTATCTTATGTCCTTGCTACCTTGCTGACCTTGCTACTTTGCTATGATACGGAATCCTTGGTTGACTGACTTGATTTTGAAATAATTCGATTTCTTCATGTTTCAGGATGAACTTAGTTAAGTTGAATGCCTTGATATGACCTTGAATTATTATGTTTAAGTTACCATACGTGAAAATCCTTTAAATGTCCGCTCGTGTTGATGCGTAAGTGTAGAGTAGTCATTGCGATTCTAGTATTGCTTAGATAAAAATTTTAAAGATGATGTTCACTTAAAATAAGTTTGATATGGTTATCCATGCCAACTCATTTGCCCCTCTTCTATTTGATTTGCCCTCAGTGCCTAAATAAAGTGAGTAGACGCTTGAAGAGGACTGCTGAGGAGGAGACTGGATACCATAAGCCATTTTCTTTCGATTTAAAAGGAGTAGTGATTGCAAAATAAAACCTTTTAGAAACCTACCGCGTAGATCCTAGTTGTGTACGTGCATTCTAGGAATAACCGAACTTAGGTTTAGAATTTTGATGATGAAATTCTTTTAAGTGGGAAAGAGTGTAGGACCTGCCTCTTTTATTATTATTATTTTTTTAGTTAACGTGGCTGTTTTACCTTTTACCTTATGAAATCATATTTTTATTAACTATGCGAGTTAAATTATTACTAATGCGCTTATGTGAGCGATAATTTTATTAAAAAGAATTATTATTGCTATTATTGATTTTAAAGTTAATTCGGGCTATTTGTGCCCTTAAATTACATCGATAGTTTAATTTAGCCGTTATTTGATTTAATTAGTCGTTTCCCGAATGCGCTTAGGTTGTTTACCTTAGAATTGGTTTCGAGGTTTAACAAATCGAACCTGGACGTATTTGGTAACAAATGATCGATGAGCGATTGTATTAACGATTGGGTTTAGAATAAGAGGTACGAGATTGGACTGGCGATTTTAGTTGACTCAGCTCTTAAACCCAAATGAAACCCAAAACAACAACAACAAAAAAAAAGAGACGCAAATAAGGGGCTGAAGCCCCATACTTTTCATAGCACGAAACGCAAGAGGGGGGGTTTGGTTCTGGCTCCTCGTCGACCCCCTCCCCAGCAACCACCAAACGAGAGAGAGAGAGAGAGAGTGAGGAAGGAGAGGCAAGGCGGTGACGGTGGCAATGCCACCTTAATTCGCACCCCGTCGACCCGTCGACTCCCCAGCTACAACCACCGCAACAAGCAGGGAGAGAGAAAGAGAGATCGAAAGGTCGAGGGGGACAGGGAGTCGCGGCCACAGTGTCGGTGGCGACGAGACGCCGGCAAGGTGCCATCGGTGGTTTGGCAACCACCAAGAGCCATGCGAGGCAAGGATTTGAAAGCTAGGGTTTGGTAAGTGGCTTAGATGTGTAACCGGTACTCAATTGGTACTCACTGAATTGGCGCTTAGGCTGAACTTGAAGATATATGCGGTTTAGGGGCCTAGTTGAGCAGTCAACGAGCAAGGGTCGAGAATTGGGGCCTTCCAACACCCGAAGTCGAGCCCAAAGCCCTTAGAACGGGTCCTTAGCTTGGAGCTCAGGTGGGTGTTTCTCACCTCGTAAGTAATAGTAGATTCGAAAACCTTTTAGCCTAAACAATGATGCATGCCAGCTTAGGTTTAGTTCATTCATGAAATATGTAATGAGAAACTATGCATGTTAAGTTAGATGGAATACATGCCTGAAAACTTAGCTCGAAATGAGTTATGTATGTTTAGATTCAATTCAAGTGAATTCAGTTATTACATGCCTGAAAATATAGTTCGAAATGAGTTATGCATGTTTAGGTTCGATTCAAGTGAATTCAGTTCATGCATGCCTGAAGGGTTGACTTGAATAGTAACTTCGATATGATAAATGAATGCCTAGAATCGTATTATGCTTAAATGACTTAAATAAGTTTGAATAGTAACTTCGATATAATAAATGAATGCCCAGAATTGTAATCTGCTTAAATGACCTAATTAAGTTCAAATAGTAAAATCGATATGATAAATGAATGCCTAGAATCATATTGCACTTAAATGACTTACATAGGTTCGAATAGTAACTTCGATATAATAATCAAATACCTTGATTCATATTATGCTCAGTTGGTTTAATTAGGCTTGAATAGTAACTTTGATATGATGAACGGAACCCTTGATTCGATGTTTGCCTAATTGGTTAATGTATGCCTGGTTAGTAATTTCGATATAATGAACGAACGCCTTGATTCATATGAGGCTTAGTTGGCTTAATTAGGCCTGAATAGTAACTTCGATACAATAAACGAAACCCTTGAATCGATGTTGCTTAACTAGTTATTTTATGCCTCAATAGTAATTTAAAATAACATGGGTATGACATACTTAATTCCTAAACGTAAGTCATGAATGTAATCGAGTTTCATGCCTTGTTAGTTTAATACGGTTCATTAAGTGCCTGCTTCAAGTTGATGCGATATAGATATATATGTGTATGTGTTTATATATGCTATAATGCACCGCTGGATGGTGCTGCTTGCCCAGGTAAGTGCATAAACCTTATTGCATGTCTCTTTATAAGCTTGCATGATAATATGCATTATTTGGTTGTTAAGATGGAGGACTTTCTTTTTCGGACTGTTTCTATTGTTGGTTGTTGAATTTTGATAGTGTCCAAGTTTCAAAATTCATTTGTACTTGCCTGAACTCTCAGGTTGGATTCAATTCTTAGTGGGACCAATTAATTTGGGTGGCTTTCACAATGAGGTGAGTTCGGTTTTCCTTATCTTGGTCTCACATCACTGTTTTATATCATTTGTTACCTAGAATTGAATTACATGTATGACGGTTTGATGTAGCAAGCCAAATTGAAAGTGCTAATTGCTAATGGAAATTTAAGATTTGGTTTAGAATCATGTAATTTGTTGTTAATTTGTTTTTGCTGTTATAAGTATGTTTATGTCCGGAACGCTATATTGCTGGTTTGTACCTCATCCAGCTTAACTACACCTCCTCTTTGATTAATGTTATTGCTAGCAACACTTTGCTAATGCCTTTTGACTGTTATATATTGCAACTCCCCTGGGCTTGTCATGCTCCTAACACGTCGTCTCTTAGTATTGCTCGGTTTATATCAGGTTGAAGAAAAGGTGTAACTATATTGTTCCTACCCGCTGTCAGTCTTGCGTGACTCTTTAAATTTGGTTCCTGATCTTGATTTTACATGATTTCAAGGATTTAGGCGAACTTAAGTTGTGCGTTAAGTGTACTTGTGGTTGCATGTCAAATTTGATTTCAGTCATTCTAATGGAATTTAGTTTAATTTAATGTCTTCTGAATGATTTAGGAATGAGTCAATGAGATTGTTGACAATGGTTTAATTTTTGTTAAATTACGCGAGTTTGACCCAGTTTGATTTACTGCATGTTGATTTTTTTGGTTGTCTTCCATCGCCTATGAGAAAGCAATCTTATGCTTCAGTCTAAGTTTAGCTTATTGGCCTCTGAATCTGTTTCTATTTGTCAGTATCCTAAACTACAGTGATAATGATGGTAACTCAGATATGATTAAAAGATACTCCTGCATAGTGCCACTATTTTGGTTCTCGGGTACTAATAATTGCATGATCCAAAAACCAGTACATATCAATTATTTTGGACTTGGCAAACGAATCATATCAATTATTTTAGATAGGTTGATGGAGTGTGGCACAGTTTCCCAGATAGGGTGATGGAGTGTGGCAAACAAGTTCAGTATGTCTATATTATTGGTGCCTTAGTTTATTATTCCTTAATTAACAATTTTGTCCAAAATAACAAACGTGGACCTAGACCCGAAGTTGATCTAGTGAAATTTGGCTATCTACATCATACACTTTGTCCAATTTTAGGCCTAAAATTGGACCCTATGAAAATATTTGCTAAGCATTGAATGTCTTCAGTTTTATTTTTCTTCCTTATAATATACATCACCCTAATAGGATAATTCCTTTTCCGTGCTTTGCTTGATTTTATTTGCGTTTCACTAATCAAAAAAACATATGGTGGAATTTATCTTGAGCCTCAACTTGTAGAGCAATAGAGATGTCTCTAATGTTATGCGATTCCTTTTTCCATGCTTCGCTCGATTTTGTTTGCGTTTCACTAATGTTATGTATTCCATTTTGATTCATGTTAACGGAGGATTATTCATAAATACGGACATGTCACGTTGGAGATTTCAGGAACATATTTGGCGTAGTTGTCATGATAATGTAACAGGTTTAAATTCTTTCTTATTGCTAGTCAAATGCCAATATTTCTTTTGCCAAGTTGTAATTTACTTGACATTAGTTATTAAGTAATCTTAAATAGATCAATTAGGATTAGCTGAATATCAAAGGGAACAATCGCGTTAACGGAAGCAACAGAGCCGTAGGAGAAAGCGAGCTGAAAAAGGTGAAAGTTCTATAATAGGAGCTAGGCATTCTCCAGTATCTCAAGGTATGTTTTCCTGCCCTTTAAAACTTAATTTCTCAAACTAATTATGACTAAGCTAAGAAATACTAATATTATGAACTACTCCGTATATCATTGTAGGTAGTTATAGGCATATTCCACAAAGAGCATTTATACTTCCTCCAGCAATTGTGTGTGATAAATGTTATGCAAAAAAGTTTGAAAATGAACCAAATGGATTCTGTTGTGCAAATGGTGAGGTCAAAATAGTTATTAATCTCCTCTAGAATTACTCAGCCTATTTACATCTAATGATCCATTGTCTATCCAATTCAAAACATATGCTTGTCTTTATAATAACATTTGCATTTAGTTCGATGGGCATACACAATGATAAATCATTGGCTAAAAACACCAATGGTGTTCATACTTTCAGAGTGCAAGGCCAAATTTATCATTTCATAGATGACTTACTTCCAGGAGATGACGGGCCAATATATTTGCAGCTATATTTCTATGATACTGAGCATGAAATTGAAAATAGAGCAAGATTTTTCTCTAGTTTACATATTGATATAATATCTATTTTAATTAATATTGTAGCATCTAATCCATATGCAAATTTCTTCTGTTCACTATGTGAGCTTGATATCAACAAGGAACGCCAAATTATATTGAAACGTGACGCTGGTCTTGATCAACGAGTTTTTAACACTCCACCTACATCTCAAGTGGTTGCAATTTGGTTGGATGAAAATGCATCAAGAAGCAGACATAAAGTTGTCTTCGGGAAATCTGAAAAAAGTCATAAAATGCGAAATGATTATGGATGTTATGAGCCATTACAATATCCATTGTTATTTTCTTATGGAGAAAGTGGATGGCACAAAGGCATTAAAAGAAGCTCTAAAAGACATCATGAGATTAATAATATGACATTTCCAATCAACAATGTTATGAAGAAGATAATGGTTTGTTTTAAAGAAAATGAAAAAACCTACAATTCCATAACTATAATATATTTACTTATGATAAATTAATTTTGTTGAAACTTGGAATGTTTTGCAGTTACAACAAGAAACATGGAAAGGAAGCAAGGGAAGGAAGTTTCTTGCAGGGAATATTATTGCTACTTATTGCAAATAGGACAAAAGGAAAGTAATGTGTTTCTCAGAGCTGAACGTTTATTACAACAATTCATTGTTGATATGTATGTGAAAATTGAAAGCATACGTTTGGATTTTTTAAGAAAAAATCAAGATGTTATTTGAGTTGATTTATATAAAGGGATACTTGATAGTTTGCGTATAGGTGAAGACCAGGGATCTAATATTTGAGATCCTATAATACTACCTCCTTCTTTTATTGGAGGTCCTCGAGATATGCATCGTAGATATTTGGATGCTATGACATTAGTTCAAAAGTATGGGAAATCAAACATTTTTCTTACAATGACTTGCAACCTTGCTTGGCCAGAAATACTACAAGAATTATTACCAGGAGAAAAAGCTCAGGATAGACCTGGTTTAGTGTTATGGAATATAATGCGTAATATATGTATATCTTGAGGATAATATTGTGTATATATCTTAAGATAATATTTTTATCTTTACCTTAGACACTAAGCTAGGGTTAGAAGGAAAGCTAGAGTTAAGTATGTGCATATATTGGTTGTATTTGGCTGCTGCATAATAGACAAGCACAATTCTCTTCCCTGTTTGCTGTGTATTTGACATGGTATCAGAGCAATCCACAAAAACCTGAACCAAGCTCCTGCCGTGATCAATGGGGAAGGACGAGACACCAAAAGAATTTGTAATTACCAACCAATCTCCCTACTATCTCCACCCATCTGACGAACCCGGGGCGATTATAACAACTATCAAATTTGATGGCAAAAACTATGATTTATGGGAGAAAGCTGTCAAAACCGGCCTAGAATCCAAAAATAAACTGGGATTCATAGATGGAAGTATATAGAAACCCACGGTGGAAAAGGATGAATATTCAGCTGAATTGAGCGCGTGGGAGATGGTAAACTCTATGGTGATCTCATGGATACTGAATGTACTCGACCCAAAACTGCATGCTAGTGTCGCGTATGTTGATTCAGCCCATAAGATGTGGGAGAACATCCATAAACAATATTCGGCTCCGAATGCACCTCGCATTCACCAACTCAAGGCAGAGATAGCATCTTCGAAGCAAGATAATATGGATGTGGTTGATTTTTTCTCAAAACTTATGGGCTTGTGGAATGAATTAGATAATTACGTGCAGTATCCAAAGTGCACCTATAAGGCAGCTGAGGAGGTCATGAAGTTGACAGAAGATGACAGAGCCCATCAGTTTTTGATGGGGCTCGACGATGACCTCTATTCAACAGTCAGGAGCCAAATTTTGGCGATGGATCTATTGCCTTCATTGGACCGGATGTTTAATATGGTACAACAAGAAGAATCCCACAAAAGGATGATGAGTCGACAAGAAGTAAGGCCTGACCAAGTTGTCTTTGCCGCCATATCCCAGTCCTGAAATTCGCAACAACAAGAACGAGTTTCTTACAAGCATTGTGGCAAATTCGGGCATGATGAATCGAACTGTTTCGAGCTCATTGGATATCCGGCAAACTAAGGTAATCATGGTGGCGGCAGAGGATGCGGAAGAGGCCGAGGTGGAAGAGGAGCACGCAGCGGAGCAGACAGGGGTCGTGGGTGTGAAACGGCATTCGGAGCTCAGATAGAAGGAGAACTGATTTCTGGTACTGATTTTGCAGGCCCAAATTCACAGCCAGGTCTAAAAATCACACTTCTTGGCCTAGTTCACAGCCCACCATTCCTAGGCTGACCGCAGAACAGGTACACCGTCTGACGAGTCTTATCGAGACTCCTAAACTAGGATACGAGAAGCTTTCAGGTATAAGCAACTGGATTTTGGATAGCGGAGCATCATGTCACATGACGGGTAATTTAGCCCAATTAAGCAATGTGGAAGACACGAGGCTCATACCAATTCGGTTACCCAATGGTGGCTATAGTATGGCCACCAAACGTGGCTCAGTTCAATTGAGTTCAAAATTAACTTTACATGATGTGCTCTTTGTTCCAGACTTGGACTGTAGTTTGATTTCTATTGCGCAATTAATAGAGGAATTATTTTGCACAGTAACATTTACAAAAAAGCTTTGTGTGATACATGACCATACTACGAAGAGCCTGATTGGACTGGGTGAGCAGCGAAGAGGGGTGTATCTACTCAAAGAGGCTTCTTTACCAGATGTTCAAGCTAATAAAGTAACACATATAGATCTTTGGCATTACAGACTAGGGCATCCGTCCAGTCAAGTTATGAAGCAACTCTCTATTATCTTTGGTAAAAAGATTAGTGGTAAAAGTGATTTCTGTGATGTGTGCTATCGTGCTAAACAAACACGCTTACCTTTTCCTAATAGTGAGAATAAAGCTTTGAACTGTTTTGATTTGACTCACTGTGACATTTGGGGTGCATATCATGTTGAAGCTTTCTGTGGTGCTTGTTACTTTCTGTCTATAATTGATGATGCAAGTAGGGGTGTTTGGGTGTATTTGATGGAAGACAAAAGTGAGGCCTCCCGATTAGTGATGAATTTTTGTATGATGACCAAAACTCAATTCAATGCTAGTGTGAAAATGATAAGGAGTGATAATGGAAGCGAATTTACATCTGGGCCACTGAAGAAATTTTATGAGGAGCAAGGGATCATACACCAGACTAGCTGTACCGACACACCCCAATGGAATGGTAGAGTTGAGAGAAAAAATCGTCACTTATTAAATGTGGCTAGGGCTCTAAGCTTTCAAGACAACTAACCCATTGAGTTTTGGGGGGAGTGTGTACTGACTGCAGCCTATCTAATAAATAGAACTCCTACGCCAATCCTTAAATAAAACCCCTTATGACATATTGTTTAAGGAATCACCATCCTTTGATCGTATCAAAGTTTTTAGATGCTTGTGTTATGCACATCACAATCAGAAGAAGAAAGATACATTCGATTCTCGTAGTCGGTGATGTATTTTTGTAGGATACCCTTGCGCTAAAAAGGACTGGAAGGTTTATAACTTAAAAACCGGTGAGATTTTTATTAGTCAGGATATACTATTTCATGAAGATCAATTCCCTTTTCATGCAAAGACCGAAGAAAGAGAACCACAGCTATCTTCTGATGGGGTTATAGGTAATGGAGGTAGAATATTTCATGAAGGAAGGGATGGTGAATGGTTTTGTGATTTTGATGGGCTTGGTGCACAATCACAACGCACTGTAGCACCTGATGACAGCCCGCCAGGGGAAGGTAGGCCTGTGTTGAGACAAAACGAGACAAGCCCAGAATTGACCCCAGGCCGGGAGCAACGGGACTGTCAGGGTGGATCGTAGCTAGAACTGGGCTAGGACGCACAACATGGCCCAACAGCCCAAATCACATAGCCCGAAGACAGGGGGAGCGAAGACCGATTGGGAGAACATGAGATGGGCCACGGGTGTCGAGAAAGGAAAAGGCCTAGTCATTTAGAGGACTATGTGTGTTACTTCGCAAACTCTCATAACCCCTCTTCCACTTGCTCGTTCTAAAAGGTCTCCTCAGGTGAACCTTATCCCTTAGCTCATTATGTTATTTATGACAATTTTCTAATGTGCATAAGAACTATCTTGCTGGTATTACTAAAATTATGGAGCCCAGATATTTTCATCAAGCCGTAACCAATCCCAAATGGAGAGAAGCTATGGCAAACGAAATAGAAGCTTTGGAGCTGAACCAGACTTGGATGATTGAGGACTTACCGTAAGGAAAGAAACTCATAAATTGCAAATGGGTAAACAAAGTGAAATACAAATCTGATGGATCGATTGAGAAATATAAGGCTCGACTTGTGATAAGAGATGATGAGCAGATCGAAGGGTTTGACTAACATGAAACCTTTGCACCAGTCGCAAAGATGGTGAGCGTGCGATGTTTTCTTTCGGTGGCAACCATTAAAGGATGGGAATTACATCAAATGGATGTGCATAATGCATTCTTACATGGGGATCTTAAAGAAGAAGTTTTTATAAAAATGTCGCCTGGTTTTAGGTCTTCTGACCCTCGTAAAGTATATAGACTTCGCAAATCTCTTTATGGGCTGCGCCTAGCTCCACGACAATGGTTTTCCAAGTTGTCTTCTAAACTGCTTGAGTATGGATTTATTCAGTCATATGTTGATTATTCTTTGTTTACCTATCATAAAGAAGGTAAGTACATGGCGCTATTATTCTATGTGGATGACTTGGTACTAACCGGTAATGATCCTCAGACTTGTCTACAATTCAAAGAATATCTGAGTCAATGCTTTTATATTAAGGATTTAGGCGTCTTGAAGTATTTTCTGGGAATCGAAGTTGCTCGCAGTCCCTAGGGGTGGCAAAATGCAAGAATTCTGACAACGACGACAAAATAGGCTTTGTTATTTAGCATTAGAATTACTTAATTGTCCTTCAAAACTTCTAGATTGTTTTACAAATTTCTCTATGGTGTTAGTTCTAGTAGTTCTTCTTCATCGATATCTTGTGTTATTTGAGTATCGTTAATGTTCATATTTGGTTGCATTCAGATTGTGTATTCAAAAGTTACTTCTAGGCGAGCAATATTATCTTTTAATAAGTTTATAGTTATGGAATGAACTCGTTCAGGTATGGTTGATAAATAGTTTAATCTATTTTTATAGTGGTTTAACAAGTTTTGTCCAATAATTCTAGGAGTTAAATCAAAAGATCTTAAAAAGTCCCATGCTATTTCTTGGGTATAGTATTTTAGTTATGGTAAATTAAAGGTTTGTCCTGCTAAATAGTTACCTTTTCTATCTATCTTAGAATTAGATTGTAATTTGCTTTTAAATAAATCCATTGTTTAAGCGTGAAACTATAGTTTTAATTACTTTGTTCAAGGTCTAGGCTCTGATACCATTTTAATGGGAGGTCGAGTGGTTTTTATGGAAAAAGCCGTAAAACCATTTGTTGAATTAATTAGGTGATTCACACAAAGAGATGTTTATCAAATTGTAAAAATGGTACTCGGATACTAGATTATCAAATGAAACGTTAAACTTAATATCATATAATCCTATTAAAACAAAATTGAATTAAAGAAATTATACATTCAAGAGTTGAATCTGTCTTACTCCTTCATGCTGGTCTTACTCTATCCTGATGTGAGACTTACCTATTCGTTCAGACTTTCTCCTTCTCCTTGGTAGTACTTTCTTCTTTGATCAAAGTTATAATAACAAAATTGTAGACATAAAGTTTTGAGAAAAGATTTCTCTTTTATTTCATTGATAATTGTTCTCCTTTCCCTAAAGGGAGAAAATTAGAACATTTTAGAGAGATATTGTATAGAGGGAATTTTTTCTTATAGATGTCGATGTCTCCCTACTGAAATCAGCTACCTTATTTATAGGGGAAGGGGATGCGCTATGACATAAGTGCTTACATTATAGGGAATCTAAAAAGATAAGATTTCAGCTAAAAAGATAAGCTTTACAGCTAAAACTTCACTGTTCTTGATAAGGTTGTTTGATCTTCTTTGTCGTGTAGTGTCAGCAAAGATAGGAGTTGATAATGTTGTGATCGTTTGTGTCTCACATGGTTATAGGGTTAGGAAAATCGAATCTGCTTTTCTTCTTTGTCCTTTTCAACTTTGTAAAGTTTAGTGAACTTGTTGCGTACAGCTGTGCTGCCTGGAAATTTCTTGGGTTCTAGAGAATAGCTAAAGTTCAAGAGTTGTTCATCAACAGAAATATTTTCTGTTGTATGACTGGTAATAAGGATGAGATTGTCATTGTAGTATAGAGTTCTTGCTCCTTTGGTCATCAACCTTTCGCTCTGGCATTTGATAGCTAGGGCTCCAGTAGACCGTTTATAGTTGATCCAGGATATATCAAAGTTGGGAAGTTTGTAATGTTTGTTTTTCTCAGCTGCAACAAATTGTTTGGGATTGACATGAGAGATTTCAATTAGATGGATAGAGGAATGAATAGTATCTGCATCTTTTTCAGGAGAGATAGTAAAGATACAAAGGCAAATATATCCTTTGCTGAATTGCTTAATAGCATATTTAAAGTTGGCTGGGAAATTTTGTAGTTCAATGAGACTGAGGCTTGGGTAAAAATAATTTAAAGAACCATGAGTAAAGAGTTCAAAAATGATATGAGGGCTTGCTTTGTTGAATGCTAGAATTCTAGGGAAAAGAGAATCCCTTGAGTTATAGTAGAGTTCAGATAGACCAGAGATCTTTTGGTAAGAAAGCACTATCGCTTCATAATAGTTCTTGTAAAAAGAGTCTGATAGATCAATAATTCGAATGCTAGTATTTTGAATAACTGGTCTTGACGCTAATACCTTAGCTTTTAGTTACCGCTTCTCTTTCTCTTCTTCAAAGAGGGGGTTAGGAGTGTTTCCCTGATTTGGTCGAAATGAGAGTTCAGAGAGTTTAGATTGGACTTTTGTCAAATCCATCTTTGAAGAGTTCAATTTGAGCTGTTCAATAGTTCGATGGAAATATGTTGTTAGTTCTCGAGCTTTTCCAAGATCAGCTCTGAGATCTATAACAATTTCTTCAATGACTTCAATTTTTTCATTAATAGCTTCACAGTATTCATTAACATTTATAAGAATGTCTTCAAGGTTCTGGATTAGCTGGGTGCTATCCATTTGTTCCATTGGAGCTTTGCCTTTGTCCGTTGAACTTATGTTCTCTTATTAAATGGTCTGCAATAAAGTTGTTCTTTCCTGCAACATGCTCATATACAGCATTAAACTAAGATAAAAATAGCTTGTTTTACGGAAGTGGTTGCTTCTTAATTATCTGTTAATACTTTAAATGGCTTAGGAAGCAAAAAGAATCTCCATTTAGTAATTCCTCTAATAATAGCTAAGAGCTCCTTTTCCATATTATTATAATTTTCTTCCTGTTTAGAAAAAGTTTCACTGTGATAACCACAAATTTCATTTAAATCTGTTTTCAAAACTGCTGTCCATATTTTGTCATATGCGTCTGTTTGAAGAATTAAGTTGTCTTCTGGTTCAGGGAGTCTAAGACTGAAAAGTTGTTGACCTTCTTCTTTTAGTTTCTTCACAATTTTAGTATATTTTTCTGTCCAACCAAGAGTATTGTTTTTCTGAGTAGACTTTGCAAATCTTTTTTCTTCTTTGCTAAGTCTGGTATATAAGAACTAGCACAGTTTAATAATCCTAAGAAACCTTGAATTTGCTTCTCTGTTCTCAGTTGGTCGGGATACTCCATGATTTTTCGAGAGATATGTGGTTGTAGGCTAATTCCATTTGTTCCAATTTCAAAGCCTAAAAATTCAATTTTTTCTTTCTTAATTACTGCTTTTTTCTCACTAAGGCAGATGCCTTCCTTAATTGCTGTCTCCAGAAAGGAGTTAAGATGATTTCGATGTTCTTCAAGAGTAGCTGAACTTATTAAAATATCATCTACATAAACAACAAGAAACCTGTTAAAGTGTTTAAACGCATTGTCCATTCGTCATTAAAAGATTCTTGGTGCATTCTTTAATCCAAAATGCATAACAATCCATTCATAAAAATCTTGAGGTGTACTAAAACCTGTATATTTGATACTTGTTTCTTCCATTTTAATCTGCCAAAAACTAGATTTTTAATCAAATTTTGAAAAGAATTTTCTGTTTTTTACAAGGTTAATTAATACTTCCTTGTTAGGTAGAAAATAGTTATCTGTTTTTGTAAATTGATTTAGTCTTTTATAGTTAATTACCATTGTAGCATTTCCTCTTTGTCGTTCTGCTTCGTTAATTACCATAAAGGCTGGTGAAGAATATGCTCCATTAGATGGTCTAATTAGTCATTTTTTAAGTAGTTCTTTTATTTGTATTGAAAATTCTTTGATATCTTCTTCAGAGTATAGCATTGGTTTTTCTTTGATATAAATTTGTTGTGTTAGTTCTATTTTAGCTCAAGGATGTTCAGATTTTCAAAATTGTAATGGATTTTCAGAACAAATTCTTTTCAGTTTTGCTAAAAGATCATCTTCCTTGATTATATTAACTGTAAAAATGGATTTTTGTGCTTGTATTTAAAGTGCGATTTGTTCATAACCATGTCCACTACGTTTTGCGCACACTCTGTAAGGGTGTTTGAGAGTGGGAATTTTCAAGGTGTGACCACATTTTATAGTTAAATAAACATTATAAGGAGTTTGCATAAACTTGGCAAATTATTTTAGGAAATCATTTCTTAATAGGATATCATAACCAGAGTTATACTGTAAAACCGTTGGTATGGTGAGGATTTTTTTTACCTAAAATGATAGAAATATTGTTCTAAACCAAATCTAAATAGGTAGGAATAAGATGAACAACGTTGATTCTAATTTTACGATCATTTGGGAGTCTGTCCCATTTTGGAAGGAGAAAGTCCTGAAAGAAAGTTACTTCGGATCCTGTGTCAATCAAAGCAGTGGTAGTAATGTCCAATTCTTTGACAGTTACATCTGTATATATGCGAATAGGTATTTCAAGTTGCTTGATAGTCGTTCAAGAATAATAGTAGTGTGTTGATTTACAAGAGTTACATGAGTAGGACCAATCTCATAGTTAGTATATTGGTCAAGGAAATTCATTCCTAAGAGTTTATGGCAAAATTTATTTTTGATTGAATGATCAATGTAGCAATTTTCTAATAGAGTAGAATTAGGAGTTTTGAACATGATTCTAGATGTCTGATTTAGAGTTGCTCTCTGACCATTGTAGGTAACAAAGTTATACTCTGATGCTGTCGAGACTGCTATGGGTAGAGGTATACAATGACTTTGTGATGCCCCTGTATCTATTAGAATTTTATTAGAGATCTATGTTTGTCCATTAAAATAGTCCAATTTTACTTTGTAAGTGCTAGCATGCTTAGTTGTTATTAATGGAGCTGTGATCCTGGGTATAGTTGCTGTAGTATAGCTTCGTGTTAAGATGGATTGATTAGCTACGCGTATTCCTTTTTCAATATAAGAAAGTCTAGGTGCTTGATAGCTGGTTGATGCTTCATCTTCTTCAACTAATTGAAAGTCTGTTAATGCAGGTATTTTGGCTTCTTGCATAGGAGGAGAGATAATAGTACTGATGGTTGAAAAGATCGGATCTACAGTTATTTTACCTGTTTGTTTTACATCTCTTATTGGAAAGTTAGTATTGGAAAAAATATATAAGCCTCTATAATAAAAGGATAATACATCATTTCTTGGTTGTAATCTAATGCCTGTTAAGAGTTTAGATTGCAAATTTAAAGTGTCTTCTATATTTTTGCTTTGCAGAGTTATCGAGTAATTCGGATAACATTCAAAAATTAATTTTTTGTAGATTAGATTACCTTGCAAAGTTCCCAGATGGCTATTCTGTATATTTCGAAATCTTTGATCATGTTAAGATAGAACGATAGGTGAATTAATTCCTTCTTTAAAGCAAGCATTAACTACGATTTGTATTCCTTGTAAATGGACATACTTAATGAGTTTTCTATGTTTGGTGGGAATTTCTACTAAAAATTTGTCAATTATCGCTTGAGTCATCAATCTTAATCGAATATTTCCGTGTAAATGTTGAATTTTAATTGGTTGTTCTGTAGTATAAAGTTTAAAATACCTTATTAATTTTCGAGTCAGGAAATCATCCAGTTTTTTCATAAAATTTCGAGGGTCCTTTAAAGATAAATCAGTTGCTATAATTTTTTTCATAAAATTTTTGGTTGAAGGTTATAATTCCAGGGTAATTTTCATTATTTTCTTGTTCTTGTTGTTGCACAATTTCTGTTTCTTCAGTATTCATCTTTTGTATCTGAATAACTTTCTGTTTCTGATGTACTTGTTTCAGTTTCTGAGCTAAGAGATTCATAACAGCCTGAAATTGCTTCATGTAAACTAGAGTTTATTGGATAAAGTTCATCTTGAATTTCTTCAAATTCTTCTGAGAAAAGTTTTACTACTTTTGCTTTTCTTTTGTTGCAATTAACAGATTTGTGTCCCATTTCTCCACAATTCCAACATTGACAAGCAGCAGGTTTTTTATTTCTTTTATAATATCTATTTTGTGGATTGAAGTTTTCTTGAGTTAAATATTCGTGTCGAAAATGTTTACTACTTTTTTGTGGTTTATTTACTGATTTTTCAGTCTTTGCTTTTTCAGTTTTTGTTCTCTTAGGAGTATACTTCTTCTTTTTAGAGAATTTCTTCTTTGGTGTTTTTCTATGAGTAATTTTCTTGGTATATTGTTTTGGAGTTCTTTTCCATTTAGGTCTGTAATTTGGATAGTTTTCACAGCCATATTGTCCTGGTTCTTTTACATCTTCACAGCAAAGAGTTATTTCTTTAATATATCTTCTTCTACTTTCTTTTAAACATAGTTCCATCATTTCTTTGTTTATTAGAGATTAAACTGCAGCTACTGATCTAAAAATTGTGGGATTCTTCGCGTAAACTTCAAACTTGTCTGAAAAGCATTTATTTCATGGATGAGGAAATTTATTTAATAATAGTTGAATATAGGGTTTTTGATTTTCTGTAGAATCATAAAGCTCGTAATAATATTTGTCAAATTCACAAAAGAAACTTTTATAGTTGCATAAGTTATAAATTCTTAAATTAGTTAATTTGTATAATGCTTTTTTTTCCCTTCTAGTCTGTTTAATTCTAGTTGTTTAATAAATTCATATTCTTGAAATTGTCCTATTAAATATTTTTCAAAGGTCTGCACACCATGTTCAATGGAAGTTTCAAGATTTCTTTTTACATCCACTTCTATTAAATTTCTTATAGCTAGAGATAATCCACTATACCAATTTGATACAATTCCTTGTAGAGAGTAGATTATTAAATCGTAGATAGTATTAACATCTCTGTCTTCTGCGGCATAAGTTGGTTCTTGCATTAAAGATAGTATTATAGAGTTTCTCCAAGTGTCTAAAGCTGCTCTTTTGTCAGTGACACAATCTATATTTAGAAAATATCCCCATGTAGGTACTGGTTCTAATAGTAAAGGATTTTTTTTGTTTAAATTCTTCATTGATAGTGTTCTTTCTTATTGGAGGTTTTCTCTTGTTTTGAAAGTTAGCTGTATGTTTATTCTTATGGATTGAATAGTTCTAAAAAAATTAGAAGGTTCTCCAGCTTCATAATTATTTGGATTATTACTTCCTA
Source organism: Carnegiea gigantea (assembly GCA_029747015.1). Classification (NCBI taxonomy): domain Eukaryota; kingdom Viridiplantae; phylum Streptophyta; class Magnoliopsida; order Caryophyllales; family Cactaceae; genus Carnegiea; species Carnegiea gigantea. The sequence continues at coordinate 349,837 of JAKOGI010000587.1, read as the reverse complement.
TACTTCCTGTGGGTGTTCCTGATTGCATATTCACTTGTTTTACTAGTTCAGTTAATTGTAAATTTTCAAAGTCATTTAAAAGGTCTTCTATAGCTTTATTATATTCACTCGTTATTGGCTACTTTCTGCTTCTTCTTGTTTTTCTTTGGCTTTTAGTAATCTTCTTTCTTCAATAGTTTTTTGAATAGCTTCTTCCTGTTCTTTTAAAATGTTATTCTGATAGCGTTCAATATATTTAGCATCGTCACTATTGGGATTGACTTTGTCGGGAAGTTTAATTTCTATAGGAGTATATTCTCCTTTTTGTTTGGGTTTTAGCATTCCTTCAAAAATTAAATTTATAAGTTGCATCTGCATTACTAATTATTTAATAGAGTTATTTATTTCTCTAATTTCTTCTTTTACAGCTTTTAGTTCGTTTTCTAGTTGTGGAAAGCTCATTGTTTATTAATCTTCAACATTAAACCAAAATTCTGTATCAAACCGATCTAAGTCGTTATCATCATTGTTGTATAAACTTTCACAAATTTCTAGATAAGTTCTTCTTTCTTCTTCATAAAATAAGAGATCTAGTCTATCTTCATTTAACCAAATTGTTTCTTTCGAGCTATTATTTTTTCTTAGTTGTTCAATTTTTTATATATAAAATTTTTCTTTTTGTAATATTTCTCTTTTCGAAAAAGTTTTATATAAGTTGAGAATAGATTCACAATTTCTTTGTGTCATTATTTTGAGTTTGGGCATTTCAGGTTTCTCCATTCTGGTAAAAATTTTACTCAATTAAATAGATTTTTATCAGTCGATTAATTATAATTATTATTTTTAATTCAAAAAACGAACAATTATTTTTTTGACATAAATATTTTAATAAGTGTAACATATCTGTGTCCCCATACATTCCTTCGTCAAGTTCTAGCACAAATTCCGTTTCATTTACTCTTAACATTTTGTGAAAAGGGGAGTTTTGTTCTTTAGTCCTCAAAGTTTGCCAAAATTGCTTGGCTAGTCCTTCCATACTTTGAGGACTAAATCCCTTTTTCACAAAATGTTAAGAGTTAATGAAATGGAATTTATACTAGAACTTGACGAATGAATGTATGAGGACACAGATATATTACAATTATTGAAATATTTATGCCAAAACAAAATTAATTGTTCATTTTTTGAATTAAAAATAATAAATATAATTTAACCGACTGATAAAAATCTATTTAATTGTGTAAAATTTTTAGCAGAATGGAGAAACGTGAAATGCCCAAACTCAAAATAATGACACAAAGAAATTGTGAATTTGTTCTCAACTTATATAAAACTTTTTCGAAAAGAGAAATATTACAAAAAGAAAAATTTTATATACAAAAAATTGAACAACTAAGAAAAAATAATAGCTCGAAAGAAACAATTTGGTTAAATAAAGATAGACTAGATCTCTTATTTTATGAAGAAGAAAGAAGAACTTATCTAGAAATTTGTGAAAGTTTATACAACAACGATGATAACAACTTAGATCAGTTTGATACAGAATTTTGGTTTAATGATGAAGATTAATAAATAATGAGTTTTCTACAACTAGAAAACGAACTAAAAGCTGTAAAAGAAGAAATTAGAGAAATAAATAACTTTATTAAACAATTAGTAATGCAGATGCAACTTATAAATTTAACTTTTGAATGAATGCTAAAACCCAAACAAAAAAGAAAATATACTCCTATAGAAATTAAACTTCCCGATAAAGTCAATCCCAATAGTAACGATGTTAAATATATTAAACGCTATCAGAATAACATTTTAAAAGAATAGGAAGAAGCTATTCCAAAAACTATTGAAGAAAGAAGATTACTAAAAGCCAAAGAAAAACAAGAAGAAGCATAAAGTAGCCAATAATGGGTGAATATAATAAAGCTATAGAAGACCTTTTAAATGACTTTGAAAATTTACAATTAACTAAACTAGTAAAACAAGCAAATATGCAATCAGGAACACCCATAGGAAGTGTAGGAAGTAACAATCCAAATAATTATGAAACTGGAGAACCTTCTAATCCTTTTAGAACTAATTCAATCCATAAGAATAAACGTACAGCTAACTTTCAGAATAAGAGAAAACCTCCAATAAGAAAAAACACTATCAATGAAGAATTTAAACAAAAAAAATCCTTTAGTATTAGAACCAGTACCTGCATGGGGATATTTTCTAAATATATATTGTGTCACTGACAAAAGAGTAGCTTTAGACACTTGGAGAAACTCTATAATACTATCTTTAATGCAAGAACCAACTTATGCCGTAGAAGACAGAGATGTTAATGCTATCTACAATTTAATAATCTACTCTCTACAAGGAATTGTATCAAATCGGTACGGTGGATTATCTCTAGCTCTAAGAAATTTGGTAGAAGTGGATGTAAAAAGAAATCTTGAAACTTCCATTAAACATGATGTGCGGACCTTTGAAAAATATTTAATAGGACAATTTCAAGAATATGAATTTATTAAACAACCAGAATTAAACAGACTAGAAGGGAAAAAAGAAGCGTTATACAAATTAACTAATTTAAGAATTTGTAACTTATGCAACTATAAAAGTTTCTTTTGTGAATTTGACAAATATTATTATGAGCTTTATGATTCTATAGAAAATCAAAAACCCTATATTCAACTATTATTAAATAAATTTCCTCATCCATGGAATAAATACTTTTCAGACAAGTTTGAAGTTTACACGAAAAATCCCATAATTTTTAGATCAGTAGCTGCAGTTTAATCTCTAATAAACAAAGAAATGATGGAACTATGTTTAAAAGAAAGTAGAAGAAGATATATTAAAGAAGCAACTCTTTGCTGTGAAGATGTGAAAGAACCAGGACAACATGGCTGTGAAAACTATCCAAATTACAGACCTAAACGGAAAAGAACTCCAAAACAATATACCAAGAAAACTACTCCTAGAAAAACACCAAAGAAGAAATTCTCTAAAAAGAAGAAGTATACTCCTAAGAGAACAAAAACTGAAAAAGCAAAGACTGAAAAATCAGTAAATAAACCACAAAAAAGTAGTAAATATTTTCGACTCAAAAATTTAACTTAAGAAAACTTCAGTCCGCAAAATAGATATTATAAAAGAAATTAAAAACCTACTGCTTGTCAATATTGGAATTGTGGAGAAATAGGACACAATTCTGTTGATTGCAACAAAAGAAAAGCAAATGTAGTAAAACTTTTCTCAGAAGAATTTGAAGAAATTCAAGATGAACTTTATCCAATAAACTTTACTTTACATGAAGCAATTTTAGGCTGTTATGAATCTATTAGCTCAGAAACTAAAACAAGTACATCAGAAACAAAAAGTTATTCAGATACAGAAGATGAATACTGAAGAAACAGAAATTGTGCAAGAACAAGAACAAGAAAATAATGAAAATTACCCTGGAATTATAACCTTCAACCAAAAACTTTATGAAAAAAATTATAGCAACTGATTTATCTTTAAAGGACCCTCGAAATTTTATGAAAAAACTGGATGATTTCCTAACTCGAAAATTAATAAGGTTGTAACACCCCTAGCTTTCCAATTCCTTATTTGCTACTGATTTAACCTGAATATCAACAGCAATTCCTAACGGGGTGTTACCACCGTGTCCCCTTCTTGGGAATACCAGGCTGGATATCATAACTGACATTTAACGCAAAGCCTTTACAAAACAAAACTTACCATACATGGTTCCAAAACTTAAACACGTAACTTAAACACCACAATTTAAGTCAACTATATTTTATTACAACTTCTAAAATTCTTTTCATACATGATCAGCATTCGAGTCTCGCTCTACTCTCATGTCCCCAGTCCCAAGTACAGCTAGATCACCTAAAAATAAAATATTTTATAACAGTGAGATAAACTTAATAACATTCACCCCTAACAGTTAGGCCTGGCAACGGGTCGGGTTTGGAGCAGGTGAGCCTCCACCCGCATCCATCCAGTTCACCCGATCCACCCGTCACCCGCTCATCCACTCACCCACATCCAATCCACCCGTCATCCGCGAATGAAACGAGTGATAAACGGGTGAAACGTGCTCCATCTCATTTCATTTGTTTATCGCTGAAATAAATTTCAAAAGCCTGGACAATTACATATTTACGTACAACACCAATGGGTCGAGAACGATATGCCTAATTCTTAAATACAATAATTGCCACACACAAATGATAAAGAAAACAACCATCAATTGTCTCTAATTTGGAGGAAAGGGAGAGGATTGTTCAAAGACTAAATTTTCTACAAACAAATAATTCGAGACAAAGAATGAATCAAGTGAATCAACTATTACACAATGTTTGGAGAGACAAAGGCACAAATCTTCAATTCTCTTCAACGAACTACCAAGTACCGCACATGTAGAGATCATCACCAACCAACGACTATCATTTAAAAAACAATTAGTTAGTAATCATAATTCTACTAAACATATTCAAATACTCAAAAAATATATGCTATCCAACTAGCGTTAAAAAAAAAAACAGGTTTAAAATTTTCAGCATCACAGAACTAAGAATAAGTCCCGGAGAACAATGTAAGAGAAGAATAAAAAGAGATAGAATATGAGAAATGCCCAAAAGGTACATCCTATAAGTACAAATACATGATGCCAGACAAACAGTAGTGAACAGATGGCCTTTCCATGAACATGATCAAAATTCTTAGTTTCATTGAGAAGGGCAAAGGAAACTCTTGTATTGACTGAATGTTCTTACACTTAATATATATATGTAGGGTTTTAAAAGGGCAAAGTGAATAGATGGCCTTTCTGGTTTGGGGAAGACAGAGAAGAAATTGTAGGGTTTTAATATATATATATATATATATATATATATATATATATATATATATATATATATATATATATAAACGGGTGGTGGGTCGGGTGACGGGTCAGGTGGACCATCACCCGTATCCGACCCGATCCGTCACCCGATTATCCATCACCCGTTTAATTCACCCGTTTAATTGGGTTTTCATCTGATTTTTCGGGTTGGGTGAAGCGGGTGTCCATCGGGTTCGGGTAAAATTGTCAGGCCTACCAATAGTCAAACACACATACAAATTCATTTTGAAAACATTTTAGGGGAAGGGGACAACAACACGTTTTCAAAGCACGTAAACCATTATCACCACCTTCCTTGATTATCATTTTCAGAATTACACTTTCATAGTTCCATTCACAATGCTTCAACTTCAGATAAGTCATGGGTGAGCGACCCCAGTGGGTCTCATGGCCTGCGCCCTAACATAGCGCAGCCGTTTAAATATTTCCTGACCTACCACTCCTCAGGCAGTTACCGCTTAACTTTCCTGGCCTACCACCATCATGGGTGATTATCGATAACCTAGCCCACGTCTCAGCCGAGCACGTGGCCGCTCACATGCATGCACTTATTACCCGGGGAAGGCTATGGCCTTCAACCAGTTCAAACAGATTTTACTCACCCTATTCAGTTCTTTTTAGTTAATGATCTTTTTCCTCTTTACTGGATGTCAACTTGACATGTTCAGTTCATTTGGATTTAAACACTTTTTCCCACAGAATTCGAAATACAAATACAGAACTCCAAACACAATCGCAGTAAGTTTCAACTTTTATCATATGGAAAAATTCCGACTTCCAGAACATAACATAGTATACAGTTTCCATCAGGTAATCACTTTTAAATTGTAAACCAGTGTTCATTCAGTTGAAAAGAAATGCCAAAGGTTCAATATAAGAACTCCAAACATTCAAGGTTTCAGCAATGCGGGGAAGAGGTTAGGGCATGACTGTTACCTGAACACCGTACAAATTTACGGGCTCGGTTACTTTCGTAGGAATTCACTACTCCGCACCTGGGCCCACATACAGCCTGTAGTGAGTTCACATTCAGTATAGGGCATCCTTGGGCCTCCCCCAAATTTTATAAAAAATTTTCTAGACTTTTGTTCAACCAAACCCTATCCTTGGTTAAGGTTCAGCTGGCTAGTTTCTGGGTTCAACTTCTAGAAGCTATAACTTTTGTTTCCGGCATCCAATTCTAATGTTCTTAGTCAATATGGAAACCTTAAAACGTCCTCTGTCTTTTCTATGTTTAGAGTTTGGCGCGGTTTTGCCCCAAATCCAGTCAAAGTGTTGTTTCTTTCAGCAATGTCAGTGACTATCTTTCCCAGGACAGTCCCGGAGAAATTTTACCAAAACTCGGGCTACGCTGCTCTAATGACCCAATTCCAAAGCAAAGTTATTTGGCACATCTAAAGGCTCCTAATTAGTAAATTTCACAATTTTGGCAATCAATACCAGCCTAGGGATATTTTTTTCCAAATTGAGGGTAAAACAGCCCAGACTTTGTCTCCCAGATTCTATCCAAATTTTTAGCCTAACTTCCCATCCTGATAACTTTTTGTCTCGACTTTCAAAAATCACGTTCTTGCCCAATCTAGAAGGATAATTTTGTCTAGTAAAACTTTCATGTTCAGCACTTCCACAAATTCGCAACATAGCTAAGTCTAAAAGTTCAAAAACCGCATCCTATACCTGCAGTCCCTAGTTCTGATAGTGCTCGGTATTTTGGCCATAACTCTTTCAATTTAACTCCGATTCATACAATTTAAAAACTAATTTTCACATCCTAATCTAACTATTGTAAAAATGTCATAATTTTTGGACAACCAGAATAATTATACCAAATTTTCAAATTAGAGCCAAAAATAGTGTCAGTCCTGACCAAATTATTCCCCCTTTTATGCGCGGTTTTTACTCGCTTCAGGTCACCAAAAATTCACCCGTACCTATTACACATCCTTAGACCCTTGCCCAGACCCAATCATGCCAAAATAACCCACCTTTATTGAGACTAAAAGAATAAAACCACATTAAAACATTGTTACGAGTACCTTTGATCAAAACCGGATCTAGATCAATGAAAATTCCTCCTTCGTTCAAATTCATCGCCGAAAGTGCTAAGAAAATAATGAAAATTATATCAAAATCTTCATTCACAATGGTCATAAAATCGTAAAAACAAAAGAGATTTAAAAGTGGGGGTTTTGGATGCATGGAGTGCATCAATCCATGCATCACTTGCCTTTCTCTTACCAACACAAGGGAGAGATGGCCGTGAGGTGGCGGCGCACTGGTGGTTGTGGCGGCAGTTGGCGGCGAGGGAGTGAGGGAGGAGAGAGAGAGAGTGCTAGAGAGAGATAGGGAGGCGTGAGGGTGAGAGTGGGAGGTTAGGGAGTTACGGTTTAGAATTAAAAAAGGGGGTTCACGTAAGGGGGGAAACTCAACTTTCAAATTTTTTTTTATACAATAATAATAGTGATCGTAATAATAATGGTAATAGTAACAGTAATAATGTTGATAATAATAAAAGTTGTATAGTAAAAAAAAATCAAGGAGGATGATTTTCAAGATTTAAAACCTTCCAAAACGTCGGAAATTGTGCACGAGAAAATAAATAAATAAATAAATTCCACAAGGACTCATTTGGCATTGACTTGGATTGACTTGGTTCTAGGTTGGTCCAACCTGGAAATAATTTTCCAAATTAATTTTTCGGGATTTTACATACTACCCCACTTAGAAAAGTTTCGTCCTCGAAACTTCGCTAAGTTACGTCACACTGTCATCCCAATTCATGAATTTCTAGGGTTTTACATACTACCCCACTTAAAAGGGTTTCGTCCCCGAAACTACTATGCACCTGGTTATGGAAATAGGTGGGGATATTTGTCTCGCATTTCTTGCTCCGGCTCCCAAGTGGCTTCTTACGTCTCATGGTTGGCCCATAGGACCTTTACTAGGGGCACTATCTTCCTATGGAGGTGCTTTTCCCATTGATCCAAGATCTGTATTGGCTGTTCCATATATGATAGGTCTTCCTGGAGTTGTATGGGTTCGGGTTCGATTACGTACGAGGGATCTGGAATGTACCTCCGCAATTGCAACACATGGAACACATTATGTATTCTCTGAAGCCCTGTCGGTAGCTCCAGTCGGTAAGCTACCTCCCTGATTCGCTGTATGACCGGATACGACCCGACGTACCTCGGGCTAAGCTTCCCTACCTTCCTAACCTCGCGACTCCCTTGGTTGGGAAAACGCGAAGAAATACCTGGTCTCCTACCTAGAACTCAAGGGGTCTATGCCTCCGATCCGCATAACTCTTCTGGCGGCTCTGGGCGGCTTTTATTCGTTCCTGGATCACTCTTACTTTGTCCGTGGTGGCTTGGATTAACTCCGGCCTGATGGTCAAGGCCTCATCGATCTCTTGCCAACAAAGCGGAGTCCTGTATTTTCTCCCATATAGCGCCTCGTACGGGGCCATGCCAATACTCGCGTGATAGCTGTTGTTGTAAGAAAACTCAATCAGTGCCAGTTGTTCGTCCCACGCGCTCTTAAAGTCCAACGTGCTAGCTCGCAGCATATCTTCCAAGGTTTGGATAGTACACTCGGTCTGCCCGTCGGTTACAGGGTGAAAGGTAGTACTAGAGCGTAACAATGTTCCGAACGCTTCCTACAGCTTCTGCCAAAATCCAGATTGGAACTGGGTATCCCGATCCGACACTATGGAGTTGGGTACCCCGTGTAGCCGTACTATCTCCTCTAGGTAGGCTCGAGCTAACTGATCCAGGGTCCATGTGTTCCTCATGGCGATAAAATGTGCCAACTTCGTGAGCCTATCTACTATAACCCAAATCGCATTGTGCTTCCTCTCGGTTATTGGCAACCCCATGACAAAATCCATGGACACAGAGTCCCATTTCCACTCAGGGACATCCAACAGCTATAAAAGTCCCGTCGGTCTTTGGTGTTCGATTTTCACTCGTTGTCAGGTCAGGCACTTTGCCATATACTCAACCACTTCTTGTTTCATGTTACTCCACTAAAACGTCTACAGCTGGAACACACACACGGTTATGAAATCGTATGGTCCCATCCTCGTGAATTACGAACCCAGGCGCTTTTCCCACCAATATCTCCCCTCTTATCCGCTCCAGTTGAGGGTCCGTGGTTTGGGCTAGTCGGATCTCCTCTATGAGAGTCGGTTATGCCTCTAGGGCATAAAGCATCGGTTTAGCCCCTGGTGTAATCACATTAAGTTCTAACCTTCTAAACTCTTGGCATAGCTCATCTAGGAGCACTATTAAGCAACTCAGCATTGGGTATGGCCTGCGACTTAATGCATCCACCACTACATTGGCCTTCCCAGGATGGTACTGAAAATGGACGTCATAGTTCTTTAGGAACTCTAGCCACCTTGTCTGTCTCAGATTCAGATCCTTTTGTAAGAAAAGATATTTCAGACTCTGGTGGTCGGTGAATACTTCACAACGAACCCCGTATAGGTAATGTCTCCAGATTTTGAGAGCGAACACGACCGCGGCTAACTCCAGGTCGTGAGTCGGGTAGTTTCGCTCATGTGCCTTTAACTGTCGCAAAACATACGCTATTACCCGTCCATCTTGCATTAACACACACCCCAACCCATTCCTAGAAGCATTACTATACACCACGAAGTCCTGCTCCGCAGTAGGTAGAGCCAGTATCGGTGCACTCGTAAGTCTCTTCTTAAGCTCTTGGAAGGCTTCTTCACATTTTTCCGTCCATTCATACTTGGTGACCTTTCTGGTCAGATTGGTAAGCAGGGTGGTGATTTTCGAAAAGTTTTGGACAAATCGACGGTAATATCCCGCCAAGCCCAAGAAACTTCATACTTCCATCGGGTTCTTAGGTCTAGGCCAATTTGTCACCGCCTCATTCTTTTGTGGGTCCATCGATACTCCCTCACTGGACACTACATGTCCTAGAAAAGCTACCTTCTCCAACCAAAACTCACATTTTGAGAACTTTCCATATAACTCATTCCTCCTTAATATATCCAGGGCTACCCGTAAGTGGTGGGTGTGCTCACCCAGGGTTCTCGAGTAAATCAGGATATCGTCAATGAAAACCACCACGAACTTATCCAAATAAGGCTTGAAGACCTTGTTCATCAGATCCATGAATGCCACTGGAGCGTTGATGAGGCCAAAGGGCATCACTGTGAACTCACAGTGACCGTATCGAGTACGAAATGCGGTTTTAGGTATGTCTTCATCTTTGATTCGGAGTTCATAGTACCTCGAACGGAGGTCTATTTTTAAAAAGGTTCCTGCAACTCGCAGTTGGTCGAATAAGTCGTCTATTCTGGGTAGGGGATAATGATTTTTCACTGTTATCTTATTCAACTCCCGATAGTCTATACACAATCTTAGCGTCCCATTCTTCTTCTTCACAAATAAGACTGGGGCTCCCCATGGAGATGTACTAGGTCGGATATAATGTTTCTCTAGAAGTTCCTCCAACTGTGCCTTCAATTCCTTGAGTTTAGCTGGCGCCATCCGATAAGGTGCCTTAGAAATAGGGGTGGCTCCGGGGGTCAAGTCGATGCAAAACTCCACCTCTCTAAGGGGTGGCATACCAAGGATTTCATCGGGAAACACATCTGGGAATTCCCTCGCTACTGAGATGTCGTCTAGGGAAGGTCCTGTATCCTCGGTTTTGACTACGTGACATAGGAACCCTTCGCATTTTTTGTCTAACATCTTATGAGCTCTCATTACTAACACCAATTTTATCCCCATCCTGCGCCTCTGGCCCCTATGCACTACTTTCTCCCCGTTAAGCCCTCTTAGGGTGATTTTTCGTTTGGAATAGTCTATCTGAGCCTGGTACTTAGCTAACCAGTCCATTCCCAAGATAATCCCAAAGTCTGTCAACTCAAACTTATATAGGTTCGCCGGAAATTCACATTCATACATTTTCACAGGGTAACCCTCGTATAACTCCTCGCATGATACAATTTTCCCATTAGGGAGCATTATAGTTAGTAGGGAGGATTTTTTGGCAAGGTCTAGTCCCAAGGCCTCAATTAGCTTAGCAGATATAAATGAGTGTGTGGCACCCGAATCAAATAAGACGTCCACAGGCTGAGTTAAGAATGAAAAAGTACCCATCACTACGTTCGGAGTATTCGCAGCTTCCTCTTTTCGCATCACATACACCCAGCCCACAGTGTTCCGGGGTGGTTGGTTGGAGGGTCGGGACTGAGCCGACTGGGGTGCCCAATTCTGCTGGTTGGGATAGGCCGTCTGCCCTCCCCTCCTTTGGTATAAAGATTGGGGCCACTGCCCCTGCCCTTGGTTATGCTTCTGTCCCTGACTCTGCCCTTGTCCTTGCCCGGGAGGGGGTGGAGGAAGTGGACAGTCTCGCACTTAGTGTTGATGGCTTCCACAGCGGAAGCATCTCTTCACTGTCCGACACTCTCTGGCGAAATGTCCCGGCTTCCCGCAAGCGTTGCAGGTCACCTTGGGCCGTGTGTTAGGATACTGGCCTCCTCGATTGAAACTGCTAGGGTGCTATCCCCCAGCGGGTCTACGGTTCTGCTCCTGTATCTGGAAGTTTCCTCGGTTGTCTCCCTTCCTCTTGGTACCCCTCTGTTCGTTGAAGTAGTGACTACGCTCCTTCATTGCTCTTTCAACGTTGACCGCGGTGTCGTATAGATCGACGTAGGAGGCATACTGCTGTACCGACAACCGTTCTTTGATAGTTGGGTTGAGCCTAACCTCAAACCTATTCATCTTCAGCCTCTCGTCAACTATGAAGGTTGGGGCGAACCGCGACAGCTCCATGAATTTGGAGGCGTACTCGAGGACGCTCATGCTCCCCTGCTGCAATTGCATGAACTCATTCTCCTTAGCCTTCTGGAGGGAGGTAGGGTAGAAATGGTCCTTGATCATCTCCTTAAAGTTACTCCACCCAAACCCAGGCTCGTGTTGTCTTTCCCGTACTGTAGCCCACCAAAGGTCGGCTTTGTCCTTTAGGTAGAATACCGCAAATCCTACCTTCCACTCCTCAAGGCACTGGAGTGCATCGAATAACTTCTCCATCCCCTAATCCAGTCTTGCGAAGGTTTTGGGGTCGGGGGTGCCATCGTAACTGGGTGGGTGATGACTTACAAACCGCTTGAACATATAAGAGTTATCCTCGTCCACCCTCTTCTCCTTAACCTCCATAAATCTTTGGATTTGTTCATTCTGGAGCCGCAGTTGCTCCCCTTGCTTCTGCAGCATCTCCAGCAGCAACAAGTTGGTAAGTTTGGCTCCCATGGGCGGGTTTGTTTCATCGATCTAGCTACGAGACTCGTTCCCATTCCGAGGACGTAGAGCCTCCAATCGTTCCCTTAGGGCCGCCATAGGGATGTCCTAGTTTGTAGGGACCCTCGTCTCAGGGTGGGGTCCAGTTCGGAACTCGCTATTGTGGTCGTTGCTTCCCACCATTCTGGTTGGGAAAATAATTCGAGTTTAGTTCCTTCCCTAATAGTTCACAACCTAGGTTCTACAGAATTGCAAACATACAGTACATGCCAGTGCATAATGCAACATTTAATAGGAGTTTGATCTCAATGTACTACCACGTTCAGGTGGTACAACCACCGCGTCACATGCTCAGATAGTTTACATCGGACAGGCATCACGTTCACACGGTTCACGATCATCACTATAATCATTGTATTGCATAGCATTTCAATCATGTAAGAGTTTCAGACCAACACTTTTTAACAGAGGATGTTGATATTCAAATAGTCTAGGGAGATTTTATTACATAGCATTTCAATAACATAAGAGTTCCATACTAACACTTTTCATTACACCTTAATGTACATCTTTAGTAGCCCCAGGGGCTCGATAAGAAACAGAGAAAATAACTACCAAAATTGTCCTTGCAAAGAAAAGAAAAAAAATTCTACTACCTACCTACCTCCAGCTTCTATTGGTCAGGGGCGTCCAATGGGCAAGTACCCCTACACATCCGGCCACACCTAACCCGATTCTAGTGGGTCATCCCAATCTCACGTTCGGCCCAATTCCATAAATAGTTTATCTTCTCCTCTAAGTCTCCCGAGTTACTGGATTGCTCATCTTGTGCAGGGTGGTTTCCTTCTTCATCTCCTTGATCTCCCTCTAAATCTTCACTGCTCATGAGTTGCCCCTCCCCGACCTTAGAATCTCCCTCAGGGTCTACTTCAGGATCTTCCTCGGGACCTTCCTCTATGGGTTCTTCCTCAGTGTCCTCATCCAGGGCTTCTTCTTCCTCAGATTCCTCTCTAGGTTCCTCAGTCATTAGTCCCTTTTTACTCTTAGTCTTCTCTTCCTCAATGTCCCCTTCAACAGGTGGTGGTGGGTTGGCATCCTCAGAGTCAGGGGTGGGGGGTTCATCATAAGGATCTACATCCATTAGGTGGTCCACTAGTTCATTCAAGTTGAAACCTATAAGCTGCCACTTGCATAGGCAACAGTCCCTAGCGACCATGAATGCTCTCTCCCCAGGGTGAAGTTTCTCAACTCTATAACGCCACAAGGGGTCCCCCCAAAGAGTTAAAAGGAAGAAGAGGGCCTGGTTATGGTCGAATCTTAAACAATCATCAGGAACCTCAGCTAGTCTCCCATGGATAAAAATTTTCACTCGCTCCAAGTGACTCTTCAAACTAACCCCGGGAATCTTCCCCAATCTCTGGTGGCGTCAAGGTCGTCCCATACACCCACAGTGGCGAGCCGCATTCATCCTAGACATTAATAGACCCAAATCAGATATATAAACACAAAGAAGTAACCATATACAAGCATACTCCCTTCCCGATCTTCTCTCATGCTCCGAGCAGTCCTTAAGTCTACCAGTTTTAGAGTTATTTATTAGTATTACTCCCTTTGTCTTTTAAGCAAGCCTTCAGGTCAGTCAACCTGGGCTCTGATACCACTTTGTAACACCCCCAGCTTTCCGATTCCTTATTTGCTCCTGATTTAACCTGAATATCAACAGCAACTCCTACCGGGGTGTTACCGCCGTATCCCCTTCTTGGAAATACCAGGATGGATATCATAATTGACATTTAATGCAAAGTCTTTACAAAACAAAACTTACCATACATGGTTTCAAAACTTAAACACGTAACTTAAACACCACAATTTAAGTCAACTATATTTTGTTACAACTTCTAAAATTCTTTTCAAAGGTGATCAGCATTCGAGTCTCGCTCTACTCTCATGTCCCCAATCCCAATTACAGCTAGATCACCTGAAAACAAAATATTTTATAACAGTGAGATAAACTCAGTAACATTCACCCCAACAGTCAAACACACATACAAATTCATTTTGAAAACATTTTAGGAGAAGGGGACAGCAACACATTTTCAAAGCACGCAAACCATTATCACCATGTTCCTTGATTATCATTTTCAGAATTACACTTCCATAGTTCCATTCATAATGTTTCAGTTTTAGATAAGTCTTGGGTGAGCGACCCCAGTGGGTCTCATGGCCTGCGCTCTAACATAGCGCAGCCGTTTAACTCTTTCCTGGCCTACCACTCCTCGGGCAATTACCGCTTAACTTTCCTGGCCTACCACCATCATGGGTGATTACCGATAACCTGACCCATGTCTCAACCAAGCACGTGGTCGCTCACATGCATGCACTTATTACCCGGGGAAGGCTATGGCCTTCAATCAGTTCAAACAGATTTTACTCACCCTATTCAGTTCTTTTCCATTAATGATCTTTTTCCTCTTTACTGGATGTCAACTTCACATGTTCAGTTCATTCGGATTTAAACACTTTTCCTCACAGAATTCGAAATACAAATACAGAACTCCAAACACAATCGCAGTAAGTTTCAACTTTTATCATATGGAAAATTTCCAACTTTCAGAACATAACACAGTATACAGTTCCCATCAGGTAATCACTTTCAAATTATAAACCAGTATTCATTCAGTTGAAAAGAAATGTCAAAGGTTTAATACAAGAACTCCAAACATTCAAGGTTTCAGCAACGCGGGGAAGAGGTTAGGGCATGACTGTTAACTGGATGCCGTACAAATTTACGAGCTCGGTTACTTCAGTAGAAGTTCACTGCTCCGCACCTGGGCCCACATATAGTCTGTAGTCAGTCTACATTCAGTATAGGGCATCTTTGGGCCTCCCCCAAATTTTATAAAAAATTTCCTAGACTTTTGTTCAACCAAACCCTATCCTTGGTTAAGGTTCGACTGGCCAGTTTCTGGGTCCAACTTCCAGAAGCTATAACTTTTGTTTGCGGCATCCAATTCTAGTATTCTTAGTCAATATGGAAACCTTAAAATGTCCTCTGTCTTTTCTATGTTTAGAGTTTGGCCTGATTCTACCCTAAACCTAGTCAAATGTTTGCTTCTTTTAGCAATGTCAGTGACGATCTTTCCTGGGATAGTCCCGGGGAAATTTTACCAAAACTCAGGCTACGCTACTCCAAATGACCCAATTCCAAAGCGAAATTATTTGGCACATCTAGAGGCTCCTACTCAGTAAATTTCACAATTTTGGCAATCAATACCAGCCTAGGGATATTTTTTTCCAAATTGAGGGTAAAACAGCCCAGACTTTGTCTCCCAGATTCTATCCAGATTTTTAGCCTAAATTTCCATCCCACTAACTTTTTCTTTTGACTTTCAAAAATCATGTTCTTGTCCAATCCAGAAGGATAATTTTGTCTACTAAAACTGTCATGTTTAGCACTTCCACAAATTCACAATGTAGTTAAGTCTAAAAATTCAAAAACCGCATCCTATACCTGCAGTCCCTAGTTCTAATAGTGCTCGGTATTTTGGCCATAACTCTTTGAATTTAACTCCGATTCATACAATTTAAAAACACACATAATTTTCACATCCTAATCTAGCCCCTATAAAATTTTCATAATTTTTGAATGACCATAATAATTATACCAAATTTTCAAATTTGAGCTAAAAATAGTGTTAGTCCTGACCAAATTATTCCCCCTTTTATGCACGGTTTTTACTCGCTTCGGGTCATCAAAAATTCACCTGTAACTGTTAGACATCCTTAGACCCTCGCCCAGACCCAAGTATGCCAAAATAACCCACCTTTATTGAGACTAAAAAACAAAACCACATTAAATCATTGTTACGAGTGCCTTTGATCAAAACCAAATCTAGATCAACGGAAATTCCTCCTTCGTTCAAATTCAAAGCCGAAAGTGCTAAGAAAATAATGAAAATTATATCAAAATCTTCATTCACAATGGTCATAAAATCATAAAAACAAAAGAGATTTAAAAGTTGTATAGTAAAAAAAAAATCGAGGAGGACGATTTTCAAGATTTAAAACCTTCCAAAACATCGAAAATTGTTCACGAGAAAAATAAATAAATAAATAAATTCCACAATGACTCATTTGGCATTGACTTGGATTGACTTGGTTCTAGGTTGCTCCAACCTGAAAATAATTTTTCAAATTAATTTTCTAGGATTTTACAAAGGTATTTTAAACTTTATACTATAAAATAACCAGTTAAAATTCAACATTTACACGAAAATATTCGATTAAGATTGATGACTCAAGAGATAATTGACAAATTTTTAGTAGAAATTCCCACCAAAGACAGAAAACTCATTAAGTATGTCCATTTACAAGGAATACAAATCATAAATAATGCTTGCTTTAAAGAAGGAATTAATTCACCTATCGTTCTATCTTTACATGATCAAAGATTTTGAAATATACAGAATAGCCATATGGGAACTTTGCAAGGTAATCTAATCTACAGAAAATTAATTTTTGAATGTTATCCGAATTACTCGGTAACTCTGCGAAGCACAAATATGGAAGATACTTTAAATTTGCAATTTAAACTCTTAACAGACATTGAATTATAGCTAGGAAATGATGCATTATCCTTTTATTACAGAGGCTTATACATTTTTTCCAATACTAACTTTCCAATAAGTGATGTAAAACAAACTGGTAAAATAACTGTAGATCCGATCTTTTCAACCATCAGTACTATTATCTCTCCTCCTATGCAAGAAGCCAAAATACCTGTATTAACAAACTTTCAATTAGTTGAAGAAAATGAAGTATCAACCAACTATCAAGCACCCAGACTTTCTTATACTGAAAAAGGAATACGCGTAGCTAATCAACCCATCTTAACACGAAGCTATAGTACAGCAACTATACCCAGGATTACACCTCCATTGATAACAACTAAGCATACTAGCACTTACAAAGTAAAATTGGACTATTTTAATGGACAAATATGGATCTCTAATAAAATCCTAATAGATACAGGAGCATCACAAAGTCATTGTATACCTCTACCCATAGCAGTCTCGACAGCATCAGAGTATAACTTTGTTACCTACAATGGTCAGAGAGCAACTCTAAATCAAACATCTAGAATCATGTTCAAAACTCCTAATTCTACTCTATTAGAATTTAATTGCTACATTGATCATTCAATCAAAAATGAATTTTACCATATACTCTTAGGAATGAATTTCCTTGACCAATATACTAACTATGAGATTGGTCTTACTCATATAACTCTTGTAAATCAACACACTACTATTATTCTTGAACGACTATGAAGCAACTTGAAATACCTATTCTTACATATATAAATGTAACTATTAAAGAATTGGACATTACTACCACTGCTTTGATTGACACACGATCCGAAGTAACTTTCTTTCAGGACTTTTTACTTCCAAAATAAGGCAGACTCTCAAATGATCGTAAATTTGGAATCAAAGGTGTTCATCCTATTCCTACCTATTTAGATTTGGTTCAGAACAATGTTTCTATCATTTTAGGCAACAAAATCCTTACCATACCTACGGTTTTACAGTATAACTCTGGTTATGATATCCTATTAGGAAATGATTTCCTAAAACAATTTGCCAAGTTTACGCAAACTCCTTATACTGTTTATTTAACTACAAAATGTGGTCACGCCTTGAAAATTCCCACTCTCAAACACCCTTACAGAGTGCGCTCGAAGCGTAGTGGACATGGTTATGAACAAATCGCACTTCAAATACAAGCACAACAGCCCATTTTTACAGTTAATATATATCAAGGAAGATGATCTTTTAGCAAAACTCAAAAGAATTTGTTCTGAAAATCCATTACAATTTTGAAAACCTGAACATCCTCGAGCTAAAATAGAACTAACACAAGAAATTTATATTAAAGAAAAACCATTGCTATACTCTGTAGATGATATCAAAGAATTTTCTATACAAATAAAAGAACTACTTGAAAAAGGACTAATTAGACTATCCAATGGAGCATATTCTTCACCAGTCTTTATGGTAATTAACGAAACAGAACGATGAAGAGGAAAGGTTAGAATGGTAATTAACTATAAAAAACCAAATTAGTTTATAAAAACAGATAACTATTTTCTACCTAATAAAGGAGTATTAATTAACCTTGTAAAAAACAGAAAATTCTTTTCAAAATTTGATTGCAAGTCTGGTTTTTGGCAGATTAAAATGGAAGAAACAAGTATCAAATATACAGGTTTTAATACACCTCAAGGTCTTTATGAATGGATTGTTATGCCTTTTGGATTAAAGAATGCACCAAGAATCTTTCAACGACGAATGGACAATGCGTTTAAACACCTTAACAATTTTCTTGTTGTTTATGTAGATGATATTTTAATAAGTTTAGCTACTCTTGAAGAACATCAAAATCATCTTAACACCTTTCTGGAAATAGCAATTAAGGAAGGCATCTACCTTAGTGAGAAAAAAGCAGTAATTGAGAAAGAAAAAATTGAATTTTTAGGCTTTGAAGTTGGAACAAATGGAATTAGCCTACAACCACATATCTCTCGAAAAATCATGGAGTATCCTGACCAACTGAGAACAAAGAAGCAAATTTAAGGTTTCTTAGGACTATTAAACTATGCTAGTTCTTATATACCAGACTTAGCAAAGAAGGAAAAAGATTTGCAAAGTCTACTCAGGAAAAACAATACTCTTGGTTGGACATAAAAGCATACTGAAATTGTGAAGAAACTAAAAGAAGAATGTCAACAACTTTCCAGTCTTAGACTCCCTGAACCAGAAGATAACTTAATTCTTTAAACAGACGCATCTGACAAAACATGGGCAGCAATTTTGAAAACAGATTTAAATGAAATTTGTGATTATGACAGTAGAACTTTTTCTGAACTGGAAGAAAATTATAATACTATGGAAAAGGAGCTCTTAGCTATTATTAGAGGAATTACTAAATGGAGACTCTTTTTGCTTCCTAAGCCATTTAAAGTATTAACAGATAATCAAGAAGCAACCACTTTCGTAAAACAAGCTTTAGATAATGGACTTCACATGCGTAAATTACATCGATGGCAGCTATTTTTATCTCAGTTTAATGTTGCATATGAGCATGTTGCAGGAAAGAACAACTTTATTGCAAACTATTCAACAAGAGAACATGAGTTCAACGGACAAAGGCAAAGCACCAATGGAACAAGTGGACAGCAACCAGCTAATCCAGAACCTTGAAGACATTCTTATAAATGTTAATGAATACTGTGAAGCTGTTAATGAAAAAATTGAAGTCACTGAAGAAATTGTTGTAGATCTCAGAGCTGATCTTGGAAAAGCTTGAAAACTAACAACATATTTCCATTGAACTATTGAACAGCTCAAATCGAACTCTTCAAAGCTGGATTTGACAAAAGTCCAATCTGAACTCTCTGAACTCTCATTTCGATCAAATTAGGGAAATGCTTCAAACCCCCTCTCTGAAGAAGAGAAAGAGGAGCAGCAACTAAAAGCTAAGCTATTAGTGTGACCAGTTATTCAAAATACTGGCATTCGAACTATTGATCTATCGGACTTTTTTTACAAGAACTATTATGAAGCGATAGTGCTTGCTTACCAGAAGATCTCTGGTGTACCTGAACTCTACTATAACCCAAGGGATTCTCTTTTTCCCAGAATTCTAGCATTCAACAAAGCAAGCCCTGATATCATTTTTGAACTCTTTACTTATGGTTATTTAAATTATCTTTACCCAAACCTCAGTCTCATTGAACTACAAAATTTCCCAACCAACTTTAAATGTGCTATTAAGCAATTCAGCAAAGGATATATTTGCCTTCGTATCTTTACTATCTCTCCTAAAAAAGATGCAGATACTATTTATTCCTCTATCCATCTAGTTGAAATCTCTCATATCAATCCCAAACAATCTGTTGCAGCTGAGAAAAACAAACATTACAAACTTCCCAACTTTGATATATCCTGGATCAACTATAAATGGTCTGCTGGAGCCCTAGCTATCAAATGCCAGAACGAAAGATTGATGACCAAAGGAGTAAGAATTCTGTACTATAATGACAATCTCATCCTTGTTACCACTCATGGAGCAGAAAATATTTATGTTGATGAACAACTCTTTAACTTTAGCTATTCTCTAGAACCCAAGAAATTTCCAGGCAGCACAGATGTACGCAACAAGTTCACTGAACTTTACAAAGTTGAAAAGGACAAAGGAGAACAGCAGATTCGACTTTCCTAACCCTGTCACCATGTGAGACACAAGGGACCACAATATTATCAACTCTTATCTTTGCCGATACTACACGACAAAGAAGATCAAGCAACCTTATCAAGAGCAGTGAAGTTTTAGCTGTAAAGCTTATCTTTTTAGCTAAAATCTTATCTTTTTAGATTCCCTATGATGTAAGCGCTTATGTCATAGCGCATCCCCTTCCCCTATAAATAAGGTAGCTGATTTCAGTAGGGAGACATCCGCATTTGTACGAAAAAATAACCTCTGTACAATATCTCTCTAAAATGTTCTAATTTCCTCCCTTTAGGGAAAGGAGAATAATTATCAATGAAATAAAAGAGAAAACTTTTCTTAAAACTTTGTGGCTATAATTCTGTTCTTACAACTTTAATCAAAGAAGAAAGTACTATCAAGGAGAAGGAGAAAGTCTGAACGAGTAGGTAAGTCTCGCATCAGAATGGAGTAAGACAAGCATAAAGGAGTAAGACAGATCCAACTCTTGAAGGTATAATTTCTTTGATTCAATTTTGTTTTAATAGGATTATATGATATTAAGTTTAACATTTCATTTGATAATCTAGTATCCGAGTACCATTTTTATAATTTGATAAAGATCTCTTTGTGTGAATCACCTAATTAATTCAACAAATGGTTTTACCGCTTTTTCCATAAAAATCACTCGACCTCCCATTAAAATGGTATCAGAGCCTAGACCTTGAACAAAGTAATTAAAACTATAGTTTCACATTTAAACAATGGATTTATTTAAAAACAAATTACAATCTAATTCTAAGATAGATAGCGAAGGTAACTATTTAGCAGGACAAACCTTTAATTTACCAGAACTAAAATACTATACGTAAGAAAGAGTGTGGGACTTTTTAAGATCTTTTGATTTAACTTCTAGAAGTATTAGACAAAACTTGTGAAACTATTATAAAAATAGATTCAACTATTTATCAACCATACCTGAACGAGTTCATCCCATAACTATAAACTTATTAAAAGACAATATTGCTCTTCTAGAAGTAACTTTTGAATACACAATCTGGACGCAACCAAATATGAACATTAATGATTCTCAAATAACATATTGTTCTGATGAAGAAGAACTACTAGAACTAACACCATAGAGAAATTTGCAAAACAATCCAGAAGTTTTGAAGGACAACTGAGTAATTCTAACGCTAAATAACAAAACCTATTTTATCGTCGTTGTCCGAATTCTTGCATTTTACCACCCCTAGCAGTCCCAAAGGGCTCTTCCTATGTAAGTGGAAGTATGCACTAGAAATCATTGATGAATGTGGCATGCTTGGATTCAAATCGGTTGCATTTCCTATGGAGACCAATCATAAGCTTGCCTTAGCAACGGGGAAACCACTGTCAGATCCCACACAGTACCGTCGGTTGATAGGTTGACTAGTCTACCTGACAATCACCAGGCCTGAGTTGTGTTATGCGGTGCACATCTTATCTCAGTTCATGCAAGAGCCTAGGGAAGAGCATATGGAGGCCGCTAAGCACGTGTTGCGATATTTGAAGGGAACCCCAGGACAAGGGATACTATTAAGAAGTGACTCTAATTTGCGACTCTATGCCTTCTGTGATTCAGATTGGGGGGTGTGTCCCATCTCCAGGCGTTCCTTAATTGGGTACTTTGTGACTCTTGGAGATTCTCCAATTTCATGGAAAACCAAAAAGCAAAGTATCGTCTCTCGATCGTCAGCTAAAGCGGAATATCGAGCTATGGCTACAGTTACTAGTGAGGTGATTTGGATCAAAGCATTTCTTGCAACAATGGGGGTGTTCCTTAAACGGCCTATCAAACTCTTCTGCGATAATCAGGCAACATTGCATATAGCCAAGAACCCTGTCTTCCATGAAAGGACCAAACACATGGAAATTGATTGTCATTTTGTTCAAGAAAGGATCCTTTCTGGCGATCTCATTCCGTCATACTTGCCCTCCAAATATCAACTCGCAGATATATTCACAAAAGCGTTGGGAAAACAGCAATTTCAGTTCCTACAGGGCAAATTGGGCATTGTCAATCCACATGCTCCAACTTGAGGGGGAGTGTTATGGAATATAATATGTAATATATGTATATCTTGAGGATAATATCGTGTATATATCTTAAGATAATATTTTTATCTTTACCTTAGACACTAAGCTAGGGTTAGAAGAAAAGCTAGAGTCAAGTATGTGTATATATTGGTTGTATTTGGCTGCTGCATAATAGACAAGCACAATTCTCTTTCCTGTTTGCCGTGTATTTTGACATTTAGCTGCTCAAATATTTCATGCTAAGTTAATGGAATTGAAACATGAAATTGTAGATAATAAAATGTTTGGTGATGTAGCTACATATGTTTATGTAATTGAATTTCAAAAGAGAGGTTTACTGCATGCACATTTTTTGATTATTCTAAAACCTAACTGCAAAATAAAGTCTGCAGAAAATTTCGATAAACATGGTTGCGCTGAAATTCCAAATGAAGATAATAAACATTTACAAGAAACTGTTCTGCAACATATGATGCATGGTCCATGCGGTAATGACAATCCAGATAACTCCTGTATAACTAAGAAAGGTTTGAGAAAAGAATGTAAAAATCATTTACCTAAAGCATTTCCTGAATGTAGAACCATTGGAAAAAACTCTTATCCAATATATAGACGTAGAGATATAAAAGAGAAAGTCAAAGTAAGAGGATTTTGGTTGGATAATAGATGGGTTATTCCTTATAATTCATATCTATTAGCAAAATTTGATTGTCACATGAATGTTGAAATTTGTTCAACAAATAAAGCTGTGAAATATCTCTACAAGTATATTTATAAAGGCCATGATTGTATTACATTGAATACCAAATTTCTGAATCAAACATATGTTGATGAAATGAGTTCTTTTCAATCTGCAAGATGGGTATCGCCTCCAAAAGCTGCATAGAGAATTTATGCTTTTAAACTATATGAAATGCATCCTCAGTTCTTCAACTTCAGATACACTTGCCGAATATGCAATCTATAAGTTTTCGATCTCATGAAAATATAGCGCGTGTAATCAATGAAGACCTGGCAAATAGGTCATTCGGGTCGGGTATGGGTCAGTCTTAGTTTGGTTCGGGTTACTTTCGGATCAACTATGGCCGGGTTAGGTTTGGGTTCAGTTCGGGTGAAGTTCGGGTTTGGATCACTTTTGGGTCAACCATATTGGGGTCGGGTTTGGTTCGGTTTGAGTGAAGTTTGGGTTCGGGTGGTACGGGTTCGATTTGGGTGGAGTTCGAGTCGTGTCTGTTTCGGGTTATCTACAGTAGCCTGGTTCAAATCGGGTATGGGTCAAGTGTAATTTGGACTGGGTGGGATTCAATTCAATGTTTAGGTCAATATCGGGTTAGGTATAAATCGAATCAGGTATATATCAAGTTGAGTTAATTTCAAATCATTGTATGCTTTCAATGTAGCCATCGTTTAGTTCTTTACTCTTAACTTGCATTTAAAAGCTAAAAACTGTTTAACTAGATAAACCTATTTATTCTATATTTCTCTTTTAATTCATATGTTAATGATTAATTAATTATACATTTTATATATATATATATATATATATATATATATATATATATATATATATATATATACATATATATATACATACATACATACAAACACACACCACACACACACACACACACACACACATATATATATATATACACATACATACATACATATATATACATATATACATGTATATACAAATATACATATATATACATATATATATATATGTATATACATATATATACATATATACATATATATACATGTATACATACATATATATATATACACACACACACACACACACACACACATATGTATATACATATGTATATACATATATATATATACACACACACACACACACACACAGAGATATATATAGGTTAGTTCTAAACTTACTAAGAAAGTTAGTAAATTACAGACACAAGTATACAACTCATCCCTCACCCTATATCAAATGCACGTGCAATTATACAAAGGATTATGTGTCGTTAAGTTAAGTTTTAATCATCTCAATTGAGTTTATACGATGACAAAATAAGTGAATCAACCTAACGCAAATCATCTATAAACGGTCTCATTTGTGAGCCCCAATACCAAAATATACCTTGAAGAATTTTTAAAAAAAGAAAGAAAATAATAAAATTTTTATTTAGACCCCAGTGTTTATAACTTCACGTTTTTCATATTAGGAGTTGGTAAATAGAAACAGGTTGGTTCAAGTCGATATTTTTAGTAATCAAATCAATGTTCTTTGATAGCTCGTTAAGTGATAATGCATCAACATTCAAATATTGGTCTTTGTGAGATTAATAACTTAATCTGCATTTGCTTAATGAGTCAAAACTAAAAAACAATGGCAATATATGAGTATGTGTCAATTAGCATTGCATTTATGTGATTGTGAATGCTTGTTACCAAAACTTATGACTTAGAATTTAATTGTTCAAAATTCAAATGAGTCACATTATTATGAGATTATATGCAACGATACATACTTGAATATGATTTTGTAGAATCAAACATGCTATGAAGATAATTTAGAATAGTAGATCAGTAGTGCGGAATGTTTGACAGTAGTCACAGAATAATATTATAAATTTATAATCATAGCGTGCATTACGTCATTAAGTGAATGAAATAGTAAAATATGATTGCTAGATCCTAATAAGTTTAATAAATTGTTAATTATACTAATCTTTTCTTAATTCCTATTGTGACAATATTTTTTCTCTTATATTTTTATTAAATATCTATCAAATTAAAAATTTAAAACTATTAACTATTTTATTTTTCCTCTTAAGTTTTAATTGATTTCATTTGTAAAAATTTCCTCTTAAGTTGTTTTTATTTTTCCACCTAAACTCAATTAATTGAGTTTGAAAAATTCAAAATTTTCCCCCAAAATAGAAAAGACTAAAACCCAAGAAAAAAGTTACTACTTATTTGGGTAAAATTAAATCGGGTAAGAATCGGATCGATTTTAAATCGAACACGATTTGGTTCAGGTTGGGGTTATCCATTTTTAGTTCACTTTGGGTCGGGTTTGAATTGGGTCGGGTCATTTTGGGTGTGGGTCATTTCGGGTTATGCTACAATTCGGGTTTCATTCAGTTTTGAATCGG
This sequence comes from Carnegiea gigantea, assembly GCA_029747015.1. Classification (NCBI taxonomy): domain Eukaryota; kingdom Viridiplantae; phylum Streptophyta; class Magnoliopsida; order Caryophyllales; family Cactaceae; genus Carnegiea; species Carnegiea gigantea. The sequence goes on along the minus strand of JAKOGI010000587.1, from coordinate 324,197 downwards.
TTTACTTCGAATGTTCGAGTCCAAATCGATTCATACCATTTCGGGTGTTGGTTCAAGTATGGATTCAGGTCGTTCAGTTCGGGTTTCGGGTCTAGGGTCGGTTTTATTAGGTCTAATCAATGATAATACAAGGACACGAACCATGTTAACTGAATTTTTTGAAGTAAACAAGCAATATGAAGCCAATAGTGATGTTGGCTTATTATATTCTGAAATGCCAGAACATTATATCTGGGATAAGTCAAACAAAATATGGAAAAAAAAAGACAACATAAAGGAAGTATAGGTAGATTAGTGAATGCAAACCCAATAGAAGGTGAACGCTATTATCTTCGAATGCTTTTAACTCATGTAAGATCTCCAAAGTCCTTTCAAGATATATTATTTGTAAGAAATCGTATGTGTGCTTCATTCCGTGAAGCTGCTGACAAGCATGGGTTATTGGAAGAAGATAATTCAATTGAGAATTGTTTGGATGAAGTAATACAATTTCAAATGCCTTTTTCTTTAAGACATCTGCTTGCAACACTGTTGACTTTTTGTACTCCTAAAAATCCCAATATCTTTGGCAGAAATATTATGATTAGCTTTTAGAAGATTATGATAGACTATATCCAAATGATAATTCTAAAGTTTTATATCTTACTGCCCAACATATACAACATTTCTTAGAAATTATGGGAAAATCTTTTGAAGACTTTAGTCTTCATGACTTGCATGAGCTTTCAAAATCAAGAGATAGAAATATGAAAGAAATCATTAATGCTCGAAATACTCCTATAGGTCTTGCATATGTTGGAGCTGAATATCTATTGAATGAAAATCAGAAGAAAGCATATGAATGCATATTAGAGAGAGTTGAAAAGAAACAACCAGGAGCTTTCTTCATTGATCGTCCAGGTGGTATAGGAAAAACATTTCTTTATAATACATTGTTAACAAAAGTTACAGCAAGTGGTCTAATTGCTATTCCAATTGCAGCTTCTAGCATTGGAGCGTCTAATCTTCCTTTTGGCCAAACAGTACATTCTAGATTTAAACTTCCTTTAGATAATGAGGAATCAGGTTTTTTTCGTGTGCCCAAGCAATCTGGATTGGCTCAACTACTTCGTGAAACTTTATTGTTTATTTGGGATGAAGCCTCAATGGCTAAAAAGGAAAATGTGGAAGCTGTAGATATTTTGCTTCAAGGCTTGTGCTCTAGCAGTGAACTATTTGGAGGAAAAATCATTGTATTTGGTGGTGATTTTCGACAAATTTTATCGGTTCTACCTAGAAGAACACAAGAAGAAGCAATGCAAAGTAGTCTGGTTACATCTCACTTATGGCCATTGTTTGAAAATTTTCACTTGATAGAAAATATGCAATCAATAAAAGATCCATATTTTTCAAATTTTCCATTAAAACTTGGTGATGGAAAGCTTCAGTGATTACCAAATGATTTTGTCAAACTTCCAAGCTACCTGATAATCAATTATGAATCAGAAGAGACATCTATTGCGAAATTAATAGAGCATACATTTCCTGAGATGATCACCCTAGATTTTGACTCCGACATATTTATAAAACGTGCAATTTTGGCACCTAAAAATAATGATGTTGATATCATAAATGAGTTACTAATATCTAAATTTCCAGGCACACTACATGTTTACAAAAGTTTTGATGAAGCAATTGATGACATAAGAGATAATTATCCCATTGAATTTCTAAATACATTGATTCCATCAGGAATACCACCACATAAATTGATGTTAAAAATCAATTGTCCTATCATCCTTTTACATAACTTGGATCCCTTATCGGGTCTATGTAATGGCAATCATTTAATATGTAAACATTTGTTGCATAATGTGATTGATGCAGAAATAGCTTCAGGGCATTACAAAGGTAATCGTGTTTTCCTTCCATGTATACCTCTAAAACCTTCTTCTACAGATAAATATCCATTTTTTTTTCAGCGAAAACAGTTTCTAATAAAACTAAGTTTTGCTATGACCATAAACAAAGCTCAAGGCCAAACTCGAGACCAAGTTGGCATATATCTACGTGAGCCAGTATTTTCACATGGTCAGCTCTATGTGGCTTTGTCACATACTAGAAAATTTGAAAATCTCAAAATTGTGCTAAAATCATTAAACAATGAAGAAGAATCAAAGTTCACTATAAAAAACATTGTATCATTTGATATCTTGCAAAGAGCTGGGAGACTTTAATGCAATTTTGGCATCCTTCCTATCAACTTTTCTTTGAAATTAAGATACTCTTATATGTCTATACTGTGTGAGGATAGCTATGATTAATCTCTTCAACTGAAGTTTGGAATTACGATTTGTCATTTTTGGTCAGCCATGGCTAGCATTAACTTAATGCCAGAATTAACAAATTCCATATTCGAGCATTTCAACTAAGTAACTCCCTAAGGTTTTTCTCCTCTTTGTTGATGCTTCAATGTGATACTTAGTAGGCATCGAGTCTTGCTATATACTTCTTTATGACAATAAATTTTCCAGGTAATTTCCCCCTCGTCGTTGCTTCTTTCTCTTTCACCTCTAATTTAAGCAATTGAGATTTTATCTTGTTGATACAATCACTTTGATACAGGTTAAATTTGAATATCATTTTCATTTTATCTGATTTTAGTTACTTAAATAAACTTTTGTTGTAATAAATCAATTTTATTTCTGGTTATATGTTATGTTTAATTTCGGTCAATCTAATAATGTTCTATTTAATGCATTTGAAATGTTCTCGATAACTAAATGAGATTGTCCATAGCAGTTTAATTTTTCTCAAATTGGGTCATGTCTATGCTTATGAATATCGCCTTATTTTCCTTTCCTCCTTTACTTCTCATTTTATTGCAACACAGATATTTGAGGAAGATACGCATTAACTATGTAATGTGCCCAGATTTTGACCTCTACGTTGAGTTATTTTCAATTGGTGCTGAAGTTAGTCCTCTTATGTTGTTGGAAAGGAGTCAGATGTCATCACTCGAACAAATGTACTATTTAGCAGGTTCCTTGACTTTTGTAATGTGCTGAAGTTAGTCTTATTTTGATTTCATTCGTGATGCCTCTTATTTAGTTTCATCTGAGACTTGGATCTACAATCTTAATTGCTCTAAAATTGTAGTTGGTTTTTCGTAACCAAGTTTAGATTTTGACCATTCAAATCAGGTTTCAAATTCCATTAGAGATGTGCAAATAGGAATCTACAAATTCCATTGGCTCTTAAGATGTGAATCTTTCTTGAGGAGTGTTGTACTTGCTCCTATTTTTCTTCATTTAAACAAAAAAAGTAAAACATAGAAAGTGAATGTTTGTGATTGCATTAGAGACGTGTTGGTTATTTTGGAAAATCGCTTAAAAAGAATAGGATTATAGGAAGAGAAAACTGGCTGTGTGAGATGTATCGAGCAAATAAACCCAATGAAATATCAAAATGATAGATAAAAGAGAACTAAGCAAATTCAAAACTTACAGATTAAGGTGCTGTAATGACATTTGATTTAGTCTTAAATGACAATTTATAGTTATGTAATTGTTTTAGACCTGGCAAACGAGTCATTATAGTTGGGTTGATTTCAGATGAGGTTGGTGGAATAGTTCAGTTGAGGGCTCTCTTCTCTGGCAGTTTGGTTTGAGTAAGGTTGAAATAGCTTATCTTATTTTCGGGTGTGCTTTTAGATAAGGTGATCAGGGTATGACATATTTTCCCTGCTATACACAGAATATGTTATTTGTTAACAAATTGGATTGTATTTTAAGTGGACTTGAAGCAGCTCCTAACCACTATATTTTTATAGATCCTGGTAAAAGATATAATAAACATTATTATTGTTATATAGATTGTAAAGGTACACTGAGTATGGTAAAACTATTCTTGTTAGGATGGGTTTCCTGGTGTTTCTATCACCGACCAGCTACACAAATTTGACCTTTTGATATTGAACAAACTAGATTATTTTGTCATATACAATTTGCATGCTTTCCTTTTCCCATTCAATTGTCAGATGTTGAAAAAGTATAGGCTTTTCTAGATCTCAATTGTTTTCCTGTTAATATCTATGACCATAGCTGTGATTTTTTCCCCCTTAGTTTGACATGAGTTATATCTATTGAATTTTTCTCAGGCTTGATGGCAGCCTTAAAAAAAAAGGAATCAAAGTGGAGATTTGAATCTTACAGTTGTCTTTTTGAAAAATTTGTAATCTTCTTGTTTCCTTTAAATCAATTTTTTTGTATTTTGAATTTTGGGCTGCTACATACTGACCCCTGAAAGTTATTGGGTGGTCTACCACCATGATTATTGTTCTTTGTCTCCTCTTGCTGGTTTTCAGTGTCCTAAATATTTTGTTAAGTCTTGAACTTGTCTTGAGTACTTGATCCCTATCTATGATACATTTTCAGGGCTGGGCTTTGTGTTTTTTGGAGAAGTCTACATGTTGTAGCTATTTGTGCAATAAGAATAGTGAATTGAACTATTAGAATTTCATGATGACTAATATTTTGATTGTATAATTAACTTCCATGGACCTATGTACTATAAGCTTTCTTGACTGATTAAATTACTTGATGTTTGGAACTATAGTCTCTGTCTTTCTATCTTATTGGCAGGGACAAAAGAAAAGTGACAATGGACCTAATAGTGCTTATAACCGAGTGATAGGAACAAGGGAAACGGGCACTAGGACAGCAACAAGGTTAGTAAAAAACCCTTACATTAATTAGACGGAAACCAAAAAATCTTAAATATGAATTGAGTTAGTCAATTTGAATGCGCTGTTTATATGCTCCTCTTTCTTTGTCTCTGTTGCTTTCATCCTTCAGAAGTTTGTAAAGGTTTTATTCCTAAAGTGATAAGCTCAGTGCTGGTTGCGGTGATTCATTTTACTATTGGTTAGATGTCAAGGCCAATCATGTACTAGCAGGCTGATATGGTTGGTGATAGATCACTTTACACTTGGGTCAGTTATATAAGAAATTTAAACAATGTCTTAGATCATTCTAGACTTTTATATGTTCATATAGGGCAATTCAAAATCATTGTGTAATGGCCTGAGCACAAAACAATCAATTTGAATCCAGTATGTCTATTACTGTTGGTGCCCCATTTTATTACTCAAATTAATAATTTTGTCTAACATAACAAACATGGACTAGGACCTAAAGTTGATCTAGCGATATTTGGTTATCTATATCATATGTTCTATCCAATTTTAGGCCTAAAACTGTACAATATGAGAATATTAGCTAAGCATTAAATGTCTTTAGATTTGTTTTCTTTCTTACATTATACAACATCAGACTAATGGTGTAATTCCTTCTTCCATGCTCTGCTAGATTGTGTTTGTGTTTCACCAATCAAAAAAAATATACTGTGGAATATATCTTGAGCCTTGACTTGCAGAGCAATGGAGATACTTCGAGATGTTATGTGATTCCCTGGTTATTAGTAAGACATGTGAAAAATCATTGTCAGCCGGGTAATTATAGGTTGCCTGATGGCCATAGGGTTATCGTTCTCTCACATGGTGTATGCTTTGCGTTTGTTTTCCAAACTTAAGGGAGGTTGTGATCAATGTTGATCAACTATCTAACTTTAGCTGTCAAAATATTTGAAGCTAAGCTAAGATCCCTTTCTTTTTTTCTTTTTCTTTTTTTTTGGTAAAACTTAATTGTCAAGAATTAAGTTGGAGCATTAACATCATTGAATGTTTGGACAGACTTATTATATTGGCTAATTAAGTTTTTCCATTTTATTTTAACTATCAATTTGTAGTTGGAGTTAATCTCTTGCCATCTTATAAATATGAAGGAGTTTTGCTAACATCAATATATGTTTTTGTTTTTTCAATCAATCAATATATATTATATATATATATATATATATATATATATATATATATATATATATATATATATATATGTATATACACACACATATCTATATATATTTATTTATTATTTTATATTGTGTGTGTATGTGTGTTGTGTGTATGTGTGTGTGTGTATTATATATATATATAATATATAATATATATATATATTATATATATATATATATATATATATGTTTGTAAAAGGAGAGCGTGATATTCTATTACCAAAAAGCAGAGATTTACAATCCTAAGATCATGGTAGTATCCTATCTATATACATTGTATATTTTTCTGTAATTCTATTCACGAAAAGAAGTCTCTGTATGACTTGCTCTTTAACCATTCTGCACGTGGTAGCAGCAGGGATAGGGTGATTTTTGAAAATTTGCTGATTTCTTGCATACCAAATAAGATATATGGCTGCTGCGAATATAGTGTACATTGTGTACCTCTGGTATCTCAGCCCCTTAGTTCTGAGTATCGAATTTAAGGGGTTCTGGCACTTCAAATCTATAATATCCTATTTTCACCACTTCGCTAGCTCCATCCATACCCCCACCGCATAGGGGCATTGAAAGAATAAATGTGTGTCATCTTCAATTGCATCTGTACAGAGGCTACATGTAGTTTCATTGTTTGGGGTGTATTTGGTCAACTTGATTTTGGTGGGCAAACAATGTTGCATCAGGATCCACATTATGAAGGCGTGTCTTCGTATGATGGATCTGGCCCATACTGCCCTTGCCCAAGGTACCTTGTCCCTTTGATTTCGCAACCATTGATATCCTTGGGACACCTTGTAATCTGTTACCATGTTCCATTTCCTTGCGCCCTGATTTGATATCTGCTGGGTAGCTGCAGTTTGTTTAATTGAGTCTTTTACGTAGTATAATTTTCTCCAGTACCAGCTATAATCTTGGGGGGGTTATAATCCCACCAAGCACGTCCTCTTAAATATTTCCCGTGGACCCATCTGAACCATAGAAGGTCTTTTTTGTTCTCAATAGCCCAAATGAGCTTTGCAATTTTTGCCTTATTTCACGCTGGGATGTCTGTTATCCCCAGCCCACCCTGGTTTTTTGGTAAACATGCTGTTTTTCAGGAGATGTGATGTGCTCTTTTGGACTCATCTTTTCCATGCCACAAGAAATTTCTGTAAATCTGGGTAATATGGTCTAGCACTTCCATTAGAAGGATGAATATGGAGGCTTAGTAGCTAACCATGCCAAAGATGACCGTATTTATAAAGAGTCACCCTCCCTGGATATGAGATGTTCTTTGTAGACCACACCCGAATTTGCGCTGCCATTTTATCAACTAGCCCCCGACATTTGATTTTTGTGAGTCTACTTACAATAATATGGACCCCTAGATATGGGAAAGGGAGGGTCCCTTCCTGGAAGCCTGATATACGCAAGCATTCATTTTGTAGATCTTGGGAGCAACCGCCAAATATAATTTGGGATTTCTGTAGGTTTGTCTTGAGTCCAGCACATTCATAAAAAAATTTTAGTGCTTGAAAGATGAGCTGGAGTGAAAGAGGATCAGCCTTGCAGAAGATGATAAGGTCATCCACAAACATGAGATGGGTGATTTTGAGAGATCTGCCATTTGATAGAACTGGAATCCAGGCCTATTGCTGATCTTATGCATAAGCCTCGAGAGATATTCCATTGATATAATAAAGAGAAGGGGGGAGAGTGGGTCACCTTGACGGAGCCCTCTGGCTCCTTCAAAAACTCCATAGTCTTGCCCATTTAGTTGGACCTTAAACTGAACCGATGTCACACATGCCATGACCCATTTGATAAAAATCTCTGGGAACTTTAGTTCCACCAACATTTCCTTGACAAAAGCCCAGTGTCCTGAGTTGAAAGCTTTTTTCAGATCAATCTTTAGCATGCAGTGGGGAGAGACATGCTTCCTTTTATATCCCCTTACAATGTCTTGACATATCAGAACGTTGTACAACAACTCTCGGTTTTGAGCAAAAGTAGCTTGACTCTGATGTATCAGGCTAGGTAATATTTCCTTGATTCTAGAACAAAGCATTTTGGTTATACATTTATAGAGCACGTTGCAGCACGAGATGGGTCTGAAATCTGTGGCTGCTTGTGGATGTGGAATTTTTGATAAAATCACCAACTTTGTAGCACTCATAAAATTGTGCATTTTTCCTGTGTCAAAAAAAATCCTTGATAGCATCGAATACCAGGGGGCCTGTAAGGTGCCACGTGGCTTTGAAAAAACCACTACTATAACCGCCTGGGCCTGGGGACTTAGTAACTGGGATAGGGAATAAAGCTTCCCTGATATCCTTTGCTGTGAATGCTTTGCACATATCCATTTGCTATGCTACTATTAGCACATGACCTGCCCCTATTACTTGTGGATCAATAGATGCTCTGGGTATGTATTGCTTGCCCAGGAGATTCTTATGAAAATCCAGTATTACTCCCCCTACTTTTAAAAACCTTCAACTATTTCACCATTATCATCCTGTAAGCTGTAGATATATATAGCCATTTTTCGCCCTTTAGCCCTTGCAAAGAAATATCTGGTGTAATCGTCACCATATGGATCCATTCTATTTTGCATTGCTGTTTAATAAGTGACATGATAGATGAGAGAATTTCAATATAGTGTTCCCTGCACCTCCTCTCCTAATCGAGGCAATACTTGTTTGTGGGATCATTGAATAGTTGCTGTTGCACCTTGGTTCCATTCCATTTTGCATTGCTGTTTAATAAGTGACATGACAGATGAGAGAATTTCAATATAGTGTTCCCTGCACCTCCTCTCCTAATCGAGGCAATGCTTGTTTGTGGGATCATTGAATAGTTATTGTTGCACCTTGGTTAGCCTCTCCCTTGAACGTGCCTGCTGCTCATGCAAATTAGCATATTTATCCTTGTTTAACTTTCTCAAAGGTTTCTTCAAGTGGTCAAGGAAATCCCTTAGCTTGTGTACCCCCCTCTTGTGGTCATGTACTTTTGCTGTGGATTCAACAATGCTCAGGAAGTCCTTGTGAGCTTCCCATATGGTACAGTACTGGAAGGTTGCTTGAGGTTTAGGTGCCTCATGGAACTACAGTTGAATAGGAGTGTGATCCGAAAGGCCACTTGATAAGTATGCAGCTTGGGTGAAATTAGTTTTAAGGTGCCAATAAGAATTGGTAAACACTCGATCAATTCTACTCCATATGGTTTTGTTCGTCCATGAGTAGTATGCCCCAGTACTCCTCATCTCTGGGAGTTCACACACTTCTATGCAATATGCAAAATCCTTTATTTCCAAATTAGTGATTTCTTGCCCCCCTATTCTATCTTCTTTGTATAATACTGAGTTAAAATCACCCAGCACACACCATGCTCCAGTCATTTGGTTTGCAATGTCCTGCAAATCTTGCCATAATTGCAGCCTTTGATTATCCTGGTTCAAGCCATACACAAAAGTGATGAAGAAATGTTTATTCCTTTATAGCTGAGTGATATGACGTGTATCATCTGCTCTGTCATGTTCACTAATTCTACCCCATATGCACTCGGCCTCCAAGCAATCCATATACGTCCTTCGGTGTTACAAGAAAAATTGTGTATCCATTGCCACCCCGGGAATGAACGGGTTGCTGTGCTATGTACATTCTTCTCCTTAACCTTTGTTTCTAGAAGACCAACTAATCCCACATCTTTGAGCTGCAAGAAAGAACGTACGTCCTCTTGCTTATTTGGCCAATTTAGGCCCCTTATGTTCCAGCTTAGGATACTAGCCATTGGGGCTCCCCCCTGTTTCTGCCTCCTGTCTGCTATGCTGTGATATAGCCACCTCTTCATGCCTTGACAATGCTTGGTATGGATTGAGGTCATGGCTAGGTAATGTACGTTGTGTTAGCTGAGTGTGTTGTGCTTTTGCCGTTCTTTGAATGGGGGTGAATCCATCCTGTTGGGCCTCTTCTGTCCTTGGTGGCTAAACAATAGCCTACTGGGCCTCTTATTTGCTTTGAACAAAAGCCTCTCCTATCCTACTGCTCTGTTTTTCCCTCCAGTCCTGCCTGAGACCCCTTTTTCTCTTGCAAGCTGACTCATCATGCCTAAGCATTTGGCAAAAAGAACAATGAGCGGGCTTCCATTCATATTTCACCGTGTTGAGTTCGTGAGTATCCAACCACAAGAGGGGGGGTGAATTGTGGTATCTGATTTTCGTGTTGTAGATAACAAACACCCTCACAGAGGTTGTTCTCAAGTGACAAACACCCTGATAGCTTGTTTGCACGGGGTGTTCTCAAATATTGCAGAGGCGAAAATCACCAAGATAGATGCGGAAAATAAAGCACACACAATTTTTTACGTGGAAAACACCTCTAGCCCAACTGAGGTGTGAAAAAACCACGACCTACCTCGTGTAGGATTTAACCACTTTCACTAACGGGCTTCACACGTTACAAATGTAACACACCTTGTTACAACTTACAACCACGTAACCTTCTTCCCAAAGACAGGTTACACCATGTCCAACCTTCGCAAGATTAGACACGCCCAAGTCCACACGACTAGGACACACTCACTCACTTTTCTGATTCAAGATCAGGGTTACAAACACCTTACAGGGGGTGCTTCTCACTAAGCAGATGTAAGGTACAATGAAGATCCTATTATGCCAATGGTATGAAAGCTCAAAATCAAACACAGCTTGTCACGGTTTGCTTTTCAGAATGAAGCTCAAGAATCTTTGAGTGTAAACCGAGTTTCCTGATTTTTCTGGATTTTTCAAAAGGCTGTGTTTATGCAAATTCAAACCGAGTTTTCTATCTCTCTGTTTTTCGAGTGTTTTGAATATCTGTATATATCTGTCTGTGTGTATGTGCTGGGAGATAAAAAGCTGAGGCTTTTAAACAAAAAAACCAACGGTCATAAACCACAGAATCAGCTAAGTATGGAAATTGTTTTGCAAAATTATTCAACGGCTAATGATTAATTTATCCCAAAATATAAGGGATTTTGTTATCTTAAAAGATAACCCTTATCTTCCCATAACCGTGAAGAGGTTTTAAAGAGATTTTCAGCTTTTACCAAATCCGAAAATATAGTCAAAGGAAATTTTTTTCCTTTAAGTTTTGGCAAATCTCCAAAACTTATTTTCGAAATTCTCCCAAAATATTTTCAGGAAATATCCTTTCCAGAGAAATAGCAGTTTTGAAATTCAAGGAAAGTATTCTAGAGATCTTGGCCAACCAAAATGAATTTTTCAAAAAATAATCGGGTATGGCCACTGCAGTTCAGAAACACCCTAGGCACCCTGTTCGCAGGGTTGTTCGCAACTGGTGTTCTGAAGCACTTAGCGCAAGTACCGATTCAAGAAGTGTTTAAAAATGATGTTTTCAATATTGGCATATTAACAAGAGTCTAATTAAATAAAACCTATATACCCAAGACTTCTTGTTTTGAACCAGTCATCTTGTCCGAGATTTGTAGAGCTGCTGTGAACACCAATGCCACCTTGTTTACTGGGGTTGTTCTTTGCATTGCTAGAGTTCAGGAACACGCTTTACAATCAACTGTCGAGTTGGTATTCTTGACTTAATATAGAATCACCAAGTAAAACCTGTCTAGAAGACATTCTCACATGTAGCAAACCAGTTAATACAATAAAGATCACAAACACCAGTTAGGCCTGTTTGGAGATCGTGTTCGGAGCAACATTACTTGGACAGATTTTTACACTTGGATTTGTTATCATCAAAACTAAATATAATAACACAACAAATTCCCCCTTTTTGATGATGACAAACCAAGTGACCATATTGACAAAAAATGAATGAATGCTGATAGGGATAAGTCAATGCTAAGGTCCACTCGTCAATAGGACTACTTCCCCCTTTTGGCATCATTAAAAAGCATAAACAACATTATGAATGCAAGAAAAGAAGTAAATAGCAGAAGTTGCAAGAGGCAGTAATAAAAGGGATATTGCATTAAAAACCTTACAAATGCCAAAAACGAAAGAAGGAAGGAGGAGACTAGAGAACAGCCTAGACAATCAGGGAGCAGGGGGTGGTTGCGTTTGCAGAGGAGGGATGCTAGGGGCAAGAGTGGAGAGAAGTGCAAGCAAATCTTCATGGCGTTTGGCCGAGAGAGCTCGTTCCTCAGCAAGAGCAGTCTTGACAGCGAAGAGCTCATCTTTGAGGCGAGCATTGTCCTCAAGAACAGCCTCAACCTTGACGGAAGGTTATCCAGAAACAGGTGGTCGAGGTGGTCGACGACCCTGTTTGGAGACTGACCCTTCGCCAACCCCATAGCCACACCCTAGTAGGGTGTCAACGCCAATTTCATTAATGATTTGGGCCGGCACTCTTCGTGTGAGCACGATCCCAAAGTACTCAAGCACCCTTGTCAACAAAAACCCATAGCCAAGATCATGTGCCCGGGTGGTGTTCGCATTTCGCTCTATGTGGCGAATCATGATTGCAGGGAGGTTTACTGGTTCCTCCCGATCCAGTAGGTCCACCAGACATTGATCAAAGGCATCTGCTGAGTTTCGCCCTTGACCTCGCTGTATTATGTTCTTGATGGTGAACATAAACAGTAGTTGGTGTAGGGAGGTCATTTCACCCTTCTTAACCGAGAGGGGTGTTCTCAGGCCCTGTTTTTGACTAAGGTGTTTGGACACCTCTAAGAGCCTGGCTGTTTCCAGGGCCGTTTTGTCTTCCCTCACATACACAGCAAATCCATGAGAGGGGATGCCCAGAATATCACTCAGGGTGGCTTCATCAAAGGAAAAATGACACGCATTGACAGCCCTTGTCACCACCCCATTTGTGACAGAGCAGTTGGCATAGAATTCAGCCAACTCGGGCACAGAACACCTTTGCTAGGTGTTTGCAAACAACTCAAGCCAGCCTTGGGCTCGAAGCTTGTTCAAGAACAACCCCAGACCCTGTTCCTCGAAAAAGCTTACATTCACTACCTTCCCCCTGACGACATTGCGCTTTAGCAACTGCGCATGTTTGTCAGACATAGGAGAGGGAGTGAACTGGTTTGGGCGTTTAAGGATAGGAAAAGAGGTGGTAGTTTCTGGTAGGGGGGCTGTTCTGGGCTTTCGCTTGAGGGGTGTTTTGGCAGGAGAGGGCTTCACAGCAGGTTTATTGGTCGGTTTTGGAGGAGCTTGGTCTTCAGAGGACTCGGAAAACACCGGTGTCCCCTGTTTGAAGGTGGTGTTCTCAGAGTCAGAACTCGAGAACCCTTCAGAAGAAGAAGAAAAAGAAATCTCCTCGATGATAGGAGTAGAGGGTTTGGAGGTACGAGGAGCGGATTGAAAAGCGATTCTCGCAGACTTGCGAGAGGGCTTAGAGGATTGAGGAGGAGAGGGAGTTTGTGAGGGTTGAGACCTTGGTTGTGGCCTTGTTCTTGGCGTTCTACTATGCCTAGCCACGATTTTCACCCTCTTCCTTTTCTCTCCAGTTCGAGCGACCGGAGTGGGGGTTTCAGCCTCAGGGAGAGAATTCTTCTCGAGACTCTCCTCGGACGACTCATTCGACTTTCCTTGGAAGTCAACAGGCAGATCCTCCACAACCACACCTTCGACAGAGGCAGCCCCTGTTTCTGTCGCGGTGTCAGAGAAACAGGGCTCAAAATCAAACCCTTCAAGGGTTTCCAAGAATTATTCTTGAGACCCCGTCTTTGTTCCCTCTGACTCAACTGAAATGGGACAAGCAATTGCCCCTACGAGGAACACCAATTCCCTTCCACATTCAAAGGGAATATCATCCATCCCCATTCCCACTGATTTTAGAGACAAGCGATTCAGAAATTATAAAGGCTTGTAAAGAATTGGGCGAGAAGGAGCAGGAATTGAGGAAGAAAGAACGAGGGCTTTTGATTGAAGAGTGTTGTTGGAAGCCATTGTTGCTAGATGAGAGAGATTAGGGTTTAAGGAGTTTGCAGGATGTTCGGTTTTTGCTTGAGGGCAGGACGAACGATAGTACTAAGAGCAGGGCATCAAAAGAGAGAGAGAGAGAGAGAGAGCAGCCGAATCTTTGAGAAGATCTCTTGAATTGCAACGGGTAGGAGCAATAACATCTTGTGCCTTGGGAAGGAAAGCAAACACACCGAGCAACCAAGGGGCGTACCTGTTCTCTGTATTATGCCACCGAGCAACCAAGGGGCGTTCCTGTTCTCTGTATTATGCCTGTTCTTTGCCGTCTGATCTGATTCGACTGAATGGCATTAAGACGGCTCCAATACATCCCCTTATGCTGTACTAAGTAGATAAGAAAAAAAAATGCATGCAATACGGGCATATGCAATCACATCCGTTATTAATAAAATTTGCAAACAGGGGGAGAGAACAGGGTGTAGAGGTTGATCTTACCAAACCCAGTTCATGTTCTGGAAACAGGTATCTCAGGGTGTTCTGACCAACCCTAGTTCTAGTCTATTTCTCTCAAAAAGGTCTCTAGCTAGTGCCTTAGTGAATATATCAGCAATCTGACTTTCCGTTGAGCAAAAATTCATAGAGATTAAACCCTTTTCAACATTGTCTCTCAAGAAATGATGTCGAATGTTAATATGCTTTGTTCTTTTATGTTGACATGGATTTTTGGCAATATTAATTGCACTTGTGTTATCACAAAAAATAGGGATGCATCCAATGTCAACACAAAAGTCCTTAAGCTGTTGCCTTATCCATAACAGTTGAGCACAACATGAAGCTGCTGCAACATATTCAGCTTCTGCCGTGGACATGGCAACTGAATGTTGCTTCTTGGTAGCCCAAGATACCAACCAAGGTCCAAGAAAGTGAGCCATACCTGAGGTACTCTTTCTATCAACTAGGAATCCAGCATAGTCAGCATCAGCATATCCAACAAGATCAAAATTGCAACCTTTAGGGTACCATAGAGCTAAATTGGGTGTATGTTTCAAATACCTTAGTATCCGTTTAACAGCCTTAAGATGAGTTTCCTTAGGGTTAGCCTGAAAACGGGCACATAAACCAACATTAAAAACAATATCAGGTCTACTAGCGGTTAGGTATAAGAGTGACCCAATCATACCCCTATAGAGTTTCTCCTCAACTGAGGAACTCCCATCATCCATAACCAACTTGGTTGAAGGAGAAATAGGAGTGTCTATGGGTTTGGCCAACTCCATCCCAAAACGCTTAAGTAGCTCCTTGATATACTTTCGTTGATGGATCATGGTGCCATTTGGAGTTTGCTTGATTTGTAAGCTTAAGAAAAAGTTAAGCTCACCCATCATGCTCATCTCAAACTCACTCCTCATCATATTTGAAAATTCATTGCATAAATCATAATGAGTTGCACCAAATATAATGTCATCAACATATATTTGGACAATAAAAAAATGTTCCCCCTTAGATTTTAGAAACAAGGTATTGTCTACCTTGCCTCTTCTAAAATCATTTTCAAGTAAAAAACTTGACAACCGTTCATACCAAGCTCTTGGAGATTGTTTTAAACCATAAAGTGCCTTGTCAAGTTTAAAAACATGATTTGGAAAATCACCATTTTCAAAACCAGGGGGTTGTTTGACATACACCTCTTCTTTAAGGTATCAGTTTAGGAATGCACTTTTAACATCCATTTGATATAGCTTGATTTCCATATGAGCTGCAAAGGCTATTAAAATTCGAATAGCCTCAATTCTAACAACTGGTGCAAAGGTTTCTTCGTAATCGATCCCTTCTTCTTGATTGTATCCTTGTACAACCAGCCGTGCCTTGTTCCTAGTGACTGTTCCTGACTCATCCAGTTTGTTTCGAACACCCACTTGGTTCCAATGATTGTTCTCTCTGCAGGTTTAGGTACAAGGTGCCATACTTTGTTTCTCTCAAATTGATGAAGCTCTTCTTGCATAGCCGTGATCCAATCTGAATCTGTAAGAGCTTCATTCACACCTTTTGGCTCAATGTTAGAAAGAAAGCATAGAAAGCACAAAAATTCTTTAGCTTAGATCTAGTTTGCACTCCAGTATTAATATCTGACAAGATTTGATCAAGAGGGTGCGAACTATGGTGCTTCCATGCTCGTGGAGTAAGAGGATCCACAGACACATGCTCTGTTCTAACTGAAATGTGTGTAGGATCAGGCTCAAGAACACCTCCTGATCCTATTTCTGCACCTGTTTGTAACCTTATTCCTGAAGAACATGGTTCCGAAACAGGGTTCAGCGGTGTTTTCCCCTGTTTGGTGTTCACCTTGCCTGCTGTTCTGAGGAACACCTTCAGGAGTTGTTTTCTCCATGGTGTTCTTACCTCGTTTATCTTGGAGCAACACTTCTTTTCGAACAAGACCTAATTCAAGTTCATCTTCATGTGCATCATTCTCACTCAACATGTTAGATTCATCAAAAAGTACATGCACACTTTCCTCAACGTTCTTTTGTTAAAGACTTTGTATGCCTTGCTGTGAGAAGAATAGCCAAGAAGTATTGCCTCATCACTTCTTAGATCAAACTTTCCTAAGGCATCCTTCCCATTATTATGCACAAAACACTTACAACCAAATGTCCTTAGGTGCGTAATATTGGGTTTTTTGCCTTTGAAAAGTTCATAAGGAGTTTTATTCAACATAGGTCTGATCATGCATCTATTTATAATGTAACATGAGGGGTTCAATGCTTCTGCCCAGAAATACCTAGGAAGACCACTGGCAATAAGCATTGTTCTGGTCATGTCTTTCAGGGTGCGATTTTTGCGCTCAACCACCCCATTTTGTTGGGGTGTTCTTGGAGCTGAGAAGTTATGATCAACACCATATTCATTACAATAGTTAATAAAACTTGCGTTTTCAAATTCAGTACCATGATCAGATCTCAAGCTAATTAAAGAGTGTCCTACTCTCTTTTCAACCTTTTGAGAAAGGCAATAAAATTCTCAAAGGTTTCATCCTTGGATGCCAAAAACAAGGTCCAAGTAAATCGAGAGTAATCATCCACTACAACAAGCACATACTTTTCCCACCTCTACTGGTTACCCTCATGGGACCACACAAATCAATGTGTAATAATTCTAGAGGTCGAGTAGGGCTTACACATTTTTTCGATTTAAAAGAAGATCTGACTTGTTTGCCTTTTGCACAAGCTTCACATACCTTGTTATCATTAAATTTGATGGAAGGTAGTCCAATAACTAGGTCTTTTGAAACAAGTTTGTTTAACAAGGATAAGCTTGCATGACCTAGTCTCTTGTGCCATAACATTATATCATTATTTAATGCATTTAAACAAGTCAGATTATTTTGGGGAAGAGTGGAAATACAAACTTTATAAACATTTTGACATCGCTTCCCCCTCAACACAACATCTCCTGTGTCGTCAGTTACAACCAAGCAACGTGTTCGTGAAAACACCACTAGGTTGTTCTTGTCACACAGTTGGGACACACTTAGCAAATTGTGCTTTAAACCATCAACCAAGTGCACATTATCGATTGAGTGGGAGAGAGTTTTACCAATATTACCTATACTGACAATTGTCCCAGACTTGCCGTTTCCAAATGCTACACTCCCACCATTCAAAGCTGTAAGTGAGAGAAAATTTGATCTTTCTCCAGTCATGTGCAGCGAACACCCACTATCAACATATCACAGCTGCCTGTTTTCAAGGTTGTTTTCTGATCTGTTTGACAGGGTGTTTCTTAACCTGTTTGCTGGGTTGTTTATGGGATTGTTCTCTCTCACTTCAGCCTGCAAAACAAATCACGGGTTAGTTTTGGGAACCCAGATCCACTTGGGTCCCATTCCTTTAGACATGTAAATCTCATCCTTTCTAATCCAGATTTGTTTCA
This sequence comes from Carnegiea gigantea, assembly GCA_029747015.1. Lineage (NCBI taxonomy): Eukaryota > Viridiplantae > Streptophyta > Magnoliopsida > Caryophyllales > Cactaceae > Carnegiea > Carnegiea gigantea. The sequence goes on along the minus strand of JAKOGI010000587.1, from coordinate 306,505 downwards.
CATACCTTTCATTCTTTTCATTGGCATGTTTTCTTAAAGGACAAGAATATCGATAGTGATCAGTTTTACCACAATGAAAGCAAATAATGTTTTCAGGTAATCCCACATACTTCCTATGAATTGGGTAAACTGTTCGTTTAGGCTTATACCCAAGGCCCTTTCTGTTTCGACTGTGGTGAGTGTTTAACCAAGCAAGGGCCTGTGAAGATTTGTTCCATCGTTTGTTTGTGCTAAGCTCGGTTTCCAGTTTTTCTTTGTTAGCATGCAAACCCTTGTTCTCTTTGAGCAGGGACTCAACCATTCCTTCCACCTCAAAGAGTTTTTCCTCTATTCGAGAGTAATCTCCTTCTTTTATAAAGAGGTTTTCTTTGAGTATATCAACATTTTCATGTAAACCGAGTTTTTCATTTTTAAGAATTTCATTTTCAAGCTCTAGGTCACGAACTTCTCTTTTTAGATCAGCACATGTGGCTATCAAATTATATAGAAGTTCTTCTAAAGTGGCTTTGTTAAGACCATGTACCTTGTTCTTGAGATCTGAGAAGCTGATTGTTGATTCATCATCTGAATCTGAATCACTTTGTGCCATAAGTGCTACGACTCCTTCTTCAGCTTCAGATTCTCCTTCATCCTCAGAGGAATCTTCCCAAGCAGCCAGCATAGCTTTCGAGAATCGCTTGCCCAAATTGTTTACAGGGTGTTTTCGACCCTGTTTTCGAGGGTGTTCAGGCATTTGATCTTCTCGAAGCAGAGGGCAATTCTTGACTAAGTGATTTGGTTTGCCGCACTTGAAACACCCTGTGAGCTGTTCTTTGGAGGTGTTTCTGGACTTGCTGAAGTCTTTTCTTTTGTTGTTTTTCTTGACCTTTTTGAAGAATTTCTTGAATTTTCTGGACATTAGGGCCATTTCTTCATCTTCAAGGTCAGAGTCAGTGTCATCATGTGCTTTCAAGGCAAGCCCACGATCCTTCTTTTGCTCCTCTCTTTGCTGTGAGTTCTTTCGGAGTTCATAGGCCTGGAGATTACCAATCAACTCGTCGAGGGTGATCTTGTTCATGTCTTTAGCCTCTTGGATGGCTGTTACTTTGGCCTCCCACGTGCAAGGTAAAATTCTGAGGATTTTCCTCACCAACTCTTCAGTGGTGAAAGATCTTCCCAGGGATTTTAACTCGTTCGTGATGTGTGTGAACCGTGTATACATGTCCATCACAGTTTCATGATCACCCATATCAAACAACTCATATTGTCGCATAAGTAGCTAAATTCTAGATTGTTTAACTTGACTCGTACCTTCATGAGCAACTTGCAGAGCATTCCAGATAGCTTGGGCTGATTCACACTCAGAGATGCGAGTGTATTCATCGGGTCCTAGGCCAAAACATAGAAGCTTTTTGGCTTTAGCATTTTTCTCCATTTTCTTGTAGCCCTCGGTATCAAATTCTATGGATTCCTTGGGAACCTTCTTACCATCTTCAAGCACCTTGGTGGGAACAAGGGGCCCGTTCTTGATGAGCATCCACAATTCATAATCTTCTGCCTGAATATAGTTCTCCATCCTATTCTGCCACCAACTATAATGTTGGCCGTTGAAATAGGGTGGACGAGTAATGGATTGCCCTTCAAGAATTCCTTGTGGGGTACTCATCTTCAGAATCTCTCAAGGTGTTAACCTTTTGTAAGAGAACCCGCTCTGATACCACTTGATGAGTTCGTGAGTATCCAACCACAAGGGGGGGTGAATTGTGGTATCTGATTTTCGCGTTGTAGATAACAAACACCCTCACAGAGGTTGTTCTCAAGTGACAAACACCCTGATAGCTTGTTTGCACGGGGTGTTCTCAAATATTGCAGAGGCGAAAATCACCAAGATAGATGCAAAAAATAAAGCACACACAATTTTTAAGTGGAAAACACCTCTAGCCCAACTGAGGTGTGAAAAACCACGACCTACCTCGTGTAGGATTTAACCACTTTTACTAACGGGCTTCACACGTTATAAATGTAACACACCTTGTCACAACTTGCAACCACGTAACCTTCTTCCCAAAGACAGGTTACACCACGTTCAACCTTCGCAAGATTAGACACGTCCAAGTCCACACGACTAGGACACACTCACTCACTTTTCTGATTCAAGATCAGGGTTACAAACACCTTACAGGGGTTGCTTCTCACTAAGCAGATGTAAGGTACAATGAAGATCCTATTATGCCAATGGTATGAAAACTCAAAATCAAACACAGCTTGTCACGGTTTGCTTTTCAGAATGAAGCTCAAGAATCTTTGAGTGTAAACCGAGTATTCTGATTTTCCTGGATTTTTCAAAAGGTTGTGTTTATGCAAATTCAAACCGAGTTTTCTATCTCTCTGTTTTTCGAGTGTTTTGAATATCTGTATATCTCTGTCTGTGTGTATCTGCTGGGAGAGAAAAAGCTGAGGCTTTTAAACAAAAAAAAACCAACGGTCATAAACCACAGAATCAGCTAAGTATGGAAATTGTTTTGCAAAATTATCCAATAGCTAATGATTAATTTATCCCAAAATATAAGGGATTTTGTTATCTTAAAAGATAACCCTTATCTTCCCATAACCGTGAAGAGGTTTAAAGAGATTTTCAGCTTTTACCAAATCTGAAAATATAGTCGAAGGAAATTTTTTCCTTTAAGTTTTGGCGAATCTCCAAAACTTATTTTCGAAATTCTCCCAAAATATTTTCAGGAAATACCTTTCCAGAGAAATAGCAGTTTTGAAATTCAAGGAAAATATTCTAGAGATCTTGGCCAACCAAAATGAATTTTTCAAAAATAATCGGGCATGGCCACTGCAGTTCAGAAACACCCTAGGCACCCTGTTCGCAGGGTTGTTCGCAACTGGTGTTCTGAAGCACTTAGCGCAAGTACCAATTCAAGAAGTGTTTAAAAATGATGTTTTCAATATTGGCATATTAACAAGATTCTAATTAAATAAAACCTATATACCCAAGACTTCTTGTTTTGAACCAGTCATCTTGTCCGAGATTTGTAGAGCTGCTGTGAACACCAAGGCCACCTGTTTGCTGGGGTTGTTCTTTGCATTGCTAGAGTTCAGGAACACGCTTTACAATCAACTGTCGAGATGGTGTTCTTGACTTAATATGGAATCACCAAGTAAAACCTGTCTAGAAGACTTGTTCTCACATGTAGAAAACCAGTTAATACAATAAAGATCACAAACACCAGTTAGGCCTGTTTGGAGATCGTGTTCGGAGCAACATTATTTGGACAGATTTTTACACTTGGATTTGTTATCATCAAAACTAAATCTAATAACACAACACACCGATTGCCTTATTAGCACATCTTTATCATTGATAAACTCAATGTATTCAGGAAAAATACCAACTTGTGGCATTTCTATAATTAGTCGAGCAAAATGTAACATCGCTTTCTCTATAGTGTATTTGTCTGTCTTCAGCAGAATGCCCAGGATGCTTCCAATTTTGCTTAAACTATCACCCCCCAGTATTTGATGTCTAAATCTGGTAATTGAACCCAAACGGGAAGAGATTTCATAGCTTCTGTATGTAAATCCATTTCAGGATTCCATCCCCTTACTAATAATGGCTTGCTGTCAAAGAAGAACATGCCCCTCTTCTCAACCTCCAACTTGTCCTGAATGTTAATGAACCTTACTAGGAAGACTCCCTTCCTCACTAGCAGTATTTTCTCCATTTCATAGGCCCTCCAGATTCGCTTGAAATAACCCTCCATCACCTGAATGGGAGGATTTGCTCCTAACACTGAGCAAATTATAGCGTTTTTCCAGTGCACAATTTCTGAGTTCACATCCTCTTTTTCGATTTTTGCACATTTAGAACCATTAATAATGGGAGCAAATATGTATTTAAGTGCAGTGCCCTCATTTGGGTCGATAATTGATGCATACGAACTGGTAATGGTTACCTGCAATGCCGTTCTTGGGTCTAGAGTTTCCAACAGTTGAGTCGAAACTGGGGTGCTATTCTCCTCTTTTCTATCTAAAATTGCCTCAAAGGTACGAGCTTGACGTGTTTCTGACTATTGATGTGTGTGTGTGTGTGTGTGTGTGTACAAAGAATCCTGACTATTGATGAACGAAAAATTGAGACAAAGACATTGAGTTTCAGTATCCTGGCAAGTTTTAGGAGGTTTTCAGAAGCTAGAGAGACAAAATCTTATTTTAGACATAGACATGAGTCTATTATTGCTACTACTTTGTGCTTGGGCATACTTTTGAGTATTTTTTGGTCTAGAACAATATAGCTATTTCAACCTAGAACGTAGTGTTTTTTGAGATGACTTGTAAGAGGGAGCAAAGCTAGATGCTCACAGGTAAATCAAACTTGAGCATGCATTATGATCTAGCAACCGTGGGCATAAGCTCCTATTTTGATTTCGTAAAATCATGCCAGCCATGGCATTTTGGCTTTCACAACTTGGCAACTTTTGTGTTCTTCCATAATATGTGTTCTTTAAATGATTGGCATTCATCTCCTAAAGTATTATACATTCAAGAGAACTTTTTAAAGTTTTCTCATGATATAGAAGTCAATGATTCAGTATTAGCTTTTATTCTCTTGACTAAAATCCATCTAAATTGAATTGGAGTTGCTAACTAGTCAAAAAAACTCATTAACCACTATGTCCTTCAATGCGGTTTTTGCCTTTCTTTAAGCCTTTAATATAAATAGCATATGTTGGTTCATATTAAACTACCCACCCAAAACATTATTTCAATCCAATTTGGGTTCATTGTTGGGAGACATTTGCAAGAGGACATCTCTCAGCCCGGGGACACTTCTCTTATGTAAGAAGTCTATAGGACAACCCTTCTTAATGTTGTATGTTCAGATTATTCTTAAAGAATGGGTGAGTCATTGAATTTGGGGTGCGAAATTGTTTCTCTGTTGGGTTCTCTTTGAAGAATATGCACATATCAATAGTAGCAAACATGTCACTTTGTTTTTCTTTTTCAATATCTCTATAAGCATATAACACATTGTGTCATGTCATTAATGAGAGCAAATGTAAGTGAACAATGGCTTACATAGCAGATTCCAAGTAGCATAGCATGTATTGCCTCATGAAGCAATGTGCGTGTTTCCAGTTCTATGCCTAATTTAATCTCTCTCATCCAACTAGAGCAGCACCTTTTTGCTCTCTCCTCTCCAAAATGTGCATCAGTTATCTTTCTTGCTCAATGTTATTGTCCTTGTTGATTCGCGATGAAGATAGGTAGTATCCCTATCAAAGAAGGTTGTAATTCCTTGCTAGCAGGTGCTAATTCGGCCTTTTCCTTTTCCAAACACTATGGTGCTTTGAAAAACCTGAACTCCTACAATTGGACCTAAAAGACGGCCCCAAAGAATAGTGATTTCTTTCAAGATACTCATTTCTTTCCCCCCCTTCAAAGTTATTGCAGTAACATCTATTTCCTTCTACTTCCTTCTAATCGTTCATTTTTTGCACCATAATGAGATTATATTTGTTTTTGTTATGCATTTTCATGTATTTCTAGCTATAGTTCTATTTCAAAATACGGTAAGTCACAACTTGATGTCAATTTCAATTATTTAGGATTCTTGCATGTATTCATCTGAGTCAAATAGAGCAAAAGGGTCTCAAACTGTGTAATTGGTATTTTTGTTAACGTTAAATTTGAGTTAGATTTTTATTTTTGGTTGGAATTTGCACAAAATTTGGTTCAAATTTCAATCCTATTCAGTTCCCTACATTAATTGGTTTTTGCTCTATGTTTTTTGAGTCAAATGCCTGAAATTCTGATTAGAAGTGATGAAGTGACTGTGTTCTTTGCCCTCTGTTTATGAGCTTAGGCTTCTGGCTTGCTCATACTAAAGTTCTGTAGATAAAATTGCTAGATTATTGAAGACAATGGGTTCTTTGCCCTCAGCATACAAGTTTAGGGATCTCACTTGCTCATGTTAGTGTTCTGTTAAGAAAATTGATAGATTATTTCAATTCAAAATGGAGTTATAATTAGAATAAGACACCTTCTGCTGACAAATGTTTTCTTCTTTCCCCAGGAAAGAACACTTGTCATTCTTTTTGAGATTAAACAAATTATTATTTTCTCAAACATCTTCTATCTTCTAAATTTAATCAATAAAATAATATAATCAAACAAACATTCACCACTACTAAACACTATATATATATATATATATATATATATATATGTATGTATAGAATCCCTCTATTTTCTTCTCTGAACACTACTCCAAGCATCCTCTCTGGTCTTTATTTTCTCCTATCTAAAGTAAAATCTTTCACCCTATCTTCTTCTTCTTTTCCCTCTTCAACCTGCTCAGCAAATTTTCCAACTTTTTGTGTTCAATTAACTTGATTTCTTCACCATTTCTCTTTTGCTGTTGCCTTCCTCAATTGGGTATTTGATAAATTCCTCCAGTTGCATGTAGCGTTTACCAAAATTTCAGTTCTAAAACTTAATTTCACCTCTTGCATGTTGCATTTTTTTCTCAATTACCCTTTGTCTATACTTGTACAATAATTTCTATTGTGTTAAAATAGCTAAATCAATGTTATCTGTGGCAGCCAGCTCCAAGAACGAACAAGAAAGAAGAAAGAAGACCTCCTACAGAAGGAACACTCAACTCAAGCTCCAAGGTAATGAAGTTTTGAACTTTGTCATACTTTTGCTCCTCAATTTCTGCTGCTGTTATGCTCCAAATTTTCTTCTGAAATCACTTGTCTAAAACTACCTCCTTTTTCAATCAGATTTTTCTTATTTTACATAATATTTAAGAGAACGAAATTGTAATTCAATATAAAACTCTCTTTTAAAATGATAATCTAAGATTTTCAACGAAATTCTGGATATTTTGCAAAATGATAATTTCATGGTTGCATGTCACTATTTTTGACTTCACATTAATTTTATCCAACTTTCACATTCTTACTCCTGCATTACCACCACAACTAACCAAGATGGTATGTTCTCTCTCCCTCCCTACCTTTTTCTCTCTTGCATGATTGCTTGCTTGTAATAAAAACCACAACCATCATATGTAATTTCTCATCCTTATCTGGCTCTTTCGTGCTTGAATCCTTGTTTAGTTATGCTAGCCACTACACAAAAGTGGTCCTCACAAGCTGAAAACCAATGACAACTTGGCCATGCACAAAATTTATTTACACTAAAAACTCTAACTGTTCCTTCATATCTTTACTTTCCATAATCTTCTCAATCACTTAAATCTTATACTACTCTAACTAATTTCAGTACTCACATTACATTATTTTGACCTTTATGTATGGCATAACTCTTATCAATCTACCTTCATATATGAAATTTGCATTACTCAATTTTAAATTTTATAAAAATTTCTTTTTGCCTTGGAGATGCAAATGGCACACCCAATAAAGAATCTACGAGAACTAGATGAGACTACAATTTTCTATAAAGTCAAGGTTAAAGTCATCGAAAAGTGTCATCGTAGAATAGCCAAAAATGGTACTCGATATCAAAGGTTGAAATTCGTTGACAATGAGGTAAGCAAAACTTTACCTATCTTTTTTTACTTATTTCTCTACTAATTTAATGTACGTGTTTGCCTTATCTATCCCGTTATTTCAAATTAACAAGAGAAGACATGCATGTATTGTTTCCTCCTCCATCTGTCTCTAATTCTACTATTACAATCTTTATCTAGCAACTTCTTCGCACAATACTTGAGTATCTTTTATCTGTTTGTTTTCTTTTTCTTTTATCTATTTTCCAGAAAACAGAAATCCAGACAACTTTGTTCAATGATAGCATTGAAGACTATCAAGATCATCTTTGTTATGGCAAAGAATACTACATCTCTAATGCCAAAGTCAAAAAGACAGGTGAACGCTACGAGACCCTTCTCCATGATTACCATTTGGAATTTGATCATCGGATGATCATCGAACCAATAGAAGAGAACACAAATCCCAAACCTTTGACATGCCGTTCTCTTGACCAGATTCCAAAACATGTTGATCGAGAAGAACGCTTTGGTATGCTAATCACATATGAAACATCATTTTAGACTCTGGACCTTACTTGTGCTAACGCATTGTTTTCTTACTTTTCAGATATTCTTGCTGCTGTTATTCACATAGATCAAATCAAAACAATAACAATAAAGCATTCAGATCGTCAATGCCAACTAAGAGAAGTTCGACTAATTAATCAATCGTAAGCTGCTTAACCATATCCAATCAATTTTAAAAACTAAAAAAATCCATGGTCCAGTAACTACTAGCTTCACCTTAATTCAATTACCACATTCACTTAGTTGGAAAAGAGTTCTTCTCTCTGTTTGGAATGAAGTTGCACTCGAAGAATGCAAAAGAATGGCAAGCATGACCACTTCCACTCAAAGCACTGTAATCATTGTCGCAGCAATAACTCTGAGCTATTATGAAGGTAGCACTCAAACATTTTATAACTTCATTAATCTACTCCTTAATTGTACTTCCACTAACACTCAACTAACCTTCGCCTACTAGGTTTATCGTTATCAACTACTCCATCCTCAACTGTAATCTTTGATATCGGCACTCCTCAAGCCGACCCTCTACGATCATGGTAATTATGCTATTACAACATCCATACTTCATTTGTATTGACATGATTTTCTCTTTCATCTTTTAGTTCTAAATTCTAATACGCTTCTATGATCAAAAATATAGGATTGCTTGAAATGTTGCCTTCATTGAAAAAAAGCATTTGGAGATTGACAGTATCAAGCAAAGTCAAGCACCATCATCATCTTCATCAAAGAAAAACACAATATCATTAGTTGAGTGGAAGAAGAAAACGGCATTGAAATTATATCCACCCCCATACTTAACCATATACAAACACCAAAAATAAATACATTTCCCCACTCTACATGTGCAATTCTTCTTATAATTTTGGGGCTTTATATGAACACTTTATATGCTAACCTCTATTTACAGCATGAGAATACACAGGCT